>VXBB01004884.1:456324-522439 GCA_013399915.1 Illadopsis cleaveri | reverse complement strand
AGGTGGAAGTGCTGCTGGAACAGTGTGCAGCACAAACACTGAGCAGCCTTTGGGGGTCAGGCTGAGGGAAGAAGTGATGTTACTTGTGCCAAAATCAACATTTTAACTATTGATGTCCCCCCTCAGTAGAGGAAGAAGTTAAGAGGAGACAAGAGTTAGTGTGTTCCCTTTGACATTGACAAAAAGCCCTAAAAGGAATTACATACAGAAAATTGCAATACAGCTGCATTATTGATAATTCTTTGATCTATGATCAATTTTTATAGCGTACTGTTGACCTGCACCACACTCTTTGTTGTTGCATCCAATGGCAACAAGATGGCTACACTATCTGAAAAAGCCTCACCCTCAATTATTCCTCTTTTTTTTTTCCTGTGCTGAATTTGTTCTCTGTAAGGTTTTTCTTGAAATCTTGCTTTCTCCATGGGAGTTCTGTGTTGGTTAGTTCTAGTGTTTTAAGTCAGATAATAAATGAATGATTGACACCAGAAGAATACAAATTTGAATTAGAGTAGAGCCAGAGGGCTTGGCAGAAGAACTACTATTTTTTTCAGTAGGTTGTGGGGGGAATTAAATTCTTAAAAATTTGTGTTATTCTCTTTATTGCTCTTTCTACTATGTTGCATGGGGTTTTTTTTCTCTTCAGCCTCCCAGTTAGTGAAATGTGCTAGCTTGGGCCTCAATAGAAAAGAAAAGGAGAGAGAAGGACAACTTAAATTTCTTTGTCCCCCATTTACCATTTCTGAGTGCAGAGGAAAAAGAATATAACCTGCCTGTAACCTGTGGCCTAAGGTCACATTTAGGCCCTTATCCCCTTTTAAAAGCAAGGTCTGTATCACCTTCCTTCGCATGTCTTCAAATGTGCATAAAGCCATACATTATGTTTTATTGTGTTAATAANTCTTTTGCAATATTCAGTACTATCAAGAACCACATAATTTTTAAAATCACAATAATTAGTGTACTCCTTTTGATGTTTACATTTTTTCTTTTTTTAATTTTCTGAAATAGTATCTAACTCCTTTTTTTCTTCTAAGAAGATATTTTAATATGGATCTCAAAATGTGTAGTTTATACAATACATTCTCCACATGCTGTTACCACATTCATTATTGGTGTTAAGTGGGTTTAAAATAACCTGCAAACACGAATTTCTATTTTTACATCTTGACCCACATTTTGCATGTAGATAAAATAATTCCAGGAAGTGCAAGCATAATGACATTAGTGGGCAACTGTGGTTTGGTCCTCCGGTTGTACTGTTCTTAAATGCTTTCTTTCACGTCAGTGTGCTCCTTTTTAGAGGAATGCATTCCACCATTCTCATTACTCATTCTGCCACTGAAGAGCAAATCAAGATTTTCTATGACTCTAAAACAAACATTATACAAAACGTGTCTTTTTTTTTTTTTTTTAAATCTACCTTTTTAAAAAGCAGTACCTTTATCAATATTGAGAGGGCTGAAGGAAACTGAATGCACGTGCCAGTACAGAGGGCTCTTTAAAGACCCTTTTTTCTAGGGTTGGCTAATTTGAGAACCACAGGGACATTAAAAGGACAAATGCAGATATATGGTCCTTGACTGTAGCTCTCTTCAGACAGTGATGATAGATGAAGGTTTGATAATGTGCAGAACATTTCAGCACCCAAAGTCCTCGAGTATCCTCAAAAATCTAAATAAAAAATCAGATTGTTGATTTCAATATCCTTATTGACTTACCTCAGGCTATGTTTTAAAATGTGTAGTGAGAATTGTAGAAGGCATATTTTCCATTTTCCAAACCTTAAAGATGAAAACTGGTTCATGTTTGCTTTACATACAGGCATGGTGAAAAGGGAATCAACAAGCTCACTCCTCATGTGAAAACATCTTTGTTACTTTATTTGCATTTTACCCTTGTAAATGCATATTTCTTGTAATAAAGACGTCTCCCTGTGCCTTGAAAATAGTAGTAGTTTATCTAAAGTTGGCTCAATGCTCTTTTGTCACTTTCTAGACTTGATTAACTGCCAGAATATTTTCCTGTTTTCCATTCCCCCAGCTGGGATCTGTTATATGTTAGTTATAAAGGAAAACAGAAAAGTTGCTAGTATTTTCTCCATCTGGATATTTAAATTAACCAACCTGTGCTGGGAAAAATGATACCTTTGTTTTTGAGGGTTAGGAAGAAGTGAAATTCTAACTTTACATCCGGTAACAGAAGTCTGGGACCCTATTCATCGTATTTGTCCTCAGGAAGAGAGCAGTCCAACATGACAGTTTGCAAGGAGACTAATAAATTGCATGGAAGTGCAGCCCCAGGCAGGAATGGATGGATAGGAGCTCATCTCTCATGCCTTTCTCTTTGCTGCTCCCGTTAGTAAGCAGTTCTGTTTTGTGTGACTCTTCTGGGAAGAGCGCAGAATTATCGATAATACTTCAACCTAATTGCCCAGGGAATCAGGGACTGGAGGGACAGAACTGCTCATCCATTGATTTGTTGCTATGCCTTGTGTTCAACTAGAGTACAGATATTTAGGGTCTGTATGTTTTGAGGATTTAATTCCCATCTGCATTTAAACCACAATCCTTTGCATTCATCAACTGCTTCACAAAATGCTTTAAGCTGTGGATATTTTGATCTATTTATTCTAAAATTTCCAACAGTTACTTCTCTTTTTAAAAGGAAATATGCTGTTGCCTCAGGTTTTTAAAAAATAAGTGCTTCCCTGAAAGCTGCACCCCAAACATATTTTCCCTACTTTCTACGGTAATGAGAATATAATAGATTAAAACCTGTTCTTCATCAAGGTTTCCTCAGACTATGACGTTAGAAATGAAAGCCACGTTTTTTTCCCAGTTCTTAATGCATTATATATACATGCATATTTGGGTACTTGTGTATATAAATATTTGACTTTATGCACACCAGTACTGTATCTCCATGGCCTTTCAGCTGGAAAAGTTTGATTCCTGACAAAATACATGAAAAGATTCATTATTTACTTTCCAAAGATTACTGTGGTTTGACTTTGCCCTATCAGTTCTTAGACGGATTTGTCTTCAATGCTCAGAAAATACATGTCCCTGCCAAAACCATATTCTAAAACATAACTGACAGCTGCTTTATTTCCAAATCTTGCCTATGAAAGAACTCTTGAGAAAAAACCAAACAAATTTAAACCAAAAATGCAAGAGAAATTTACTTATCTTGCCAGAAACTTGGAGATTATTAATAAACTGTAAAGTGAAGAGATTGACTGTACTCGACAGGGACACCAGGAATAGTGATTTCTCTTGAAGAGCATTACTAACAAAATGGGGTGTTGGTTTGAAAAGTTATTTTTAATTTTTTACACAGAAGATGTTAATGACTAACTTTATTATCTGAACTGATGTTGGAGTTCTGGTGCCTCTGCAGTGACCCTTTCTTCTGGGAGGACGGAGCTAGTTTTGTTTGTTTAGTGTGTCTGGTTGGTTTTGACTAAATGTTTTTTGTTGTCATGTGGTATAGCTAAAAGCTACATAATTTTGTGTGTATGTGCTTTTGGTTCTTTGTTTTAATTTCATTAAGGGAAGGGGTGTGTTTTGTTGTTCATTGGTTCAAAGCCCCTATACCATCATAAAGAAGTCTAAGGGCAAGTCTCAGGAGTGTCTACAAAACCTCCCAAAATTTGCCTTGCAAAAAGAATAAATGGCCTGAAATTGCCTTTCCCACTTCCAACATCCTCACACTTAGATAAGAGGAATAAAATTTTTCACTTATGTGGGTGCTTTTAATTTCTTCCAGTGTCCTTCCCCGTCCAGATCCAGGAATTACTGTGTAGATAAGAGTGAGAAAAAACTTCAGAGGAGTCAGGGAAAATAACTTTGTGGCATCACTGAGTATAACTGCAGAAACATGACCTTTTTTTATTCCCACCCTTCTTTCTTTCCCCTAATTTTGAGAGAAATGTGTTTTTTACCCAATAATTAAATTATTTATCTGATATTTCATAATTAAGCTGATTTTAAAAATGATACCAAAGACATGCTTGGAGGTAGTTTAGCACCAACCATGTTGCTTTTAGGTCTGAGGAGCAGTGTGGGTGCAGGGGGAGTGATTCCAGGTCATGAGTTGATACTTTCTCCAGATGCATGTGATAGAAATATATCCAGAGTATGATGTGGCTATAACAGCTGAATCAGTGTAATTTAAAAACCAGTCCCTTTTGCAGCACATATGGCAGTGTCGGGCCTATTTTGAAAGCAGGAGTACAGTAACTGAAATGCCTGTCTCTCCCAGTGACTAAGCATGCATTTGTCAGTAGAATTGAGCTGTACGCTCTTTGAAAGTAGGATTGAAGTTCTTACTTTTATGGTTGCTTTATGAGAATATTATCTAGGGCTGGAGTAACAAACTTTAGAATCAAAGAAGCTTGATAGAAACACTAATCTCTAAAAGTTTGTATGACCTCTCTACCGGCACTTGGAAGCAGGAATCAGTACATTTTAAAACGCATCACATATTTCAAGCCCATTAAAACTTCAGATAAAAACATTAGTAAATCCCAAATTTCAACCCTAAACATTTTCAAACAGCTTCAGCCTAACTCTTTTAATGCTGTCATACTTTTTTGAATCTTAATTTTCCACAAGAACATGGAAGACTGTCTCTTCATGCCTAAAAGAGCTTTGGCTTTGATAGGATTGGGCAGTCTACTTGATGCTTAAAAAGAGTCTTTATCCAGAAAAGGGTTATTTTTCCCCCTTGCCACTTTCTGCCTCATGGATCTTGACACAGTAGTCATTACTAGAGGATACAGGTCGTTTGAGAGGGAAATAGGGATATCTGCTTTCTCTGCTCACACAGTTTCCATGCCTAATGTCTTTGTACATGACTATGAGAGATTCAGTTCATTCTCTGAGGTCACTCTCATGCCCCTGTTGGGTTGATTGTAGTGATTTTTATGTAAGACATTTTCCACAATTTCTTCAATATTAAGGAAAAAGGGGAAAACTAGGAGTAGATAAAAGGGAGATGAAGATGTCATAAGCTTTTGCACATCACTGGGCAGGAGAATCCTATCTTTCATTTACTATTCCAAAGTTAATTCAGAAATTTTGCTAAAAAGTCACTTAACTTTCAACTCCTCTTGCATGAATTAGAGTTCATTTTTCTATTTTCTTCTAATAACAAAGCTCTTAATCACAAAACATATGTGAGCTCTTCTTTCACACAGCCAAGATTAAAAAAAATTCATTATCATCACCACTTCCACTTTTTTCTCCCCCCAACCCCACATTTTTTAATGAGACTTTAGACCCACTATGACACTTATGGTCTTGCTCTGTTTTATAATTATGACTTATAGATTTTCTCTTGATGCTTTTATCAGTGCTGGCAAATTTCTGACTTGCATCTTTTAGTCCAGCTTGAAATTAACGAGTAGCTCCAGAGGAAAAAAAATCCATTTACCTTGTGCTGAAGCAGCCTACCAATCTCAGGAAGAAACCCTCTGAGAAAGCTGAGCTCTTTTCCTCTTTTTTTTTTGTCTGAAGAGAAACACCACACATACTCAAGTAAAACGTAGTTCTTTAATTTCTTTGCCAGCACCAAATATTATCACCACCAGAGCAGCGTGTTTAGGATTGTAGGGGTTGGGTTTCTTGTTTGGTAGGCTTTTTTCTTGGTTGGTTTGTTTATTTTATAAGGTCATCAGCAGGACTTGGATGGCTGTTCTAGTGACTTTTGCAGTCCTACATCTTCCAAGAAGAAGCTGTAGCTGAGTAAGGAGCAACAGCAAAGCCCAGGAGATTAGGGAATGCCATGGGTCTGGCAGCAGGTGAAGCTGGGGCTGAGTGGTCACCTGGTCTTGGCTGCACATCAAATGCCTCAAATGCCCAGCCTGAAGTGAGAGTGTGTCATGTCTTCCCTGGCTATGCCTAGAGGGAAAGGAAACTGCTTAAAGTCCTACTTTATGTTTAAGGGGAAAGGGCAGTTTGCATGTTCTGTGTGAACAGCAGCGTTTCTCCAAATACAGGAATTTTACCAGTGTTGCTTTCTGCGAATTATGAGAACCAACCCAGAGTGGTTTGCTTGGGTTGAGAAGGGTCAGCAATGTAACTGCAGGCTTTGACAACATTATTAGCTATTTAAAATTTTAAAAAAAGGAAAAGTGATCCATCTGATAGAAAGTGTAAGAGAGTAGCAGAATTTTAAAGGTAAGCGATTCAGATTTAATGGAAGATCTGAGCTCTGAGGCATTTTGATAGTGAGATACACTGTTCTCAGCTTGTGCAGTTTAAATAGGTGTCTGTGGAAATCTGGAAATCTGTGGAATTGGTTGTAATCAAGCTTCTTTGCTTCTTAACTGTCCCTAATACACCAAATTTTATTCTACCCATCTTTTAAAGGCTATCACTAGGCAGCAGAGTTGCCTGATCCAAAGGCTGCCCCTGTAGCCCACCCTCCCCATCTCAAGAAACAACACTGGTACATACAGATAATTCAGTGATTTTTGGTTTTTCTTGGTGCTTGATTACCTGATGATGACCTTTTCTTGCAGTAACCATCACCAAGGGTGTGAATGAGAAGGGCAGACCAGAGGCAGTGCTTAACTAGCAGATACTGCTGGAAATTCAGGAATGTCCTGGGGAAAGCTTCAGGGTGGTGATAGGATGATGCACATATAACCACAATCAATTTTATATATAGGAATGTGCTAATACTTAAACATTTACATTTTGGAGGAATCTGCTTTGGATAGCAGTAATGCTGATGTTCCTACAGTAGCAATTATCGTTCTCCTAAAAAGAACAGCTAAACCAGAGATGAACGGGAGAGAAAACATATTCAAATATTATTGTCATCTCTCTGCATCTTTTTACTGAGATGAGTTAAAGTGGTAGGAGGAAAATTAACAATAAAAGTTGAGCCTGGCAAAGCTGAAATGAGAGATGTATCTTTCAGAGAGCAGTATTAGACATTTCTTTAGTCCTTGCTTCTTTACTGATTCTCAGGGAAAGCAGGATCTTAGTTATTTTAATGGTCTGAGGATGTGGGACAGGAAAAAGGACACCTTAGTCCAGTAACTTTTAGGCATCACCTTTCACCTGAAAGGGTGTAAATAAAAGATATTTTTCCCTATGAATATTGAGGCCTGTTCATGTCTTTACTTGTTTCTTTCACTGTTTACAATAGTATTTAACAGTTGCTGTATCTGTTTAATGTTTTTATTCATGTTTGGATGGTAAACAGATTCACAAGCCAATCTTGTGGATTAGTTAATTTCTAAACACCCTTGATGAACTCTCTTTAGAATTCCATTTAACAGTACCATAATTACTCCTGTGAACATATACAACACCTGACAGGCTGCTGAGGCTTTGATGTAAGCCAAGGACACAGGAAAGGCTAAGGGGTTTTATTCCTCTTGAGGTATTACTATGCAGTTTTCCAATGAGGCAATTTCTGAGCAGAAAAAAAAATAAATTATATTGGTAGCTATGGTTTACTGCTATAAAGAGGGAATATAGCACATAGCTTAAAGGAGTGCAAGGACCTTCTCTCTTGAATAGAAAAGTGAAGGAAATATAACACTTGCTTTGCTTTCTCACTCTTCTGTGGCAAAACTCTCCAGTTTTCTTATCTGGAGGATGTGGATAGCAACACTTGTTTAGTGATATTTTGAGAGCTGCAGATAAACAACTTGGATACAGACTCCTTGGTTGGTAATATTTTCCTATGAGCCTGTTCTTGTTTTGCTTGAGCTCTTGGTCACAACACATGAAAAATAAGCTCCTAATTCATCATCACCAAACCTTCTGGAAGGACAATTCACAATCAGTTGGGACATCTCTATGCTAGCTGCTCTTCTCCAAGAGTTTGAACACTATTCATAGAGTGTCATCATCCAGAGTGGAAGTAAGTATTTTTGCTGGTGCTAGAACTTGTGATTGCTGTTCCATGTGATCTTAATGATCTTGAGTCAAGCACTGACTTTCAAAAACATACTCAGGCATCTGATTATATTGTAGGCAACTGGATACTTTCAAAAGTCATATTAACCAATTCTACTTGAACCTGTACAGTTTAGATCATCTCAATGTCTTAGAAGGGAGGCTGTTTTAAACTTTCATTTTCAATTTTATTCAGACAAACACAAAGAAACTACAAAAATAGCTCTGTAAGATCTGTATAACAAGTTGTATTTCTTGTAATCAATAGCTATTCACACATCCAAAGGAGCAACCACAGAAAAGTTCCAAGGAGCCAATTATACACCCACCTACCTCACCTCCCTCCACCCCCCCAGGTTTAACTCGATCAACTACGAGGTGGTTGACTTAAGGGATCTAATTTGTTTTTGCACTAATGCTAATTCAGGAAGCAGTAATTCTGTGAAGAGGTCTTAGTGTAAACGGCACTCAGATTTGGCAGGAGCCAGCGCCTGAGTTTAGTCTTGTTTTTGATAGTAGAAATATGAAGCAAAATTGTATCAAATTGAATGTGCCTTATTCTCTGTTGCATTAAGGCTACATCAAGGACATTTCCTCACTTCCTAAAGCAGTTAAATGGGGATTGGTTGCTGTCAATATGGTAAGATTTTTAAGGAAGTGAGGACACAAATTCAGGCAAACACAGAATTGTTGTGTTTCCTACTACATGTTTAAAAAAAAATATTATAACCAACTACATTATTACAAAATAGATGAAGCCAAGACATTCAAATACACTGTGAGAGCATATTTGCAAAGCAAATGCAAACAATAGATGACTAATGTGAAACATCTGTAGTCAATTTAAAAATGACCAGAAAATTATTAGTAGTCTCAGAAATAGTTACAAAAATTTTCACTCACAAATTTCTCTACTTTGAATATAATTTTTAATGGAATGCATTTGAATATAATACATAATGCATGATGTTTGTAATTCTTTTGGTTTTGCATTTGCCTTCTTTGTTTATAAAAGTGTCTGGAAAGCGAAAATAAGGATGCAGGGGAATTACTGTCTGGAGAGGAAAACGAATCACAAAGCAAAACATCACTTGCAATCTTCACTGCGAGAAGAAAGGTAGAAGGGAGTTATTTCAATAATTCTGGGTAGCTCGTACTCTTATGAAGCAACCCATAAACCGTGCTCTTTTATGCATGTGCTTTGCCATTAAATATTTTGTTATGAAGACGTCAATATTCCTTTCCCTAATATGAAAAATAGAAAGCTAAAATGGAAAGTGGACTTGTAGGTTGAATTATAATGTTTTATATGGATTCAATTCTACCTTTAAAATGGGACTGCAACCCTATGAAGAATTTTGATTTATAGAGAAATTCTTCTTGTGCTCATATTAATGAATAAATTCCTTGTAAACTATGGAAAACTGGCTCTTCATCTTCAAAAAAACACAGACACGTGAGTTTAAAATGTTATTCTGACATGCAGGTGCAATTCCATAATACATCCTTAATTGGCAGTATCTCAGTGGACAGTTTTGGTCCAGTTCAACAGCTTTCCCAAAGTGGTAGGGGGTAATTTTTCTTCTAAGTATGAAAAGACTAAATTACATAAAATACTCCACTCTGTAAAGGTGCAGAAGAAAAATTAGATTTAGTCTGTTTTATCTTTATTTGATCTTTGCTTCTTTAAATTTTTAGTTGGCAACTTCATTATTAATAGACCAGCTCAGTGTTTCACATCTAATTAATGCTTAGTTAAACACCATTTTAAATATAGGGTTTTTTTGTTTCCTTAGAAGTCAGTTCTAGTCCCATAATTCCATCTACACTTAAATTGGCATGAAATACCTGTCTGCCTAGAAGAAGTTCTTTGGAGGTTAGGTCTGCACAAATAAATAAATAAATCTGGCTGGTTTAGGTTTGAGCGCAGATCATTTCCTGACCCATTTCATTGGGTAGGCACAGCAGTATTAATGACAGTATTAATGCTCAGAGGCAGAGCAGGAGCTGTCTCTTTAGGAGACAGTTTCATGGGCAACACATCTCCAGGAAGTGTGGGAATTTTCCTTGAACTGTCGCCAATCAGTGCAAATTTCTCATTGCTGATTTTGCTATTGCTGAACAGGACAGAGACTCTTAGACAAAGCACTTGAATGAAAACCAACTCTTCCCCTTCCCATACTCATATTTGTGCCACAGATCAGAACTGGGATATTTTTTGACTCCCACATGCATGTGTCATTCTGCACCAAGTTCTACATTAAGTAGCTCAAGCAACTGAGCAGAAGAATTGAAGGGTATTATTGAACTGCCACCTTTATCCAAATATTTTTTCCCTCTTGGATTTGTCAGGGTTTATAGGGTTTCTCTCTCCTCACCTGAGATTTAGGTGGTGGTTCATGGTGGGCTGTTCGAGTGGTGCTTTTTTGCCCTCAGCCCTCTGAAGGTTTTGAGTCTGGCGCGAGAATGAAATGGAGTCTGCAAGGTCTTGTTTTCAGGTTTCTCATGTTGTTTATTATTTCTTATCTTACAAATTTCTCTGTGCCCAGCCAAGGTCTTCACAGCTGCTCAGGTACAGGATGACTCTTTGACTCTCAACTCTNACCCCTCTACTGAGGTCTGTGACCACCCAGAGGAATGCCCTGGACTCCAACAGGATTTTTCATAGGGATTGCAAAAGACATGTTCTTGACACCCAGACATTTCACATTCTGATTTCAAGCCTGCACTTCAAAGCACAGAAGCTTTTCAGCATAGTGTAAAGCACTGTATTTTTGTCCCCTAAAAGTAGGCTGAACTATTTTAAATTAAACTTACAGGAAAAAGGAATCAGCCTGAGGTAGACATGCAACATAGAAAATTTCAGTCTGAGCAGCTTAAATTTGTCTGCTGTTGTTTCTAGCTAATTTAGGCAACAAAGGATGCAATCTGTTTATGGTAAATTAGTTTAGGGGGGAACACAGACTTTTTATAAATTCTGTGTTCTTACATATAATAAATTTAGTGTACTGAAATGCAGTTCTTATTGTGGGAAGTTTCCAGCAACATTTCCAGGACGAATGTTTTTTAGGTGGATCTGATACTGACCAGACTAAGTGTAATCCCAGTTCACAATTTCAGACTTTCATTTTTTTCATGATTGCCTCTGCTTATGCAAGGGCATAATTTTCTTAATTTTTTTTAAAGTATGAAAAGGTTTTATTTACTATCAGTGGTACAGCATTCGCAACAACAGCTTAATTAGGTGCAATTAGAAAGATATATTCATTTCTTATGGGCCTACTAAAAAATGCAAAACTATTATCAAAACTTCAGCCTGTTTCTTTATATCACAAAATTTACAAATTCTAATTGAAAAAGTACTTCAGAAATGCTTTAGCCAAAGTCACAGAAAGGAGGTTTAGTGTTAAGTATTCCGCATCAGGCACCTAAAGGGAGTACTTAACATTATCATACTGTACTTGTTTAAACAAGGTTAAATTCCCACAACAGTTTTAATTAATTGTTTGTTGTATACAGGTAACATTTCTGAACTATTGTACTTGTCATTGTTGTCTTCATATGATCAAGCAAGGCAATATTGAAGATTACTGATTATCAGTGTGAAATGAGAGACCAGAACTAATGTTGGCTATGCAATTATTACAGTATAGAATCATAAGATCATTATGGTTGCAAAAGACCTCTGAGATCATCAAGTCCAGTCTTTGAACATCAACATGTCAACTAAACCATGGCACTTTCAAGTAAACTGTAGCACCAGGTGCTCTGTTCAGTTGTTTCTTGAACACTCCTGGGGATGGTAACTCCACCACTTCCCTGGGCAGTGGAACATTGCTGAAACACCTTTTCGGTAATGAAGTTCTTCCTCATGTCCAACCTGAATCTCCTCTGGTACAGCTTCAGGCCATTTCTCTTTGTCCTGTTAATGGTTGCCTGGGAAAAGCAACTGACCCCCACCTTGCTGCAACCTCTTTTCAGGCAGCTGTAAAGAGTGCTAAGGTCTCCCCTGAGACTCCTCTTCTCCAGGTTAAATAACTCCAGTTCCCTCACCTGCTGCTCATAAGGCTTCGTTGCTTTCATTTGGTCTTGCTCCAGTACCTGAATGTCTCTTTTTGTCATGAGGGCCCCAAAACTGAACACAGGACTCACCAGTGCTAGAGGGATAATCACTTCCTAGTTCTGCTGGCCACTCTTTCTGATATGAGCCAGGGTGCCATTGGCCCTTTTGGCCAACTGGGCACGCTGGCAGCTCATGTTCAGCTGGCTGTCAAGCAACATTGGTAGCTCCTGAAGTCACATGAACTGATGATCTCCCTTTTTTCCTCCCATTACTTCGATTTACATGGTATTAGATTTAATCAAAGTATCATATAGTATGAACTACACAGTTTTTTAGAATTTTTTGGGATCTATGGAAATACTGACTAAAATTATCTCAAGAAAATGTGGAGCAAAGAAGTAGTTAGAATCCTTATCCTAAAGTGTTTGTTTTCCCTAGAGCTTGTTCCAGTTTGGTAAAAGACACTTTGATTTTTCTTGTTTCTTGACGATTTCAACTTGATACCTAGTTAAAAGTAAGGAAGCTCATTAAATAAATCTCCAGACCTCAGTGTTCTCAAGAAAGCTTAAAACTTTGAAACTTGAAAATTCTTTAAAGCATAGCTATGTGGATGCAGTAGTACCTGTATGTTGATATAGGAATATATCGAGATATGTAATGAAAATTGTGTGTAAGTGTATTTTCTAATATTTGAATGTTTACGGCACCTCAGAGTGATTAACAGGATTTTGCATAGTTTGTAGCAGGTGTAGAAAAGGAAAAGTTAAAATGGGGGACTAATATTCTCTTCGGGTCCTACTTCTCTGGTAATAGGCAATTCTGTTTTCACTGGCTGGCTCATTCTTCACTTCCTAACATCTTAATTGTTTAATTTAAAATTAGTGTTCTTTTAAAGATCCTCTTAAATATCGTTCTGTGCACCAAGTTTCTGAAAACATGTTAAAAGTAATCTTCAGTATGCAAGGCTGTGACTGCCTTTTTCACTTGGTTTTTTTGTGGCTTTCCATAAACCTTACTGTTGGCCCTTCTTAGTAATTGAAACTTCTTAAACTGAATTTTAAAATTCCTAGAAGGGCAGGTTTTGAAAATGTGCTAATTCCAATCTCGGGGGAGCTGGACTTCACTGCAATATGTAATATTTGTAATAGGCTTTACTTATAATGTTTTGTTGGGAATCAGAGGAAAAGAATTCTCAAGACTTGTCCCCATCCTCATAAGATGGTTTTAATTTCACAGCAATTGTCTGAATTTTCAAGTGTCCAGCTGATGGGATATGAGTATTAGAGAGTTGGCAAATACTCAACATATGACCTTGTGGTTTATGAGTGTCTCTGAGATCACAAAGGGATAAGCTGCCCTGCTGAACTGCTCTTTTGAATGAAAAAAAGGAGCAGGAACACATTCAGGGTGGAAAAAGGTAATTGAAACTTTTTTTCCCCTGTTTTTTATCAAAACAACAGGGTACTCTTAGAGTAGATGAGTTTCTCCTGTTGGTACTTCTGAGGAGGCAGTACCTTTATCTGATCTTCACAGTAAGGCACGCTGCAGTTATTGCAATGTAGATTGCTTTGGAAAGCTGCTAACTTTAATAGCTTATTTTTAGAGATAACATGAGATGTTTCCTGTTCATTAAACCGTGGAAGAGTTACTAAAGTTAATAGTTGTAGTTACCTCTGCTGAAGTCATTATGTAAACTCAGTGACAGGGATGCAATTTACTGATTATGACAAACTGATATTGTTCTAGGATATGTTAAAAACTGTTCTTACTGTAAAAACTGCACTAAATCTGTAAGAAGCAATTTCCCATTGCCTACTGCAATAACAATACTTGCAAATTGGTTTTATTGTAATGTAACTGTGTGTGTTATTTAAAGAGGTAAATAGCTACTGGTAAGGTAAGGAAAATCTAAGCTGCAGAGCTAAGCAAAATTCAATTGGCATGAGGTTAAGAGATTAAGGGTTTCTGTTATAAATAATAGTAGAGCTAATACAACAATATTAAGTTTTGTTCTCTATTGTTATTAGTCTGAAGATAGATAAAGATCAGGGGATTGGTATATTCTTACACTATCTGGCTTTGGGCCTTAAAAGATTATTCTTCAGATGACATTAACTGGAGCAAAAGCTGAGCCCTCAGCAGGCTGTGTAGGAATGAAGTAAATCAGGAGTCGGTTCACCACTGTTGTGAATCTCCTGAATCAGGAGAGGAATTCAGCTCTTAAAGAACTCGTGCTTTGGTAACACCTAAACAATGCTTTGATTCTGTTTATATCCTTTTCTGTCCTTATCCTCAAACATTTCAAACCCACTTGATCACCAGCTGTCCATGTTTATAATCCATTCAACATCACTTCATGCACGCTCTGTACCTCTTGGCTTGGACAGTACGGAGTGACTTTGTAACTCCATGATAGCAGGACATGATTGTGGAAAACTGGAGAGAGTGGCTTTCTCAGTGGGACTGCCTGGTGGAACGTTTGGCTGTCAGCAGCTGAGATTCCAGTGTGCATTTAAGATCAGAGCATTTGCCCTGCAGCCAACCTGTACCTTGGCAGTGTGTGCAGCGGGCTTGTTGCTGGCTTTACTGTGGTGATGGAGAGGTGAACCAAATTTGTCTCAATGTCTTTTTTTTAGGTGTCATGCTTATGTCTGAATTTTAGAAGTAGGAAATTATGTTCCCTCCCTCCCTCCCTTTGAATTTCCTTGTTTTCCAGCTAACTCTGAATGTGTGCTACTGTTGCATGCACCTGCTTTTCCTCTGTCTTTGATCCTTTTATATTTGCTCCATTAAAGTTATCTTTAGATTTGTTTTTTGGTCTCTGACTCAGACACCAGTCAGCAGCATTGCCTTTGATGGCTGGATCAGTCTGACATTTGTGAAAATCCAGTAATTTTTCCACAGGGAGGCACCAGTCTTCTGGTTTGCTTTTCTAAATTATATGGCCTCTCTGCTGGGTGATGTTACAGAGGACATGCAGCAATCTCTGGCTGCAGCACTGGTTTCTGGGCTTATGAAAAAACAGAACCCACATTATAGAAGCTCTGGACTTGTTGGAAAGAGGCATGAAAATTTAATAAGTGACTTTTTTCCTCCTCCTCTGATATTCGTGAATGTTGAAGTCTTACTATGTTAGCAGCTAAGATGTGGGGACTTTGGACAAATATTTCTTGCAGATAGCTGTTCCAAGTGAATGTTATCCTCTGACTTCCAGCCAATGAGTTACTAAAAATGAAACAACTAATTTGAATATTTTTATGCAAAATGGAGAAGAACCTTGATTGCTTTCTATTGTGCATGTATGCCAACTTGCATAGATGTAACCCATAGATATATCAAAAAGATATATTAGGGTTGGAAACAAAATGAGTAAAAAGCATTTCCTAGTTGGTTTTAAAAATTTAGTTGTATCTCAGCAACAGTCTTTGTGCTCATGCTTCACTAAGAGAGTAAGTGCTGTATGCAATAAACTTACCTACTTAAAATCATAACGAGAGCATAAAAAGGATTGTTCTATCATGGTGCAGCAATATCTCATTGCACTGCTCACTTTTAAGAAAATCATCTGCATTTTTGTGGTATGCAGATAACTATTTTAAAGAGTCAAAAAAGCCTTCAACTTATTCTGATATTTTATCTTGCTCTTTATAGTCCAGGAAAAAAAGTGGCGGGGGGGAGGGAGTAGATTGATACAATCAGATTTGGAGAATAAAATGATATCTTCTTGCTAGGTTTCAGAAACGGATAATTTCTCATTTACAAATCTACGCTTCAGGCATAATTCAATAAAATATATAAAGCTTTTGTGGCCTTGTGAGATTTAGTAGTGCAGAAACTGGATATATTTTTATTGAACCTATCTTTCAGAAAATTACTGAGTAACAGCCATGAGCTTCTGTTTCCTCTTCAGAGCAGTGTTGCAGTTTTATTATAGTAACATCCAATTGCAATTCTGTTTAAGGCTGTTGAGCCTAATTTTGCTCTATTCCTCCTATTCAGATGCTTTGTTACTAAGTCAAACTGAAGTCTGAAATTTGTGATAAAAAGAGATTTTAAAAGGATCTCTGAGCATTAGCAAAAGTTGATGTATCATGAAAAAGACAGATTATCCATCTTTCTTCCCTTTTTTCTAATTTTAACATTGTAATTCATCCATCAATTTATATACACCTAGGGTTTGTATCTTTGCACATTCGTCTATGTCATTTACTCTTTCTTCCCAACCATGAAGGCATCATCTCAAATTTTTCTTGATCTTTTTGAGTAAATTTGATGTTTAGGATTGTGGGATTTGGTTTTGTTATTTTGTTTTCTTGTTTGGTTTTCTTTTTCCTGTGGGGTTTTTTGGGTTTTTGGGGTTTTTTTGTTGGTGGTTTTTTTTTGTTCTTGGTTGCTGTCCTTGGTTTGAGTTGGTATTTTTGTTTGTTTTGTTTTGTTGGGCTTTTTTGCTATCATTGCTCAATTACTAGTGAATAGGTAGTAAGATGTATTGAGAGGCAGGAGATGAATAAGACCAGAAATTTCTAGGTTTCTGAAGACCATTCCTTAGGGATCTGAGATTGGAATTGCAGGGAACAGGACTGGTGTTGCTTCTGCTGTAACTTCTTTTTAGAGATGGGAAATGTTTGCTCCTGGAAATTCTTGGCACTGATATTAAAATGATTTTTTTTTTAAAATCAGGTATATTCAGAAGAACTTATCTAAAGTGTGTTGTTTGGCAGTTCTGTTTTTTGGGGGTTTTTTTGGGTGTTTGGGGTTTTTTTTTGGGGGGGTCCCTCCCTGTAAAGTCCTCTTTTGCTTTTTTCATTGTGATACATAGAAAGTTTGTCACATGTTATAAAAAAGCTGCAAAACACTTTTTGAAAAGACCAGTATTCCTTTGGTTATATTTCTATCTTGGGGAAAAAAGGGCCTAGTAAGAACATTCATAACAAGGCCACTTATAAGAAAATTATACTCCTGGAATGCATTTGCAAAGAAAAAAATTGAAGACATATTTTTTTCTGAGTTTAGCATTAGCGCAGGAATTTATGAGCAGGAGTTGAGAAAGAAACACAAGGATATGCCATATTATTGTAGTTTTAACACAGAATAATTTTAAAATATTTTCCAATTTAAGTGTTCTGGTTTTTGATTCATGGCAATTTTTTTCTTAAGACACATTCTGCACCAGTATTACTCCTAGAATTTTATTTTAAAATTATGCCTTTTTCAGGTATTATTTTGCTAATTGTTTACACATTTAGTGGACAAGAGTAAGTAATTTAAAGGCAAGATTTTAAACTGTTGGTATTTACCTCATAGTTTATTCAAAGGCAGCATTGCTATTGCTGCTTCTCAAAATCTCCAAGCACTGAGTGGTGCCTTTGATACCTCAGTGCAAGCTGACATTTTGTGCTACGTGTTAAGTCTAGGTCTCCTTCTGGGAAGAACACTAAGATACAAGAAATACAGTCTGACAGTGAAAATGAGCAGTTATATAAAGATATCTCATGAAGCTGTGAAGAAAACCTGTCATATACTTGGCTAGTCTAATGGCAGAGCTATTAGAAAATAACTGGTCTAAATCATGTACATTGGCCAGTTAGGCTGTGTAGAGGCATCTTTATATACAAAGGAATTCCAAACAAATATGGCTGTGATCTCTCTGCTGGAAACAAAATCCTTGAACCAGTTCTCTTGTCCAGCTGGAGAGGAATTTGTAATTTGCCCACATAAGTAGGCACACATGTTGATTTTGGAAATCTACCTCCAGTTAGCAAGTGTTTAATATTCCAAGTGTATTTGCTCAGGTATCCACAGGCAAGAAAGCTTCCACTGTTACTCTTTATAAAAGGAAATTCTCATCCATAGGTTAGTAATGGAAAGTGGACTGAATTACAAATAGATGCAGGAAAGGAAGTCATGAAGTTATCTGTGCCTTGTGGAGATTCTAAAAAACATGACTTATATTGTGTGACTGAGGGAGCTGAGTGTATTTAGTCTTGAGGAGGCTCAGGGGGGATTTCATCGTTCTCTACAACTGCCTGAAAGGAGGCTGTAGTGATGTGGGAATTTGCTGTGCCTGCGCTGACAGGAACAGAGGAATTCTCTTTAAGCTGAGACAGGGGAGATTCAGATTAGATATTAGAAAACCTTTTCACTGTTAGGGTGGTCAGGCTCTGGAACAGGTTGCTGAAGGAGGTGATGGAGTCACCATCCCTGGAGGTGTTTGAGAAGCATCTATATTTGGCACTGGATGATGTGGTTTAGGGGTTATGGTGGTAATGCTGCGTGGATGGTTGAACTGGATAGTCTTGTAGTTCTCTTCCAGCCTTGATGATTCTATGACTTTGATTCTATTCCCCAGTCTTTTCAATTAAAAAAATTGTGCCTTGTCCTAGGACAAAGAAATCACAGCAAACTGTAGAGCTGGTCCCTGTAGATGTAATGTAAGAGCTACTCTGATCTAGGCAGACCATTGGTAGAACAAAAGGAGAGAACAGGGAGGCTGTGGCTTCCTATTGCATAGACTGAGCTTTTGCTACACTGCCTCTCCCCAAGGCAGCATAGCATGTTATATCAAAGGTATTTTGAATTTACAATGTTAGATACTAGATTTACAATGCCAGGTAATCTAGTGGGGCATAGGTATGTGTGTTCTTCATCCATATTCCAGCAGAGGAATAATCAAACTGTATTAAGGAATATAATCTATGCTCTATGAACCATGCTTCAGTAGCTAAAATAGGCTATACAGTTGTTGAAAATTAGGGAAAAAAAGAAGCAACCAAACCCGCAGAAACACAACTTAATATTTACTGTATCATATGATATTGCTTCACTGCTACATCATAAACCTGCAGTTTGAAAGCAATCTGCACCACTGCACAAAATACTTCTGAGAAGAGGAAAAGAGGAGAACATAACCTTAAAGTTACAAAATTTTAAGGACCAAAACAGTAATTGCTAATCACTGCATTTGCATTAATACTTTAGTGGGAAAAGAGTCCATCCTTTGCATTTGCTGATTATTTTAACTAACATTACTCATAAGAAAAATCTCAGGACTTTCAAATAAATTAGCTACAGATAAAATTTTTTGGTGTCCATGACTTGTTCCATGGTGTCGTATTTGAGTCTTCAGTGGCTTATTTAGTTTTTTTTTCTAGGTTTTACCTGATAATACAGGTCAAACACCAAGATGAGTTTTAATTATGATTGTTCCCTACTATTTCATTTACTTACTAGGAACAAGGTAATTTTGGGCTTAAATTAATGATGAGAGGAGATGACTGTAACAGAGGAAAAGTTATCAGTAAGCTAGATAAACCTGGAGAATAGGCATTTGTTCTTATTTCTGTGTTATAAATAAAAGATGTCTTCTGCACTCACAGTTGATCCAGTCTCCTTTTGCTGAGATAAGGTCCTCCACATCATACCTGACATTCATTCTATGTTAATCGTGTCAGTTGTTTTGTAAAAAAAATTATTTTTGTGAAAAGTAGATAAAATGTTACAGGTGACTTGCCACCATCAGGCAAAGATTTCAACAGAAAAAGCTCCATTCATCTGTTTTCATTGCTAAATCTCCTTAAGTAACACTATTTGTAAGCTTTTCTTTAAGTGAAAGTCAACTGTGTGTGAAATCCTCTACAATATTGACAGCTATGACTTAGAGCTAAATAAGTAAGTGTAGTATTGTGTCTTCTCCATTTGCAGATGTGGCAGAGATCTTCTGCAACATCCAAAGAGGTTATTATCATGCAAACAATCTTCTGCTCATCTTGAAGCAGATGGATCCTGTCTTATTTAAATCGCCTCACTTTCTGCAAATGACAGAGCCCTCATGTTTCCACATGTTGGATTGCTCCCGAAGGAGGAAGGCAAACAGATTCTGTCGCTGCCAATGCTGGCACTGCTTCTGTTCCTTTTTGCATGGAACATAATAGGAGATATGTTGTGCTTGGAAGTATCAGGACCTGTCCCCCACACCCCTCTTTAAAAAAAGGAAGTGGTGTTTAGAAGGCAGTAACAAGTTTCAAATAATAGCAATTAACTTTGATTTAGAAAGTTGAAAGTGCTGGATTTGCCTTACTAATGCAAGGAGGTGTTATTAGGGAAACAGAAAATATTCTAGTACATCAATACTGTTATCAGAAATTTGTGTCATTTCTGCACAGGGGATAAGACATAATCTGTAGACAGAGGATTTATGTAAGGAGGTAAGCCAGGAGTTTTTAAGAACAGGTCACGCAAACATCTGCTTGGAGTGTCCTCGGCATGCACTTCATCTTGCCTCAAAGAAAGAAGATGAACTAGGTAATCCCACTGGATGCCTTTGAACTCAGCACATCTTTGATTTTCACATCGATAGGTACTTCCCAGGAAACAGTTTCTGGTTTGAAAGCATAGCTTAATAAAACACAAAGGAAAGTGTTACCTCCCAAATCATAGATATATTTGAAGGACAGACTACTTCACTGGAAAAGATTTTTGGAAGATCTCCAGTTCTTTACTTTTGCCCATCACAGTACTGCCTTGCTAATTTGGATAAGTTATTTTCAATGTTATTTTTTCCTGAGTGCTATGTGAACAGAAATCCAGTTATAATCTCAGTCACGTAAGTGGTTGCTTTGTCAAAAAGAATGGTTTATTTCTTTGTAGGTATCAGGTGACAATGTCTTTTGCCACACACATAAAAATGATCTTCTAAAAATCAGTGACAGTCTTCTTTGGTATACAAGTATTCTCTTTCATTTCAGAAAGCTGCATTTTAACAAAAGTCAGTTGGAAATTGATTTTAATAATGCTGGAAACTTTTTTTGGTTTGCTTTCAATCTTCTGAAATGAATGGAGCCCTAACTCAGAGTTTTCTTGTCCCTCACGTTGTAGGTCTGTTATTTACTCACACAAGTTTGAAACAGAACATAGTTTTGAATCTGATACCATTTTCTATTAGGCAAGGACCAAAAGAAGTATCTAGCTTATGAATCTTTAGGAAGATACCATTTTTTAATTATGTTTTATTTTGGTCATCATTTTATTATCTTCTCAGTAACTCCACAGGTTTGACAAAAGTCAGGAGTTCTGATATTTATTTCACTATAACCTAATGAAGTCAGTGTTTTCAGATAGGTAGCTTCAGCCTTTGTTTCAGAAGAGTAGTGCAACTCTGCTAGGAAATTTCCAGGCCCTCTCTCATCCTTGAGTTTGGGTTGGCTCATTTGGTGTGAACCTTGCAGATTTTGGAAGGCTAATGGATTTTCTTTAAATTGCTCTATTGAGGAACTGAGCTCTTCACCCAAATCTCCTTGTTTTCTTGGGGGTTGTGTGGGGGGTTTTTTTGTTTGTTCTTGTTTTGGTTTGGGGTTTTTTTTGTATGTGTGTTTTGGCTTTGTTTCGGGGTGGGTATTTTTTTGTCTGTTTTAGTTACTTTCTATTCCTGATGGAGATTGGTAGATGCTAGGTCGATTACACAGCAACTGGTCTCGAAAAGTATTGCTACACTTCTAATTGGAACAACTGATGTAGCCTAATACAAAGAAAGTGTCCCAGGAGATTTTGCCTCTGTCCAAGCTCTGCTCAAAAGAAAAACAGGGTTGAAGTTTAGTATTATTTAAGCTATCTGTATCTTTTCTACATTTCAGGCCATTTGTAAGCAGCCTGTAAGGAATGATTTTAGCAAACAGGGATTAGACTCTCCCAGCTGTCTTGCATTGGTGTGCAAGAGGAATGATAATGCAACAGAGGATGCAAAGGCCTCTGTAATTAGAATATTCAGGTGTAATCTTCATCAGTCTTCTTGGCCAGCTTTATTGATGTTTATAGAGAGGAAATTAGGGCTGTATAAAGAATGACACAGTTGGCAAGGGAAGAGTTCATGTGAGGTGATGAAAATAAGTTGTGGTACCTGGCTTTCTCAAAACTTATCAGTGGTCAAGCTTAGCAATGAAACCTGAATTTCTTTATCTCCTTCGTGTTTGCTGTTTTTCAGCATCCTTTGGAAACAAATAAAGAAGTATATTAGAACAGTCTCTTGCTGCAGAGCTAGTGTATATTAATAGTTAAAAGCCATTCTAGCAAATAGAAAGCAGTAGGTTCCATTTCCACATGCTCTGTAAAGGCAATGCATGTCCTGGTAGATCACATCATTCAATACTCAAACTAAAACTGTACATGTTGTGTTATCTTGTCTATGTCTGAAATAATTCATTATCTCTTGGAATTAGGATTTGTATTGTGATATTCCACTCTTTCCCCTAATTTTTGTAATTATTAAATTCTTATGCAATAGTTTTATCACCGAGCTGAGACTCCCAAAGGCATAGTTTCGTCCGTGCTGTGATGAGAGATCATAAAGCCAAAGATTCAAGCCTATATTTTTATTTTCTCAGATACGATGCTACTCCAGAATATGCAAGATTTAAGCTGGTATTACTGAGGTGAGAGGTTGAATATAATCTGCATGTTGATTTCTCCTTATGCATCTCACCATCTGCTTGCAGTTGTTTAATTTCTCCCCCTCATACTTGGAATACTGCCTCTGAGAAGCATTTAAAGATTGTACTCCTGTCTTGCTTCAGTAACATGTCAGGGCGTGCAACTGCCAGGATTAAGCAGGCATTGTATGCGGTTGACTGGAAGCTGTAATTAGTGAGAGAGTAGGCACCCCAGAGTCCTGAGGATGTGCCTTTACACACTGTCACTGTGGGTGCCATCTCGTGGCTGCACAAGCATGCAATGATTGCGGCTTTGTCTCTTCCTTGGCATGGTGGGTGCCCTTGGAAGGAATATTTTTGTAACGTGATTGTTGCTATGAAAACTGTGGGTTTTGGCAGGCCTTGTTACACCTTTTCTTTCCATGTATGTTTCATATGCTGTTTGTACCTAAATGCTGCTAGAGCAATTATGATTATGTGTTCTCTTTTCACATGTCCATGGCTTGTCAATGCTTTATCTGAAGCAGATGATATTCTCACACTATATCTTTTTTCTAATGACAGACTGTCACATCAAAAGCTTTCTTCCCTCTTCTTATCCATTTTATATATTCCTAGACTTGGTCAATTTTAGCTTTTTAGAAAGTTTAGACTAGGTTGGTTTGAGCTTCTGTTTAAACTGTTTTCATTCTGCTTTAGTTTTGACAAAGCAAGTTACCGGCTCAGAAACTTTGTGGTAAAATGGTCAGAATCCTACTGCTCATTTCCTTATATGTGCTTTGTGACCCACTAAGGATTTTATCCTTTGTTTTTATACTTCATGACTGTTGTCAGTTTATATCTCTGTAATGCTCCACCGACACTTTAAGCCTGAGTCATAGCTGGAATCCCTGACTTCCCTGTGTTCTCTGGGGCTCTGTTTGAGTCATACAGTAAAGACTTTGTTCCACTAGTAACACAGCTTTAGCAACAGAGAGCATTGCTGGCCTGGAAATGGCAGGATCCTTTTCTCCTCAAAGGAATTGGTTTTGCCCTTGGTTGCCTCATAGTAAAAGCAAAGTTTGAGTAAAGCTATTTGGTTTGGCAGAAGGTTTTTTTTTTTAAGTTAACAATTCTTTTGTTGGCTTATGAAATTCATTTGCCAGCAGAAAAAAAATCAAGCTAACACAGAAGTGTCACCCTTTTGTTCTGAATAAGGGTAAAAATAGATCTATACTAACAGATACGGTTTAAAAGTCTTTTTGGTTTTATAGCATGTAAGTAAATTAACAGGCAGATGAGCTTAGTTTTTGCAAATAAATTGTCATCAATGTTTCAGAGGGATACATGAATAAATTATGTCTAGTTAACATCACATTTGTGTTTATTAAGCATGTTACTTAATATTAAACATCAGAACTAAGTAATTTTAAATAACCATCTGTTTTCATACATTAAATCACTATATTATTTCTGTAACTAATGCTATTCTGTTAGTCTCCCAGGCAAGATAATAAAGCACAAAAATGAATATGTCAACATATGAATCCATCACCAAAGAAAAACAAAATGCTAATGAGTATCAGGGAAATAGGTAATTAATGAGTGTTTTAAGTGATAGGATATTCAGCTTTTTAAAGACTGAACAAACAAAAATTTAAGAATATACAAATTTTGAGGTAAGCTTGTCCATGCTGGTAGATAACCTCCCATATCTGTTATGCCAAATATTTCCTATGTGGCTTTTTAATGATGTATACATGACATTCATTTCCCTGACTGGTTTTAAATTATCCTGATTATAGAATCATGGAATCATTTAAGATCCTTGTGTCCAAACATTAACCTAGCTCTGCCAAGTCCACCATTAAACCATGTTTCAAAGTGCCACATCCACGTCTTTTAAATATCTCCAAGGACTGTGGTCACTTCTAAGCTTGACTGTTTTTAATCATATTTATCTTGCATGCTTTCTTTCCTGTTGTTAAGTATTTTGATTTGATCCATTTGTGCAGTTTTTGTATGGGCTGGGTTATAGTCAAGATCCTCTTTACTCAAAATACATATGGAGAGTCTCTGGGAGCAGAAAATGCTTTGGCACTAGAAGACTCCACTGAGAAGATCTCATTCCCTGCATGCCCTTTCCTCATTTCACTTCCCAATTTCACTTCTCAGTACAACCGGTATTAAGCAGCATTTCAAGAAAACTTTTAATGTATATAAGTAATCACTGGCTTGTTTATTTTTTTTAAAGATGAAAAACACCTTTACATCTTAGGTATAATCTAATTGATGTTAATGTGTACAAGGCAGCTCAGTACCATTGCTAGAGCTGTACTGAAGGCCTACACCTCAGTTATAAAAATATACAGTACAAAAAGTTCCAGAACCCTTAAGATTTTTGAAAAGGACCACAAAACAAAGGCTTCTGACATCATTGCTGTGAACTCATTCTGAGGGAGTAGATTAATTTCTCACTGGACTTTAGCAAACAGAATTTTATCCCACAACTTTGCTTTCCTGAGCAAAGGAAGTAGGAGGTACTTTAGTCAGAAAAGAACAAATTTAGAATTTCAAAGTGATATATAATTACCTCAATGGATTGCAACAGTGCAATCCTAGCTTGTAACACCTTAAAGACTTTTAACTTTTTTAAGGAGTCTGTTATTCAACTACATCCTCAGGCTGGGAAAGTCATTGGATTTCTCTCCATGCCCTATTGATATACCCATAAGTTAACATGGTAAAGCTGAAAAGACCTGTCAACTCATATTGTTCATCTCTGCACATTCAATGCTCCCCCTTAGTGTCTGCATTTTTAGCACTTTGCAAAGGCCAGGATTCACTGTCTCACTGAACTCTGTTGAAAAAATATTTTGGAACCTAAAACACATAATCAGTTGTGTGGCTGCAGTGAATAGTGTTAAGGGCTTGATTCTGACCTGTCTCTAGTTTAACAATTAACGCCCTCTTTGAGGTGTTTTTTATCAATCTTCATGCAAGGAGAGCCAGATCAATGCAAATGCTTCACTTTTTAAAATAAGATCAAACTGTATATAATTCAATAATGTTATTGTATTTATCAATTCCGAAAGTTGGTTTTAATGTGGCATCAGTAGGCAAGTACTTCGTAGTATGCTTAGCTCTTCTCTTTAACTCTTGTCTCTTGTTTTGTGTTTTTTTTGTTTGGTGGGGGATTTTTTTGTGGGTTGGTTGGTATTTTTTGTTGTTGTTGTTGGGTTTTTTTGAGGAAGATGGATTTAAAGAAAGAAATCAGTTGTAATTTTATTGATTATATACTAGAAGGATCCTGTAAGAATTAATGGCTCATTTTTGCTTTTTAGTCAGGTTTCAGGACACATTTTTCCTCATTATTCTGAGTAGCCAAAATCAGCCAGCATTGTCATTGTTGCCATCATTATCATTATTATTTCACAGTAAAGATCACATTGAATAGCATAATAAAAGGTCAACTACTTCATTTCCTCTGCAGTTATGCTCCAAGTGCTTCCGTAATTTTCCTTCAAAACAAAGTGGGTGTTAGTTTGAAACCTCCATGCTCTGCAGGTCATTCTGTATAAACATTAATCTTTGCTTTAGAAGAATGCTATTTATGTCTTGGTGCTTTTACAGTAAGTTTAAATAAACATTGTAAAATGCTTTTGCATTGCCTGTATCCGCAATAAAAAGTCAGACCTGATAGCAGATGACCCACATGAATACACAGATGGTTAGAGAAATTGGCTTCATGAAAACAAAGTAATGGGTTCTCTCCTTCTTTGATATTGAGTAGATAACAAGTTGAAGATGTGGGATTTGTTTTAAATGCAAATGTACTTTCTGAGTAATCTCAGACTTAAACATGAGGTTAAATGAAATTATTCTAGCTGAGCTCTTTGGAAAAATTAGATACTCAGAGAGCCAAAAGGGTCCAGCAAGACTATGAGGGGGAAAAAAATTGAATACTGCCAGCCGGTCAGTCTTGAAATCAGCTTGAGATGGTTTGAGAGACCTAAGCAGCCTTTCTGCATTTAGATGTGATTTAGCAGGGCAGCGAGCAAGCCAGGGAGCTCTCCCTGCTTTGGCCACTCAGGGCCACTCCAGGATCTTACTGACAAGCACACCTGTGAGACATTTATTGCACACCAAGTCTTGCCTGGCATGTGGCACTGGAAGTTTGGTTACAGTTGATTGATTATGCTGTTCTGCACACATTGCTGCTGTTCCTTCAGTCTGCTGCAACCTCCCATTTCCTCCTTGCTTTTTAATGTTGACAACAAAATCACTAAATAAAACTTAATAATATCTGTTTTGATTAAAATCAAAGGAGTCACACACACAATCTGAAATGCTGTGAATAGTACAGCCAGTTGGGGGGTATTGCTATCCTCAACACTTTAACAGTGCTCCTTTGGAGTATTTAAAAGACCACTACAAGAATTAAAATGCAGCAAAAACTTTTAATTTCTATTTACCTTTTTCCCCTCTACACGCTGCCTCTAGTAGGCTTGTAAAGGTCATACATCTCATTTCACAGCAGGGTGAAGGAAGGGGAGTCATTATGTTGAAGGCATTTGGACTAGTATTGCACACAAAAGGAAATGAAGATGAATATGATATTTGTGGGGGGTGGTAGATGTCACAGATTGCTCTGGTAATACCTTAGTGTTACTTCACTGAAGGCTTCAGTTAAATTTAGACAACAGCAGGCCAAGCAAGAAGGAAATATTCAACCAAGAGATCTAGAATAAGATGTTCGTGTTGATTATGTAAAAGATGATGGGTTCAATTACAGAATTGGTGCTGTAGTTGACATTATTTTTTTATTTAATAGCTTATAAGTATCTTCATAAACCCCTCAAAGTTTACAAAAGGCAGGAGCACCATTTAAGTTTGTGATAAATGCAGCGTGCCAAAGTTACAATACAAGCCAAGGTTGGGCCATTTCTATTTCACTTTTAGAGAATACCCAGCATAACCACCTTGCAGTGATGAGCCTTGGCAAGAGAACTGAGACTTTCCCAAATAACATTTGCCCACCTTTTGGAAGCAAAATCTTCCAGAAGATTTACACTGTGCTGTGACTAGTCAACAAGTTGTAATTTCAAGCTCTTTTGCTTTTAATAATTCAAATTCAAGGATTTGGTGTAGTAGGGGTAATAAAACCCATAATATAAGGTAGTATATTATGGGATTCTCTCTTAATTTTTCCTTCACCAGTCCAGTAATTTGTTAGAAAAGTGATTTGTGTTACACAGCCTGATATCCCTGAAAAAAAAATTGAAATCTTCAGCTAGATCAACTGAGCAGATTTTTAATCTTGGAGTCTTTTTACAAATCCCGGACTCTAAAAAGGTTAAAAACCCCACCAAAACAAACAAACAAACAACCCCCCAAAAAAACCCCAAACCAAACAACAGCAAAAAACCCCCAAAACAAACACACAACAACAAAACAAACAAGATTCCCAAAACCAAAAAAACCCAACCCCCTGCCAAAAAAAAACCCCAAAAACAAGGCCAGAACTTGATATGATATTTTGTTGGTTTAGATTGATACAAAAAAAGAACATTTTCCCTTTTCTCTAATCCTTACATTACACAAATTTGCACACAGGTTTAATGCTTAGACTGCAGTTTCCAAATGGTACCATTTCTTACACAGGGGCAAGACTCTCAGAGGTGTTAAAAAATAGTTTGAGTTACATCAGAAATGTATCTAGGATCTGTGTCAAGGTGCCTTGAAATACTGAGACCAAAACACCATCTGGTTCTATCAAAAACTAATGTGTTAGACAAGTCAAGCAATTCTGAAAAATCAGGCCACTCAGTGCTCTATATGTAACATGCTGAGCAACTCCTGCCCTTCAGGATCAAGCTGCTTTTAAAAAACTTAAGTTTGAAATGTTGGACATAATTAATTTTCTCCTACAATTAGTTTGAGGCCAAACAATGGAATGCAGCCTCAGATCCAGGCTAAACTGGATACTAAGGACATCCTTGCTTTGAAATGTAATATGCCTGAAGAAAGAGAGTCCCACACTCTTTGTTCCTTATGAGAATTTAAATATTTAATGTGTGAGAATGTAGAATTACATTTTAAATCTATGTACTGAGTATGGCTATCTAAGCCACTCTTATGACATATTTCTTTGCTAAATTTGTTCTTCAGAAATCCTTTTGATGATTTATTTCCCATGTCAACAGCCATTACAGGGAACATTACTGAAACATTTCATGTTATTGTTAATTTTTCATTAGGGTTTATTATTTTAAATTGGTACACTGTTGCTAAACCTCCCCCCATGCTTTGTTAATAGAAGTTCCTAATGTAGTAAAACCACATGGTATAATTTCTGATGAGCTATTTGTTTGTCAGTGTTTTGTTTACATTTACCCTTATCCAAGGTCATAAATAATGAATGTTTCTCTCAGTAGGCCTTTGTAGCCTAGTCTGAAATCCCTGAGGTCTGTGGTGAAGGACTGTTGAGATCCTAAACCTGATACCAGCCAGCCTACTGTTTCTGTTGGAAGATTTTATTTATACCATGAGCATCTCCAGCATCAGTTTGTGCCTTTCAGTGGGCCACAGGACTCATGTTTGCACACACCCTCTGAAACAAAGTCAGAGGGAAATGGAAACAATGCTCTGCTGTCAGTCACCTGTCCTTTCATCACACACATCACATTTCTGAGTTATGCTAATTCTTGTTCCTTCTTGTCTTGTCTGCAAAAAAAAGGCATTTCTTGATACGAATCTAAACACAAAGACAATGATTTTCAGCAGTGCCTAATGCTTGTTTGTAGAGCCTGCAAAATAGCCACTGTGGATCCTCACAGCTTCGGTACATTTACCTGCTTGCCAGAAATAGCTGTTTCCCACCTCTTTGCTGGGGGCCTCAGAAACTTTTCAAACCATAATCCACTCAAACATTTCTAAAAACTTGAAAAAGTAGGAGAAAGAAAAGAATGAAACACCCCTCCCCCACAGTACCACCCCTGGGATCTGCCAGGTATACACAAGACTATAGATATTTACTAGGAGCATTATTAGGAGCATTTATATTATTAGGAGCATTTCCTTGTTGTTAAGGTTTCCTAATGCATACAGTGAAAAAAACAGGTTCCTTTTTTCTGGACCCAAAAGGTTTATGTGAGCTGCTCAGCACCTGCTACAACTGCACTCATCCCTATCATGTTCAGCCAGACTTGAATAGCTGCACAGATCAATTATTGAAATTTCCTACTGTTCAGGAAGAGGGTTAACTCCAGCTAGCCCAGGTTCAGATACAGAAGTGCACTAAGAGCTGGCAACGAGTGACATCCATAATGGTCATCAACAATCTTGCTACTAATGTGTGTACTAAACAGTGAAGACTTTGAAGTTCTTTTGGCATCTGAAACGGATGTCATCATCTTATTTACCAATGGGATAGAAAAATCAAACTACTAACCTCCTTTACGGAAAATTGTTCCATCAGAGTGCCATACCTGATGTACCATACCTTATGGATTACTGTCATGCACTCAAGATGCCCACAAAAGAGAAAACTCCTCTCAAAGCAAAAATCAGTTTCTAAAATGTCTCCTTTGAAGAAACTTACTTTTCATGAGAAAGTTTACAGTAGCTTAACAAGTTAGAGCTTGTGGTCTGGCTTTCCTTCTTAGCCTTAAGAATCTTTTCCCATGCTTTCACTAATTCATCTGCAGTCTCATACCATTGGGGAACACTACTAGAAAGATGTGAGGACTGTGCCAGGGTCCAGCATTCATTATGGCTGGTGCAATTGGAACTCATCACCATTAATTAATACTACTACAGCAACAACCTAGTCCAAGTCCAATCTTCACAGGTCAAACAAGCAGCACTCAGCAACAGCAGGTCAGCTCTGGATCAGGTGCTTCCTCTTAAGGCCAGGATACATACTAGACCTGGGGGAAAATAAAAAGAGCAAAATGTATTATAGGTGATTACAGAAGCACCCCTTTTGCTTCAATACTGGCTATAAAAATAACTCCTTTGTGAACACTGAGATGCTTGAAAAATGCACTGATTATTAGAGTGTAATTTCTAATTACCACATAGCTGAGTGAAACATGTTTCGGATTCCAGCAGTAGAGAGAAAATCTCCTAACACAGAAGAAAAAAAAACGAAGTAAGGAATGCCTTGGAATTGCTGCTTAGGCAGATGGGTGAATAAACTCATCTCTACCTCTGGCACAGCACAGCTACGCAGGAGCACCGTGACTGTTGCTGTGCGCTGATCCCACGTGGTGTGTTGAAAGTGAAACACAGATGAAAGTGAGTGTGGGGTGGAAGCAGAAGAAAAGGAGAGACAAATACCAAAGAACTTAGCTTGGAGGGACAGGAGGGCTTGACTAGAATTTTTCTCTAGCTGTCTTGTTTACTGAATGTAAATGCCTAAAGTTGTTCAAAGGAACTTCCCTCCTTTTCAAAGGATTTTAATGTACCTCACACAGTGCTTAAAAAAACCACAGTTTGTTTTCTCTGTGTGTTTTAGGAAGTGATTGATGCTGCTTACAGGACTTTATTAACCTCCTCCCTATTTCTGCTCGTGTTTTGTTCAGTTTTATTACAAATGCTTGGACTTTAAGTAACTTGCTCCAGGTTATTTTGAAATGTTGCTCCCTGCCAACGGCACCTTCATTCTGTTGCCTCCAAGCAGGTTCATTAAAATCTCTGTGGAGTAGCATGCATTTTATTTGGCGTTAACTCTAGCACAGCTCCTGAAACAGCAGTATCTGATTGATCTTGAAAAGTACTTTGGTTTTGGCTTTCCTGCAAACCCCTCCGGTGCACCTTGTACCTTCTAACAGTGTTCACCACAGACAGCTTTTCAAACAGTTTAAACTCTTGAAAAGCTGTTACTACTTTGAGCTTTAGTGAGTTTGGGTTTGGGGTTTTTTTTTCCCCTTTTTTTTTTCTTTAAAATCTGAGTATAGAATGGTATAAAACTCTAGCAAGCAGTCATTTGTTACTCTTCTAGTCACCTCCTTTCACCACAGTATCTTTCCCATTCTTATAGCTGTAGTACTTCTTTTTCCTGCAAATTAACATGATTTGGTACTTATTTTCTTTTAGCTATACCATTTTTCAGAAATTTTTAAAATTTCATGTTAATGTCCAACATCTGTTTTGTTATAAATCAGGGGGAAAAAATATCAGTTTACTCTTTTTAGACAAAGTATAATTGCAATTACTTTCTCACCCACTCCTCCCTCAACACTGGAAATTTGTTAAAACAACTGCAAGTAAAATCTCTAAATCATTAGTATCTTCTTGTATTTGCAGGGAAATGAGTGTTCATATTTCTGTCTGGCATAAGTAAGTCTTAAATTATAGCTATTTTCCAGCAATGAGATGCTTCATCTCTTTTATGGCTTTCTCTCAAGCATGTGAAGTACTGCCTGGTTCTGTATTCTTTCTACTGATGAAGTCAAAGTTATTCAGAAAATCCAATTACTACTTTGGTAATGTCTTCTCCAAGTGACACGGCATTATTGGAGAACTGCTTCTTTATTATTAATTACAGCCATATCTAAAATCCTGATTATGGGCTAGGACTAAATTGCATTAGGTTTGTAGAAGTATTTAACAAACAAGGAATTCCTGCCTGAATGATTCCTGATCTAAAATTAAGCAGAGGGCAGCAAAGAAATATTTGTGGAATCAGGCAAACAAAGACAATATTGACTGGTTTGGAAGAAAGACATCTCAGTCTTACAGAGCTTCAACCTTTTAAGGATCTTAAAATTTATAAAAGCAGCCTTAAAGTATTTTTGAAGGACTTTAAGAGGGTGAAAAAGTTTTTAAGAGAGATCTATGGTTTAGTCTGACCCTCTTCCTCCTCCAGTAGCATAAGGAGGTGACTGAAACTTTCAGACAGATAAAAATGTTCATATAAACATACAGGGACACTTTACCAGATTGTCAGTCTGAAACTACGAGGACTTTCCACCTGAATGTATGTTTGTCTCTACACGGAAGGGCACTGAAAGTTAGACTTCATTGCTTACTGTGTAAGTTTCATATACTATGTTTTTATCTGTTAGGGAATCCACTCTGTCTGCCTATGTTTTCCACCTAGTACATGTCCACTTTAAAGAACTCATATGAAAATATTTTCGTTTGGGCTTGTCTTGGTGATTTCTGCAGACAAATAGAAGTTATTGGGAAATACTTTCAGCTGCCCAGGATTTTTCTATGTTCAGTTACTGCATGACTTTTAATATAAGATAGCCTCAAACCAACCTTTATAATAACATTACCCTCCTTTTTTTTCCTTTGATGTCACACTAAGACATTCACCATGTTTTTGAATAGGAATATGGTATAATATCAGTTTAAAAAATGTTTGATGTTGCATTTGCAGTGCCTCCTTTTCTGCCACTTTGGAATGGCACTTAGCTTTCAGCAACAAGGGAATTAATTCCCATCTCTCAATTCCAATACAAGTTTAAATTTTCCAGACTGCCATGTGTTAGTGCTCTATTTTGCTTCAGAATTCTGCATTCTGTAAGATTTTAAGCTGTGAAACTCAATACTAATGTTCTCCAAGACCATCTTACTGCCAGTCTCTTTCCCCTTTTCTGTTTCCTTTGCATCTTTGCACTTGACTTGGCTTTTTTTGAGCCTCTTTCTCCGAGTATGAACCTGGGATCATTCAGAGAAGCATTATGAGCCCCAAACATCCCCAATGAGGTCACTAAGGATCCTGCAGATTGCCAAGCAGGGTGTTCCAAGACTGGCTGAGCTCAGCCCCTCTTCCCCATAGCTATAAAGTAATGTACTTCAATTTCACCAGGACTCTGATAGCATTAAGGATTACTGATATTCCCTGAAACTATGTCCTCACTTAAGACCCTTTTCATCCTCCTCTCCTTCTCCTTCTTGCTTTAAAGCACTTCCTTTTGCAATTTCCCTGCATGCTCTGCTTCCCTATCAGCTCCACACTGGTTTATGCTGCTGTTTTCTGGGACTGCACAGCCCCACAGCGAAGCCATCCCTGTCCCCACAGAGCACATCTGTGACCACATTGTCATAGTTTAGGTGTGCTCATGCACATGGAAGAAGCTTCACAGCTTTCTCTCCCTTTTCTGATGTTGTTTGTTTCAACATTGGACTGCTCTCTCTTGCTTTGCTTCCACATTTCTTTACTTTTCTGTGATGTTGCTTTTGACTAAAATAAAGCTTTTGTCAGTTCTGAAGGAGCAGATATGTTACAACGCAAAGGAAGCTAAGATAACATAATGAATCCTTTCAAAAGTCTTATTTGCGTGGTTAAGGCTGTCCATATCAGTGCTACATAATGCTATTTATGTTTATTTGTTACTATTTTATAACAGGAACTTAGGGCTTTACCTACTGTATATCTACACATAAATGCACATATCATGCACAATAATGTAAGCTCATATTGTGATATTTTAAAAAATCATACATGTATCAAATACTGAAAACTCAACCAAGATATGCTTGCAGCTCATGAAAAAAGGGGCTCATATTCCAACCCTCTTTACAGGCTCTTCAGAGTGTAATAGAATTATAAATGAAGGAACATCTTTTTTTAATCAATAACTTGATGTAGACTAGCAATTTCAACAGAAAAGAATAAATTCTTTTTCCTCCAATTGCTTGAATTGCTTCTAATGATAAAAAGACAAACACTGCACATTCACAGAATTACCTTATTTAAGGAGAAGAGTTTTACACATTCAGGCACAACATGCAGAATTAGCAACGTGCAATAAAGCTAAAAGGAAGTTAAGAAAATTTGGTTTTGGTTTTGTGGTGCAGCATATCCTTTTTTCTGAAAAAGAGCCTTAGTCAGTTGCCTTTACTGTGATACGGTAAAGAACTGCTCTCCATCCCACTGCAGGGCCTACAAGTGGAGACAATTCGTTTTCTAGATGAGCAGAGCAATGGAAAGAAACTGAAAGGAAGGTGAAACCCTTTCTGGTTTGGTCTTGGCATAACATAGTCTTACCTGACAAAATATCTGATAAAAACAGAAGAAAGCAAAATAACACACAATCCTTTCAAATGCGTTTCATTGGCTGTGATATGCACCTAGCTCTGCAATATCCATTTTTGAGCAGATGTTCCAAAAAACCCATTGCTGCTTCTGAATATCAGCATGCTTATCCATTCTAGCATATATGTGAAGTATGAAAACAGAGATGAAGATAGTTATGGATTTTTATAGCACACTATGACTTTCTGGCAGCAGCAAGACCATTTTCACATACTATTGAAATTAGAAAATCAAATTTTAACCTCTAATGTCTATTTAAATACAGTTAGCATGTAAGTAAACAGCTGTGCTTATTATAAGACCCAGAATTTAATAATAATAACAAAATAATCTAATTTGAAGTTCACCCTTCCCAAGTGTTCCTCTGAGATGAATTCTCATGGCTCCCAGCAAAGGAAGTGGGACTCAGAGCTTCTCATCTTCACAAATCAGGCCTTATAAGAACAATATGTTTGTTCTTTAACATTTTTCGGTAATATTTAATACCCAGAAAATGCAGATTCCCAGCTGTTACACATCATCTCACAGCAATGACACACTGTGATCGTTAAATCTTAGAGTTATTTTTGTATAAGTGATATTCAATATAGTTGAGAGTTGTCAGTAAATAAATATTCAAGTGTTTGGCTTAACTTGTTTATTGGTACATCTACTTGGGAACTTGGTAATTTCAGATTTCAGAAATTTAGGCTAGCAAAAGTGATTGGAAAAGAGTTTGCTATATGTTTGTGCAATTAACTATGCATGGCCTGTTCTGCTGTGGTTGTGCTGTAATAGGAAATTAGGAGGCAGCCCCAACTAGGGAATAAGCTGAAAGCGCTGCCTGAACCTGGCGATGGTACAATCGCCTGTGGACTTCCCTGAGCTGAGCAAGGCTGAACTGTGATGAATCCTTGCTTGGCCAGTCCTGATTTTTGCCTTTTTGTTTTCCTGTTTGTGTAATCTGCTCTGGGATGCGTGCACATGTGTGTTTAGGGTTTGGTTTTGGTTTGCATTTTTATAGTTTCATCCTGAGTGGACATAAAGTGGCAAGAAATCCTATTGCAGCTGGCAGTGCACAGGCACGAACCAGCAGAGTTTCCTTTTTAATTTTTTTTTCCCCTCCACACCTGCCAAAGAGACAAAAACCCCAGAGCAGTTACAAATGCAGTTGTCTGTCCCCATAAATGCAACGAGCTCCTAACGGGACAACTGCTGAATGCCAAGGCACGGGAAGTGCCTGACAGCCGGCTCTTCCTCAGGCAGCACTCATGGCTTCAGCCAGGCTGAACCAAGCACTGCACTCTGCAGACTCAGAGGATGCCATTTGGAGAGTATGTTTTTAAATGATATTATTGTACAGTGTTTAAAGGGAAAGAGTAAGAATCCCGTGAAGGTTGGTACTCCACCTGGACTAGGAAAAGTAAATTGCTTAGCAACTAGCACTTACTGTTCTTCTCAGTTGTTTCTTCCTGCTTGAAGTATATCTTCAGACAAGTCTGTCTGGTTTGTTTTTTTTTTTTCCTTAACGTATTTAAAATGCAAACAAACAAATGAGAAAGACTTCAAAACTTGGAGATGCCTTGTAACAAAATGCATTTTAATTCCTATGGGCTGATGTCCAAAATCAAGATTACAATCTTGCATTACCCTCATGCACTACCACATAAAAAGACAGACTTTTCTCTAAGGTCCTGCTATCCATGTATATCTGAATATTGGTTCTCCTTGTTCACTGGATGTGATTTTACGTCTCCTAAAATAAGTGATATATTTGAGTTAGGCACTTCCTTTGCTTTAGTATTTTTGCTTAGTTTTTGTAGTAGTTTTGCTTAGTATTTTTCTTCTATTTGGATTTCTAATGTCTGCAGTATTTGAAGTTAGGAAACATAAAGGATGAACATGCACAAATGTAAATAAACATATATCCATGTATATTTCTGCAAAGCTGTTGATGTCTCCCCATTTATGTGAGAAGAGCATATCACTTTGAAAAGATTAATTCAGTTCCTTCTCTTGTTGGGTGATCACGAATCAGCATACATAGGTGGTAAGATGAAGATTTGACAACTTCTTAAAACTATATAGTAGTACAGGAAAACCTACTTGATGACTCCTGAGTTTGATACAGATCTTTTGCCCCCTGGCAACAGTTATTTTGCACAGCTGGCTTGTAGGAATCAGTTGGCTCTTATACTGTGAGTAGGGCTTTTTTTGCTAGAAAAGCTATTATGGGGAGATAAATTGGTGCAAAATCATAATATATAAAAAATTTCTAGAAGCTGTAGGTTATTTTCTATATTTTCAAGCAGTTTATAAATCCTGTTTACTATATAGTGGAAATGTGCACAGATTATTGGAAGCATTTTTCACTTCCCTTGATAGAGTACAGGGTTAGGATATGCTGTGGATGAAGCACTGCCTCACACACTGCATTCTTCTGGAAAAACCCTCATACTTGAGCCTTTATAAAAATATTTCTCTTTAGCACACATTTGAGAATGTCTGATTAATATTTGAACTACACTCACTGGAAACAAACCTGGCTTTTCCCTCAGAGTTTGCAGAGAACCAACAGGAATAAGGGTCTGACTTGATGATCAGTTCTGGTATTCATTATAATGAAGATAAAGTCATTACAATGTGAGCTCTTCTCCTTCCCCTCTTAGCATTGTTGCCTTTTTTTTTAACATGCAAGACAGCTGCTCCAGCACCGACATAAAATTAGTTTTGCTCAATGCATTTCTTGTCATGCCTGTGCAAAAAGCTTCATTTACCTCCAATTTATATTTTTGTTTTCCTCTGGTGACTCATTTTGCTGCATCTGTGTTTATTCTATAACCTGTGGATAAGGCATGTTTTCCTAGCTGGGAGCTGGCTGGGCTTTAGCTGATGTCTGCCATGTGTTGGTTTACTCTTGCATGCAATTCTCTCTTGATTTCTCTTAGTGTCAGCATTTTCCCAAGGTGCTCCACACAGGTCTTCTGGGAAACCCTTCAGGTAAAGTTCATCTTCAGGCTTATTTAAGACATCACAGTTTTTTTGTCCTTTGTAACAAAGTTTATTTCCCTCTTACAAATATGCATACTTCACTAATCTGTGGTAGATGATTTATTATTGTAGTTCACCTCTTGCTTTGTAGATTCTCTTTTTATCACAGCAATTTGATCTGTTTGAGTTTTCTTGCATTTTACACTTATTTCTAGGCATCATTTAAATCTGTATCTTTTCAGTAAGCTGCAGCTTGTGTCACAGTGCTTTGTGGATAACAGGAAGAAATTTACACACCAGAAAGGCTAATGACAAGAAAGAGGTCAAGTAACTGTTTTCCAAGATAATCTTCTAGTCAATAGTGTGAGTTTGGGAGTTGCTTTTTTTCTATGAGAGATTAAACTTCGTTCAAGTTCTCCTGTCTTTGTTTGCCTTCTACTTACAGAGTAAACCTTGTCTATATATTATATCTGTTCTTATTATTGCTTTAGAAATGGTCACATGGGTGCTTGAATATATTTTAGGCTTTCTGTGGTACCCTCTCAGCCCCTCCCTAAGTACCCCCTTGTCAAAGTGTCTGATCTTTTCTGAGAAGGTGGAGCCCTTTTAGAAACTAATGAGAGTTTTATCCAAGCAAAGACTGTAAAATTGACCCATTGTCTTGCAATGACTTATATATCAAGTTGTAAATAACTATGTCAGATATCTTGTTAATATCTAGATCTGTGGTTTTCGCTGTTAAATTGCTTTTGGGTGGTGATTAGCAGGGTGTTAACCTGTGTTATGTTAGGCAGTGTTGTATTTGTGGTGTTTGAGATAAAACAGTTCCTGTATCAAGTGCCAAATGACTTGTGGGATGTAAAATTCTTTAACATTTGCTCAGGAACAGTTAGTATGTTTCTGTCCTCTAGGAACTCTGCAGTGGCAAGATTATCCTGAAAATTATTTTGATATAGTTCATAAAAATTAATAGTATTTTTTAAAAAGTTTTCTACCTTCCTTTTATGTGGTTGTTTGTGTCATTCAGAATTTTTTTCTACTCAGCAGCACATCGCACAAACTTACAAACACAAAGTTACAAACTTAATGTCACAGTAGACTGCTTTACTTACCTCTTCTTAGCACTTGCTACTTTATTCCAGGCTTCTTGTGGCTTTGTCTTTTCCTTTGTTACTGAGGTTGTTCTTCAGTGTGAAGTGTTTGTGTGCGTAAGTGACAACTCACTCCATGCTGTTATAACTCAATGGGATGATAGGGATGATGGATTGCTTGCTGAAATGAAATACCAGCTTTATTTATAACCTCCCCTCCAAAGGTTCTGATTAAGATACTTCAGTACAAATACATTTCTTCAGAGCCTTTACGTTCCTCCATTTAAAACTGCCTTGATAATGCTGTGTGCAATAAGAACTTGTGTCAGTGCTGATGCAAATCTTTGGTTTAAAGGACTGCATGTGTGCATGGACTTCTTAAGCAGGCATGGATCACATAAGCTTTTGGAACAGGAGGAATGCTCTCTGTCTTCTTTATTCCAGTGTGCATATGAATTATTATTTGGGGTTCCAAAGCACCTCTGGCTCTCCATGGCTGCAGTGGATTGACTGTGGCTGCAATGCAGCCAGACAGTTCTCTCTGGGTTAATGAATGTATCCTTCCTCCCCCATGACAACGTGCACAGATCCCATTTCTGCTGTATGTTTGCTACTTCTAACAAATGAATGAGTTCTTAAATGATAGTAACTACTTTAAAATGCTTGCTGTTCAAAATGCCTCCCACCAAATTGCTTGTCTGTCACTGTAAAAAAAAGCAGCTACTTCAGCTACTTCCAAACCCTTTCCACATACAAAGATTGCTTCTCTCCCAGCCTGCACATTCCTCTACTGCTCACGGACTCATGCAGGCAGGCTAATTCAAAAAATGAGAGAAAAAAGGCAATTCTGGTTACTCTTTTCTTTCACATTTTCAATTCAGGCTTTTTCATAGGCTTTTTGGCTAGAAACAAATGAGATTAAGTGGATTCTACTGCATACAGCATCAAGTCTGAGTGTTGCTGATAGGGATATATTCTAAAAAGGGAATCAGTTACCACTGGGTAAAAGACTGAACATTGAGACTGAAGTTTGCTCTTACCAACTGGTTCTGCTGAAGCAAAACTTCTGTGTTGAAAGCAGGCTTAGGATCTAAAAGAGATTTATCATTAAAGTATTTTCATTTGGTAATAAAATCTTGACACTGTTAACCTTTGCTATGTGGTAGGAAATCTGTTGGGCAGAGTCTAAGCTACAGGTATCAAACCTAATTAAATTTTCTGAGTCTTTCTGTGGCTCTTTTTACTCTCAGTGCTGTCAATGATCAGTTTTTCTCAAAGACCTTGCCAAGTAACTGATCAGAAAAGATCACGTGGGAACCCTGAATCTCTTCTGAGGGTAGTAGAGAGATAGAGTAAAATGCTAAATATTCATATGCTTGGCATCTAAATCCAGGTTGTGTTTCCTGCCAAAGGTACAGCTACAGCTGTTGGCTTCACTTGGTAAGTGTAAAGGTAAGACAGGTCAGGAACAAAGGGAAGTGTCAGTGCCAAATATTTCTCACAAAATAATTTGCTTTACAACGGTCTCAATGTTTTAGCATTTTTATGGCAAGGGTATGAGAGAGCTATTCTGATTATCTTTTATAATATATTCCTTTAAAGGCACTTTCCAGTAGATAAAGGATTGGGTCAGATTTGGTGTATACACTGTGTTCTCGCTCTTGAAGTAGGGAGACTCGAGGAGCACAAGAAAACCCCAAAGCTCTAAACCTGAGCCCTAGTGAATTCTCATATTTCTGTCTACAGATCATATCCTGGGGTTGTCATAATCTGTAATACAAAGCCTTTCTGATTTGTACAGCTTGGCCACAGCAGGCAGTTCATAACCTGAAAGGCAAGAATATTCCCAGTGAGAGCTGTGTAGCTGTGCAGTGAAACTCTAGAGTTTGTAGAGATGCACTTACGTGTTGCCACATTTAAACTCTTATATTTTGCTACTGTTCCTGGGATAAAGGGAATGATTTTGCAGAGACTGTGCATTACAAGATTATCCTCTACTTGAAGGGAGAGCAAGCTAGGTTTCTATATCACAGATTCCTCAAAGAATGCCCCAAGAAAGGCAATGACAAATGCTGCAGGCATGAAAACTGAGGACACACACCTTTTGGGAAGGGTAAACCTGCAGGGCTTTTTTCCTCTCAGCCTTGCCCGAAGTACGAAGAAGATCTGTTAAGTGACTCTTGCCCATACAGAGATGTGAAGACCCTACAAATGTTTGGGAACTGAGAAAATCTGACACCTGCAGTGTGAGACAGCACCTAGCAAAAGACACTTTTAAATTTGAAGGTGGTGGACAATACTTGTATGAAAAAATGCCTTTTTCTTTTAACATGAGAAATATTATGTGCAGTTTTGAAAACATCATGAATTTGGAAAGCAGTTAATTATCAGTAACTATTTTGGGCAAAGGTTTGTTCAACATAGTGAAAAATGTTCAAGTGCACTTTTCTACGGTTTTAATCAGCCTGAGCAACCTATATAACTCATATAGCAATAGAGAAAAATTTCTAGTGGTTAAGTTTCACAGGCATCATGAACTGTTGCAACAGGTGGCTCTAAGTAGCCTTGCCTGCAGCTGAAATTCATTAAAACCTTGATTTTGGGATAAACATACACACCACAGCTCTACCCCGCCCCCGCCTTACATGAAAAATATTGCTCTATGGCTGCAGAAGCCCTGGTATTGAAGATACTATGCAAAAGGTAAGGCAAAATCTCTGTCATTTCTAGGCAAGGAAAATAGCAAGTTTTGATAAAAAGCATTGACTGAGGACATTTCTAAGGTTGTTAGCTAAACTCTAGAGTTATAAATTTGAATCTCCTCTGCAGATTAGTGCCTACACCTCTTTTCAGAATAGGGCAAACTCAAGTGACATGTTGCATATCTTTGAAGCCTTCAGCTAGTTAAGTTATTTGGTGGGAGCTGCTCCAGAAGCTACAGGACTTTTTCATAGAGACTTGCTATAAAATAATCAAGGTCAGATTTGGGTAAAATTAAGCTAAATCCTGATCAGACTACTGATAGCTGCCCAAAGGGAGCTTAAGCAGCAGTGGGAAGGGGATGGAGAATGAGAGGGAACATCTAGGCTCCTTTCACCTTTATTTTCTGTGTCTTTTCACTGTAAGCAGCCTTCATGTTATTGGACGAATTTCATTAATTTTAACTCTCAGGAGGTCAAAACTTTTTTCCTATTCCTGATGAAAAGTCTTTCAAGCATCTCATAACTAGATTCTGAGTAATCAGGTCATAGGCATTTGTGTGTATGCCTAGAAAACAAATCATAATGTTGAGGTGACTACTGGAAACATTGATATTTGGCAGGATTGGGGTAGTTTTGAGCTGTTTGTCTCTACCTGCTTAACTTCAAAAGGTTAGGCTGAATTAATTTTGGCTTTTTGCAGTGCTGCTGAGGATACAACTGTGGTCGCTACTGAGGTATTATACTGCTGTAAAGATTAGACTTGATAGCCTGTCTGTACTTGTCAGCAACTGATATTTTTAAAGGATTTCTTTGGAAGATGCTGTTTGTGTTGTTTTGACATAATGTCAATTTTATATAGATACTTATATATTTTTTAGAATGCATCAACATACCCAAAACTAACCACCCACAAAACCTCAGGAAAGTAGGAGGAAAGCTTCTGACATTCCTTTATAACTCTGAGATAAATTGGGGTATCAGGAGTGTACAATAGTTATAGATGAAACTTTGTCTGTTTTTTATGGCCTCCCCTGCCCCAAGTTAACTTACATAGAATTATCTTTGTGTACTATCAGTAACACTTGAAATTTAGAGAAATGAGACAGTGTTAGACACAATGTAATTTTTCTATCTCAACATAAGGAAAAAAGCGAGAGGAAAAAGAATATATTGCAAAACTTGCATTTAGGATTATAGCAAGCAGGTGACAATATAACAATTTAAGGGCAAGAGTATGGATTATGGGATAACTAGGAGAATGTGGTCCTGGCTGAAACCTACTGGACACATCTGTCATCGCAAGTGATTAGTATAACTTTTCTGTTTTAATTATGATTGTTTTATTACTAAATAATATAAAATGCTCTTTAACAGGACATGCTGTCTGCTTTCAGACACAATGTCGCTCTCTTAGTTTTGTTCATTTGATTTATGAGAAGTTTGCAGAAAGACATTAGTATGCTGGTCCCAACACAAGAATTTGGTACCAAATATCTGCTCAGATACTTTTCAGTAAATCTGTAGTCATTTGGGAGCTGGGAGATAGGATAAAGGTTTGCAAAGAAGCTGAGGACCCAATAGTAAGACAAGAAGCTGCTGGCAGGAGCTTTATTTCCCGATAAGGTACATCTGTCTTCCTTCTCTATCTTTCTACCCTTCCTTGGCCTCTCTACATCTCATGAATAAAATGAAGGCTAATGGTCCTCTGATAAAAGAAGCTAAAGGCTTATCAGAAGTAGCTACATGCATTTAAGATGTCCTTACTGTACAGTAACTCCAAGAAACCTTTAGCTGTCGCAGTTTTTTCCGGAGGTGCAGATTTGTTTGTGGTGGCTCTGACCATTCTGGTGGCGCATGATTTTACTTTAGAGAGAATGAATTAGCTGAAAATGTGTTATCATTTACTTTTGCTGTAGCAATATCCTGTTCTTCTCAAAATTTTCAAACAGCATTTCAGCAAGAAAAGGATATTTATTAGCTGTGGGTTTAATGTGGTATTTGGATGCTGCAGATTGAGTTTAACCATTTTTCCATTTAAAAAAAAAAATTAAAATCTGGTAACTTTTGTTTCTTAATTTAGCAATACAGAGTATGATGAGGAAGCTCAAAGAAAAATAGCTTCCAGGTTGTTATGTCCTGTCATGCTGTAGAGATAGGTGTTGTGGATTAGCAAGACAAATACTCTGTTTTTTAATTTATTCCCCTTTTTTAAATTGAAGTTACTGAGTTCATATAGCTAATAACATGAAGTAATGCTCTCAGTATTTCCTGGTATGATGAACTGATCTATTTTAATTAGCAGTTGCTGATCCAGCTGGGATGAGACTTTAGCTCAAGCAAATCTAAATCAAGCAGTGCCTGTGATGATGATGGCCCCTGGCCCATCTAAACTACTTCTCTCTCTGCTGCTGCGTATAGAGACATACTGTGACAATATCAAATTGAGGAAATTGCTTGCAATGGATTGTTGAGAAGCCATGAATTGTTCTATATGTAGAGCTCTGTATCTTTTTAAAATCAGATTGCTTAGTATGTGGTGAAAGAAATACTTGAGTGGGTCTATTTTCCAGAATATCTATTATTACGAAGAAAAATTTAAAATCAGGGAGATGTGAGGGGACTAATACCTTCCAGAAGCCCGAAGGCATAAGACAAAATAAAAGAAAAAATAAGCTTTTCTACTCAGTTCATTATAACACCGTGGGAGATCACTATCAGGGAGGTTTAAATGCAGAGGATAATAGAAGCATTACACGAAGTTTCAGAGAAGAAAATACTTTCCACTGCCCTCTGCTGACTGCAGGCTGTGCAGTGATGCAGCTCTGCTCAGCCGTGTGTAGCTGTGGGAGCTTCCTCAGAGCCCTGCACTGAGCAGTAGGCATGAGCCACGTTATGAATGGAACTGTGAGTGAATCATACTTGGAGGATAACGTTTTGCTGCAGGTGCTGCTATAATACCTAAAAGCTTTTCTTTATGCTCACCTGCAATGAGCCATGATATATTGGCAGATGTGAAAAGCTTTTTCAGGTCCATTTTGACTGCCACGTTATACACACTACTTAATTTTGGTGTGCTGTCTTCGCCCCTCCACCGCTTGAAACTGTGTGAATTTTGGGCTCCTAGAGAGGTATGAAACACTGCTCTGGGCTATTTTGTGTTGCACAATGTCAGTTTTATCCCAGTCATTGAAGAAAAGATGAAAACAGAGGAAAAACAAACAAAACCCCCAAAACAAAGAAAGAAAAAAAAATAAAATAAAGAGAGAAGAGGTTTGCCCTGTCTTTCTCGCATGAAAAGACTTTAGAGGGCAAATTAGGCTTTAGCCTAATTTTTTAGCACCTTCAGGCATTCTCTTAACCCTTGATGCTTTTGAGGTCAAAACAGTCTTTGGGGGCTACCTTAGAATGAAGAGGCTGCAACTTTCCTTTATGGTCAATATTGTCATTGAACAGGCATAAGACACAGTGTGAGAGCAACACAGCTCCAGCTTGCTTACTGTGCTGTGGATTACTTGGGAGCCTTGATTTACTCATCTAAGGGTTAAATCATTTCCCTTTAACTGTTTGTAGAATGGATCTAGTACCAGGTTAGGGCAGTGCTAGCAAAGCAGAAGGTTGAGGCTGGTTCAAGTACTACAAATCAGAGCAAGAAAATAGGGTAATTTTGAGTATTATAAGAATTATGTCCCTATATGGTATTTCTTAAAGTTGATTATAACCTTTCTAACATTATTCTCATATCTTTTTTCTTCAACTTCTGTAACATCTCTGTGCTTCAGTATTCCAATATTCTCCCTCAGCTTCTGTATATAGTGTCTTGATGCTCTGACTTAAACTGGAAATGTCAGTGTACTAGTTTCTCCTACTGGTTTCTCTGAAGCAATTTCTTTGGATGTTATGTGCAGGTATTGATGTGGTCAAGCATCAGCCACCTACATTTTCTAAACATAAAGGATGGCAGCACTTCATGGCTAGGCTACTATTACAGGGCAAGTAATTACTCTGGGTCAGTAGATGTATTTCAGTAAATACCACTTGGTTAGATCAGGTCCCAAAAGGAGATTAAAAAGAGCAGGACACTTCCCAGGTAAGTCTTTTATCTCCTCCTCAGCTCTGTGCAATGTGGCTGAATGTTACTTTGTAGGCTTAGGGTAGCTCAAGTGAAACTACATGGATGAATAATGTGTGGACAGGATCAGGTCTGAAGATCTTGAGGGTGTGTTAGATATGCTTATATACCATGAGGAAAGCAGAATGTGAGGTAGAGTCTCAATTTTGTAAATAAGTATTTTTGTCAAGCTATTGTAATTTGTGGTTGTGCTTCCATTCAGAGTTCTTCCAGGCTGCAGTTGCTTCTTTTACGTTTGGTGTCACAAGTGGTCTTCAGGGTTTCTTGGATGCTGCTGCAGTGCAACCTGTCCTGTTGGCAACCAGAGCTGCCTCTGAATCCTGTGTCTTCCTCTCCTGTAGATTTGAAGTACTCTTGGCACTTTCACAGGAACACGTGGGACCTGCTGGAAGAAAGCATGTGCCCCTGCTCTGCTGATTTCAGATGCCTATGCATCTGAGAAAGGGTTTGGAAGGTTATGTGCCTGCACAGTGTGAATGCACCTGAGGGTCAGGACATGGGTGAATAATGTAGGTACTTAGCTTATCACACCTGCAGTGTCCAGTATGTTCAGTTCAGTGGCTGAAGGCGTAGTTCTGTATGAAATGGTTGTCTAGCCTCTGCATCCTTAAATCAGGTCAGTGATCACAGTTAAATGTAGCTTGAGGCAGCTACATTTAAGGAGGAAGGCAGCATATGAAAGTCTGTCTTCTTTAGCAAGAAACTTCATAGCAAAAGCTGTGCCAACATTAAAACCTGTACACTTCTGAATGCTTCCATAGATGGAGCACTTGCAAAATTCCAATTATCACTAGTTATAAAAGAGGGCCTTGTAAAGAAAGGTAAACCCTAAGAATGCGCTTGTAAATATTTGGTTGACCTATTCCAGGAGGTGAAAAACCCTCACTATGGTTGTCTTGAGTGTTCAAAACACCTTTCAATCGGTTCCAGCATGTTGTATAATGAGATAAATCAACTGTTGCTTTTTCTTGAAAGAAAAGCCCTTTAGAAGGTGGTGCATGGACTTTTATCAAATTTAACTTTGGCTACTGCTTGTTTGTTGCACTCATCTGATGGACAATTTTTTCAGAAATCTAATGATTGCAGGGTTTATTCTGAGCTATGACTGCCTATATGTTACTGGTTGCTCCTTCATTTTACTCTGACATCTTTAATTCCTGGAATTTGGACTTTCCAGTACCTTTCAGGATCAATGGGTACAGAACTGCATTTTAAGACTGTTGTTTCATTTGGCAATTAAATATTTACAGTGGTAGTAAGGGGGAAATTTTATTCTGCAAGCAGACTTGGCAATTACCATTGGCTTCTTTGATAAAAGATACTCCAAATATATCTGTCTATTGACTGAGTTAATTAGCTATAAACCAACTTAGAAATAGACAGTTGATAGTTATTTATTAGATGAGCACAACTAATTTAGAAGTTATTCATCTTGCAAACAAACTGCCAGCTCTGTAAACAGCTATGGGTACAATTATGATTACATCTTTCTAGCATTCATTTGATCACTGGAAGTAGAGCTAATTTAAACCTTCTTCACAACACATTTGCAAGGTGTAATTGATTAGTACTTGGTGACAGTTCTGTCAGGCAGGTATAGAAATAGCATGAAGATGATTCAATCTATCCCAATCCTGTAGGACAAGGAGGAGTAAAATATATCATCTTTTATTTGACCTGAAGTCAGATCATGTGAGACTGTCTGCTTGTGAAGATAGTAGAAAGTTATCATTTTCACATTGTCATTTTTCTGAAGAGGGCTGCAAATTAACAGTTCAGAGGAGAATTCCTTCCCTAGTAGATTGCTGTAGAGTTTATAGAGCTGTATTCTTAATCAAATTTGAACTATTAGTTTGGTTTTGAACTAAGTACATGCTCTTCAGTGAGAATTAACATATCTTCCTTCTAGTTCTGATATCTGTAGCAGAGCTGTCAAGAGAAGAAGGTTCTCAGCCAGGTATGAGAAGTAGGACATAATGATGACATGGATGATTATGATTACACTTGTTGCTAATTCAGTATTTAAATACTGCAATGCAGTATCTGAATAACAACACTGTCATTTATTTCAATTGATCATGCTATAATTATGTTGTGGTGCCTCCTGTTGGGGAGCATGAGCTTCAGTGAGACCTCCTTGCTGTCTAAACTTCTCAGAGAATTCTATGTGTGATTAGGATCACTTAGTCTCAGATTTGATCAACAATCCATATCTAAAGAGTGAAATATGAGAAAGCTTGGCTAGAAGTGTGCAAATTGAGTATTTGGTCTTGTAGAATGCACAATTACAAACCAACAAAGCACCTAAATAGTTTCTTTAAGGTTTTCTCTCATTTAATAGGACCTGAGTGATTTTACTTGCCCTTCCAAAAGTGGATGTTTCCCCTGCTTTCAGCCAGGTACACCCTGCAGGCTCCTTTCTGGGGCAGGGATACATCCAGAAGCTGCTTGCAACCTTTGAAGGCTGTTTCCTTTGTTTTAGTTTAATTTTTATTCTGACTTTTAACTGTAGAGTGGCTGCGTGCCTTGAGTCCCTAGATACTGTTAGAGGCTCATGTGCTTATTCAGGACAAGGGAAGCTGCAGTTGATAGAAGAAAGAGGCAGTTACTTGCTTTTATAATTTGACAGCTTTTTTTGGGAGCTTGTTGCCCTTTTCTATATTTACTTATGTTGCTACTTGCTGCCAAAGCTGTTTGTTTTCTAATTTGTCTTTATAATCCACGTCTTTACTATACTCTACTTGCAGATATTTGGTATGCAGAAAGGCAGGGGCATGTATTGAAACAAAAACCTAGGGGCAAATTGTTGGCTTAGAACCCTTTCTTGGCAGTCAGAAAAGAGACTGAGGGATAGTCACGTCACAAATTTGGAAATAATGTCTTAACAGTTATTAAGAAATACATAACAGTATCATGCTCTTTCTGGCTCTAGAAGAGAAACTAAGTTTGCTCTCCAATTTCCTGAACTGAGGGTACTAGAACCCCAAATTTACCACTCTTGGCATTGTAGAACCAGCACCTGTTTGAGAGGAAAAAACTTATCAGGTCCTTGTGAGCCTTGACTCCTGGAAGGATTTGGGGCTCACACATGTCAAATTTAGGCAGTGTTAGACCAACTTAAGATTTGGTGGCCAGGAGGAAGGGCAGCAGAACACAGATATTGCTAGCACAGCATTTTGCATGGACTAGTTTGAAGTCCTTACCCCATTCTATAGAGACTTTTGATGTTCCCCATGCACAGTGTGGGAAGCCTTGGGGTTTGATTCCAGTTGAGAGGTCAAACTGCTAAAGGCTCAGATATTCTATATCTAATCTGTCCTAATGCAAGGCTCTTTAGTTGAGATAAACCAGAATCTCTACTCAGCAGGTGCTATTCATTTTGTAAATCAGTTAACAACCCTCAACACTGTGTCAGGAAAATTAAAGATTTGTTCCATCAAGCCTGTTCTGACCTATCAGATCATATCACCTGGCTTTTCCTCCCATGTGGGTCAATAATGATAATCTAGTGCTGTTCCTAGGGCAGGACTATAATGAAGGTCTTCTGTAGGCAGCTTATCTGTTTTAGAGCCACACCAATACACTGGGGTGAATCTGGAGTCCCAGTGTGAGGGGTGTGACATTTATCAGAACACTAATTAGTGAGTGCTCTGTGTGTGGGAAGAATGTAGTATTACGAAGTGCAGATATCCTTATTTTTATCTTGGCGCCCTTTTAAAACTCTAAGTGCTAAATCTGAAGTGTGGTGTCTAATACATGTGTGCTTCTACACAAGGCATTTGTTTTGATCACTCCTCCTGTTATAAAATTCAGAAGTGTTTGAACAGAATGATTCCTCCATGGAAGTCAGCTCTACTTTGTCATCACATGACGAGATTAAAAGGTTTCTTTTCTCTTCAGTAGCAAAGCTGTAGATCCACACAACTATTTCCCCAGATCTTCAGGGAGTCAGGGATGTCCATGGAGGAAAAATAACTGCTTCAAGTCAGGTTTCACAGTCCTTCTTTTGATGAGAATTTTTGGGCAATGCTACCATTGCCTTCACCATATACTGGAGCCTTGGGAATGCAAGGCAAGCAGCTTTGTGTAAGATAGTGCCTTCCACAATTTCTTTAAACAAACAATCTACATTTTGGTTTGTTTTCAGTGGATCCTGCAGGTAAATGTGGATTCTACAGCTTATTCATGTCAGACTGCTGTGTACCAGAGCATGAGGTAGACTGTGTCACTCATTTTGATGTACTCCAAAATGACACATCTGAATTATTTGTATGAATTCTTTATACATTATATTATTCAGAATAAAAATGAAGCCCTTTTGTTGTATGTAAAAAAAAGCATGTTGGTATAAGCCATTTTCCTTGTAAACTTACACTTAGAATTGATTCTGATGCATTAAAAAAGATCCACAGATGAACCACTGATTGTGTTCTTCAGACTTATGTATATTTTTGAGGGCTGTTTGCATTTTTATCTGCCATGATGAAGACAGACTTCTATAGGCACACTGATGTCAGAAAGTATATGCTGTGTCTAGGTAAGTAACTTTTTCAGGCATTGCCTTTAGGGGAAAAAAAAATCAAAATTTCTTAAAGGTCACTTTGTAAACCAATAGTTTGTGTCAAATGCTTCTGCAGTTCTGGACACTCACCAGTGGTCACCTGTAATTGAACACAGTAAGAAAATGTCATATCTTGTCTTTTTGTCACTTGTTCTTTATCTTTCTGAGGTGCTAACTTCATTCCTCTCCCAACCCCCCCCACTGGCTTTTGCATTTCAGTAGTTCTATTTCATTGCATCTTGTTAAAAAATGCTACAAGTGATCCTATAGACATGCTTTTCTCCGCAGCAGAGAAATTTATCAAATTTGTATTTTGCCCCAATAAGAAAATTTTAGAATAGTGTTACATTTCTATCTGACAACATTTTTTTTTCTAAGAAGGAATGAAACGTGAAACTTCATTCTGAAAAAACGTTCTTCTCTCTGCTGTTGATCTATGGCATAAATGCAATGCCAAATTACCTGTGCATTTGTGTTCCTTTCCCTCATTTGTATCGCAATTGTAATTATAAAGGAAGTATTTAGTTTGTTCAAGAAGAGTTTGGGATGCATGGTTTTGTCTTGATCCCAGCAAAACACAGTTGAACTGCAATGACGTCTTTGCTTGTAGGTGCTCTTAGGATGTGAAATTTTGTTTGAGAGTTCATCTTAAATGATGATTACCACAAGGCTGTATTTTTATTGCTAGTGATCATCTAGTCTGTCTGAACTTGCTTTTCCATGGTGCTTTAATATATTAAGTGCTTAGCTTTGCTTTTATTAACTGACTGTCTTTAGCATATGTATGAGGAAATTCACAAGATGTGGTTGAGCCAAAAGCTTTTAGTTAAGTTTTGGGGTAATATCAAATTACCTGTAGAAATTAATTTTATGAGAATTCTGATGAAATGCTTGCTAAACAGTACATTTATTCTTGCCTGAAACCTATTAAGCTTTACAGGGACATGCTTTGCAATTAGTACACTTCATAGCATTTCAGGAATTTAAAATACGTGTGGACTTACACTCTTGTATCATGCAGTTATGTTATATCCCATGGCAAGACAAGCTGTGCACACAACATCTAAATCTCGTTATTGGATATGTGTACATGTGGTGTCCAGCACTGATTACCACCCTTGCAGCTGGGCTGAAATTGCTGGTTGCATTGATTTCCAGTTGGACACATCAGTAAAGAAAATCAGTGTGCAGTAAATGCCTTACAAAAAGATTCACTTTGGGCTATGCTGACAATAGGTAGCCAGTGAGAAGTATTTATAATGTTTTCAGCCTTTACCTCCAAACTGGGAGCTAGTGCCATCTTGCCTTCAGCCTCTCAAGTGCTCATTCAATCACCCTCATCTGGCTGCTTAGCATATAACTGTATTTTGTACCTGGCCTGACTGTGGTACAAGTGCAGCTTCATCATCTGCAGCAGCAGCAAATAAGTGGGATCCTTGAAAGAATGATAGGCAAATGAATCTCTCTGACAGTACATCAATTAACTTAGTAATGTATTACAATTGCCATGGGTGAAGAATACAAGCCAGAGCAACCTTGAGCATATCAGAGCTCTGCAGGATCCTGGCCTTGCATGCCTTGCCAGTGCAGCACTGCTAAAGGGCGAAAACAGTCAAATAACACTTGCAGAATTAAGAAGTAACATTTTCAAGTTATACTGGTAGGTTCAGTACAGCAGAACTGCTCCTTCTTCTCCCTTTGCATGCAGAATTTGAGACCACCCTCCACCACAGCGCGTGCTCTCCATACTGGCAATTAATGGGAAAGAGTTTGCAGGATACCACTGCAATTGTGTGGCACCAGCTGATGCTGGAGTTGCTGATTAATTAGGGCTCTACAGACTTCCAAAGCAGCCCGGTAGAACATCACAGCTTCAGTTTGCTGCTTCTATCCTTTGGTTCTCTGCTGCTTGCTTTAGCTTCATGAGGTAGGGGTAAGTAGGTTATGGGCAGGTGGGGGTCAGTCTTTTCTCTCGGGTAGCAAGTGATAGGACAGAGAGGAGATGGACTCAAGTTGCACCAGAGGAGGTTTAGACTGGGTATTTAGGAAAAATTTCTTTACAGAATTGATCATCAAACACTGGATTGTCCAAGGAAGGGGTAGAATCACTGTCCCTGGAAGCCTTCTAAATATATGTAGATGTGCTGTGTACAGATACGGGTTAGTGATGGACTTGGCAATGCTGGGTTAACAGTTGGGCTTCATCTTAAAGGATTCTTCCAGCCTAAATGATTCCATGAAATGTGTTGATCGAGCCCTCAGGCATTACTCCAGAGGGCATGACTAGTCAGTCAAGGTCTGCAGGGAGATGTTGCAAGCAGGAATATGTGTTTCTTTTTTCGCTCTGTACCCCAGAATAGGCACAGAGCAATGCAGTAGCCACAGCACCTCAAAATTTTGCTACTATGCATGTAGTACCTGGCATAGTACTTGTATTAGGAGGACTTAGTTGCAACTTCATAGTGAGAAGAACACCCACGAAGACCTAGTTTAGTTTTCACCTACCCCAGAGTGATCTGGTAAAGTCTTCTCTAAGAAAGGCCCTCATACCAGGGGTATTTCTTTGGATTTCTAGCTACAGGCCTTCTGAAGGGAAGGTGATTCTTTAAAGCTGATGCAATCAATTCTAACCTCTTAAAGGAAGTCCTTGATGGATTTCCTGATTAAAAAGCTTACTGTCCTGTGTCATCTTCAAAAAAATATATCAAAAGTCAAGTATTTGAATATATGAAGATGCAAGGGTACTAAATGCAAGAACACTAATTCTAAGTGTTAACTTTTTCTCCACATTCCCGTGTGCATCCCAAAGGTAGGACAGCTTTTGCAAGAAGGGGAAAAAGAGGACATGACTGACTAATGACTGTCTGGGCCAAAATACAAACTTAAAGGGGACAGGATTAAGATGGAACTTATTGTAGTGCTCAATTTTATAATTTAATGTCCTTTTTTTACAGCTTCCATGGCTTCAGTTTCTTTTGCAAAGATGATAGTAAAGATTATCACTTTCTTCAACTCCTAAAATAGAAATGCATATATTTTGCATAGTGGAATTTTCAGTTTTTCCCTTTTGCCTTCATTTTCTGAATTCAGTGAGAATATGCAATGTGAGAGAATTATTTAATGCTTTTCTTTTTACCTTTTTAAATAATTTTGGAAGAGTGCAGCCTTCCTACATTTAGAAATGTTATAATATTCATTGAAAAAGATACTTTTTTAGCTCCGTTTCTTCAGAGTGGCAAGGCACATCTGTTTTGTAAAAGTCTTTTTATTTATTGTTTAGTTACCTGCATGAAACTGGAGGATTTATAATTTTTCTAGCATACTTAGAATCTAAGGTTTGCTGATAGTTTCAAATATAAAGAACTTGACATATCGCTATCCTATTTTAAAAACAGTAGTCTGCAGGAAAGAATGTAACTTCCTAATTAATTATTAAACCTTGATTGTTTTCTGTTTTGGCATAGCTAACTATCCTTTTTTTGATAGATTGTTTTTGATGAAAATGACACATTTATGTTCACAAATCTCACTTCCTTTGAAAATTGTCTACACTGTTCAACAGGCTCTATGGATCACTGCAAAGTACTCAGACAATGATGGGATATTTCATTATGCTCTTATCAGAGAATGTGCTATGTAATGTGATTGTGAGTGATTTTTTTCAATTAAGGTGTACCAGTTTCCAGTTATAACTCTCTTCCTAGCTAATAATATTTCTTCAGTCTCATTAAGGTATGTTATGCAAGTATCAATTGAGAGCGATCATTTAGTTCTTCTGCTAGTAATAAAAGCAAAACTGAGGAAGGAGACCAGGCTCATTTGACAGTTCAAGCTTCCATAAACACTTCTAACAGAGCTTGAAAAATAAAGGATACAGTTTTTACTTCCTTCAGCCTCCTACACTGACCCCACTCCTGCTGTTCTTATTGCAATCCTGTTTCACCTCTGGTGGTAACTTTACATCCACGCTTACAGGACACAATTTTTCTTTGCTTTTTAAGTACTCTTACTCAGCCTTCATGTAGGAAACAAATATCTGTAAATGCTCAGCAATGAAGGTTCAAAATATGTTGTTAGAGCTCTGTGAAAATGCAACAATCTTGTGCATGTTGAATTGCTGCTATCTATCCCACAAACCTATAAGGAACACTACTACCATTTTATTATATTAATATTCCTAATAATAGTTACACTCTATAACATTCTTCTCTATCTCTCTTTCTCTCCCTCTTTTATTTTTTTAAAATTTAGAGTTTATTAAAAATCATATTCTGATGTTCTTTCTGCTGTTGTTTAGTAATTTTCTCAGCAAATACCAACTCAGGCTACTGGCAACGCAAAGTGTTGTTCAACATGATTAAGGATATTGGAATTACCCTAAATTGTTAATCTTGCACAAATACTATCGTATTTGAAGTTCTTGTTTTCTGGAATGGGGGGGAAAATTGATCTCTCAAATTCAGTTAGAAATCTAGTATTAATAAATTGAGATTTATACACTGAACCAGCTCCAATGTAATTTGTTTTGTACAGATTATAAGGCATAAGGGACATTTTCACTGCATTTCAACAAAAGTTCAGTAGTCTAATATATGTGCAAGGGATTTAAATTAGTTTGAACTTATGTTTCTGTGATTTAAAGTGTTCACATATAGCAATGAAGGCATAGCCTTTTTCCCCGAGTTACTGTACTAAAATATTTGCAATAACACCATAGCTTCATGATTTTATGGTTGAATTGTCAAGTAGAATATGTTTTTGTCTAGTCCTTATTGGGATGTTTAGCTGGAACATCCACAATGGCAGTGATGGTTTGGGGTCCACCCCCTCCACCCCCAGTCCTTTATAGTTCAGGCTGTGCTTAATTGAATTCACATTTATATTTAGGTTGAGTAGAAATGAGGGGTTGTATCTGTATGTAAAATATGGGCTGACAGAAATTTCTGCCCTGGGTGCCTCTAGATGTCAGTGATTTGGTGGTGAAGGTGATTACCTGCTATTAGTCACAAACAATGGGCTTCTGGGCACAACAGCATCAAACTAGACAAAAAGCCTACAATGCCATAGAATCAGCAAGGTCAGGACCCAGGTGGGTGAAGGAAGAGAAGAGATTTGCTGCTGAACTTAAAAGGTAGTTCTTACACCTCTCCTCCTTTAAACTTAAGGGAAAGAAAAAGAAAGCCATGGTGGGTGGAACAGTGAACCACAGACAGTTTCAGACAGTCTGTTCAGACCATGAGGAAAAATATCTTCAGGCAAAATAATAGGTTTTGTGACACAGGTTAGGCAAATAGTTATGGAGACGGTTTAGCTGTGCAGAGCACTGTGCTGCTTTCACCACGACAACTATACCAGCTGATAAAGTTGCCTTCTTGAAAAGTGAAAGCACTTCTGAGAAAATGTAGAGCTATTCACTTCCCTGAAATGCCTGTTTACTCAGGAAAAGTTGCATGATACTAAATGGACTCGTATTCTCTGCCACATTCATTAAGCCATTGAACGTTTGTTATGATTGCGGAGCAGGGGCATGCCTCATGTCACTTAAACAAGCTGTAACTACTGTAATGGGAAAAGGATGATGGGACTGTAGCTAATATTAGGCACAGCATCGCAATCCTACACTAATAGAATGTCTAATGATAATAATAATGATAATAATATCTTATGTCCTGTTCCATGTATCGTGTTTAGATTCGACTGGAGGCAGTGACGTGTTGGAGCTGAGGAAAACACTGGGAGAAAATAGATTATAATCTTAGAACTTGCAAATACTTTCTGAACAAAAGATTAAGGAGGCAAAACTCTAAGGGAGAATAGCAATCCATAAGAAGGTCATGCTCTGAAGGATGAGGCAAGTGAGGCTGTCCAGTCTATCTGGTAAAGGTCAAATGGCAGGCTGACCAAAACCATTCATTTTGCTCTTATGCACATACTGCTTGCTGGTACCAAAATGGAATGGTTTTCATTCAGCACATTTGTATGAAAAGATCTCGGACAAAATTGGGGGTTTATGGTGTGTTTTTTGGGTGATTTTACAGTATCTGAGTCAATTTACTTCATAAGTGTCACAGAACCTCAGTTACACACACACCTATGGGACACACAGTTGTTTACAGAAAATCCATTTCAGCTCATATGGTGTGATAGAAAATGAATAGAGGCTTTCTGACACTCAAATTAAGGGAAAAAAATGGAAATTGAGCATGAAAAGTGCTTAACAGTGCAGGCAGGGAAAAGATAGGATTGCTAAAGAAAATAAATCTATTTTGTAACAAAATTGTAACTTAGAATTGTAAGGTTTAAAAATGGTCACAGCTCTCTAATTATATCCTATTGTCCCTAATGCATGAATGAAAATGGAAAGAAAAAGCATAATGTTTTGATCTGAAACAGTTGGTTTAAAGTAGTGTTCAGATGAATGAAAACAACCACAATACATAGTTACTCTTTGTCATCATTTTAATTAATTATTTATATAGTCTATTATAAATTTATATAATCTACAGAGGGTGTTAGGGTGACTTCTTTATCAGCTGGTAATAAAAATACAGTGCATTATCAGTACACAGGTTTTTGGAGGGGGAGTTGTGTTAGTGGGGGTTTTTTGGATCTTGATTATTTTTGCTGTTTTGAGGCCTGTTGAACTTTGTTTAAAGCCACAACAGTGATTTTCTTTTTTTTTTTGTCCCTGAATTTTTGACTCCAAAACTTTGTCCCCAAATTTTAAAGAAACTCATTCATTAATACTCAACCTAGATATATAGAACTAAATCTTAAAGTAAGAATTCTTTACATCTTTACTGAAAAAAAATTATAAAGTTAAACAAGTCAGCTTAAAATGAGATGAAAATTAGAGAAGATTAGGTATGTAGCACTTGATGTGAAATGATTTCTGTTATCGGTACTTATTTTTCTGTTCTATCCTATTGTGCTATTTTTCTGGACACACTCACACTGATATGAAGCTCTGTGGCTATTTCTTCAAAATGACAAACCCTTTCATGTTCACTTCAAAAAATTGATTTTCTTTTCATATGTGTATAATTGTTGTTATCCAACAGTAGGTTTGAAAATGTTTTCCAAAAAGCTATTCTATTTATTGAGGGCTGCCCATTACCAGCATATAATCAAATCTTTTTTTTTTTTTTTTTCCTACTCTTCCGAAATAGAAGATGCAGACTGAACTTCAGGAGTGGAAACGCTCAAAATCTCAAGAGGTAAATGAAAAAATGTCTTCTTATCCCCATGTGAACAGATAGGGGATTAAAACAAAGAGAGAAAACAGAATCATAAAGAAAAAGCTCTCTAAGATCAATGAGTCCAACCATTAACCCAGCACTGCCAAGTCCACCACAAAGCCATGTCTGTACATGCCACATCTTATTAACACAGGGATGGTGAATCCACCATTTTCTTGGGCAGCCTGTTGCAATACTTGAAAACCCTTTTGGCAAAGAAATTCTTCCCCATGCCCAATCTAAACCTTATCTGGCATAATTTGAGACCATTTCCTCTTGTCCTATCACCTGATACTTGGGCGAAGTGACCAAGCCAAGTGACCCCACCTGGCTACAGCCTCCTTTCAGGCAGATGTAGAGTGTGATAAGGTCACCCCTGTACATTCTCTTCTCCAGATTAAATAAGCCCAGTTGCCTCAGCCACTCCTGATATGAAATGTGCTCAGCCCCTTCACCAGCTCCACTGTCTTTTTCTGGGCACACAAAAACATGACATCAACCAAAAGGAAGAGCAAATTCCCCTCAGAACTCCACTGTTAGAAAACAAATGGAGAGAAGTGCTTAGGTGAGTCCTTCAATGCAGAGAGCCTTAAGGATAAGGAGGAAGATAATGATTACAATTAGAGTTAAGATCCCAGAGCAGAATGCAATTCAGTGTCAGATACACTGTCTGCTAGTAAATTATTATTCTGTTTCTTTGCTGTGATATAAAGGAACCATCATAAACACTGATTAAAGTCCAAGCCAGTCTTATCAGTTTTGGGAACACAAGAGAAGAGATTTCTTTTTGAACAGATACTGTTGACTTGCTTGACTTGGACTGATTGTGTCAAGTAAAACTGTGTTATACCACGTGTGTTTCATCCCAGTTTTTTCTGTGACCTAGAAATACTTTGCTCACAAGGAACTTTGACTTTGAAGAATAGAACTTATAATATGAGAAGAGGAAGTGCAATGTAGAGCAAGTCACAGATCCATTGAGACTGAAACCTTGATAACTGAGAGAAGAGAAAAAGTACTTTGATACTCATATGAAGCCTTGTAATTGAAGCATTGGCTCACTTGAGTTACTGCTTCTATAAATTGAAGTGCACAATATGAAGCGACAATTTCCTCATGGGAAATAGGCAAGACATTGGCCCTTTAACAAGGTGTATTCAAAATAATGAAGTGCTGTTCTATGCATTATCTTCAAAAATATTTGCAATTAATAAATCAGAAATATCTTAATTTGGTGTTCTAAGTATGAGAAACCAGCTTATGTCAGTCTGATGACTTAATTAAAACCAATAAATTACGTATACCATGTTTATTTTTTATAATTGAAAAAGAGATAATTATCAAGGCTGTAAAAATAATAGCTTGAACAGATTAGTTATTTATTTTTTCAGAAGAGCTGCACAAGCTTTTAAAAGCTTGACGTGCAAATGCTTTGGCCGTATTTTGCCCATGTCTGAAAACGAGCTTGAATCCTGAACTGTACATGTTCCTTAGTTGTCCTTGCAGACACATCATCCTTCTCCTTGAGCAACCTTAATCACAACTTGTTATGATAGTACACAACATTCCATGCTATACTACAGGAAATTACCAAGTGAAGCCTTCACTAACTGGGACTTGCTACTCCACTTTGTAGTGCTCTTTCATCAGTAAATGGAGTCCTCTCTCCCCCTTCACCCCATTCACAAAGGACATTATTAAACATTACAGAAAACAATAGCAAACAATTAGAAACAATAGAAAAATGTATGTGTCAATGGCTGTTCAAATAATTAAATCATTGGAAGAAATACACTCTGCTGTTTGATCTAATAGAGATTTTATCCTAGTGATTCTCGTGCAATAGGAACCTAGCAGCTTAGACAAATTACAAGATGATTAAGATCATGCATGTGTTGTGAAACTAAGGCAGAGGTCTATGGTAACCTGGTTACTATCAGCTGTAACAGAAATAGGAGGGTCCTTCCAATGAAGTAGGCAATTATTTGAGTATGTCAGCGTACCCACCATCAGAAATGTCTGTTATTTTAATCACTAATTTAAGTAACTTAATTTCAGAACTGGCAGGTTTTTGTTCTTTGCGAATATTCAGGGATGGGTTTTTTTCATCAATATAATCTCTGACTACTGAATGCAAGAGACCTTCAAGTCACTGTAGCTTAAGGCAGTGTGGGTTATAAGAACACTCCTTTTTGCTTTCAGTGCTGAACAGTGAGCCATGTCCTACAGGAAAACACTCAAATATTACTATTGGTACTGCAGTAGCATGTCAACATCTCATTGATGAGCTTGAGACTGCCCCTCTAAGATAATAATTTATACAGTGCACAGTGGAGGAGGAGGAAGCAGCATTGTCCTGCTTGTCCTCAGATTGCCCTCAGTTATTTAGGTGCTCTTAGACAAAGTTGTAGCTTGAACACTCTTGGGTGGAGGCATCCGCACCAGTGTCCCTCCCAGCAGCTACAGCCACAGCAGCCAAGTTCATAGAAGTTTGTGAAGTCTGGCCAATGTAATTCAAAACCATAGGAATGAAACTAAATGTTAGGCTAGGTAGTTAATTTCTGACTTTAGAGGCATGCCCTGGGATCCTAAAACTGATCTTCTCCACCTGACTGCTCTGAAGCATTTAATAATGCTGCAAAGGTAAATGGGATTTTCAATGGTCTGCTTTTTTATCTTCAGGCAACAGACATAATGTGATAGTTTAGGGATCAGCTGCAATGCCGTCGTATCTTCGCTGCTCAGTTGGTGAAACTCAGGTTTTTCTTCTTCTATCTCCTAAATTAAATAATATTAAAATGACTGGAACATGTACTTTTTTCATGATAGCCTAAGGCCTCATTTAATTCTCTTACTTCTCTTTTTACCTTCTGTTTTTTTCCTTTCTTAATGGTTATGTAAGAGTTGTATTAAAGATAATTTGCCTCATTGATAAAACAGTTAACAACAAAAAAGTTTTTCCATCCCTCATATAAATCAGCTTTGTTTTTTTATCTAATCTTTATATCTATCACTACCTGCTTTCACAATATGTACTTTTGTTCAAATCTCAAAACCATGGACTTCCAAATGACTGCATTAACAATCTAGTCTAAATTGAAACCATGAGTGTTGTTAAAGCCCCATGATAAAAAAGAACTGCCAAGAACCTGCAAACAGTTTCATTTTATTAATGTAATATTGCAAAAGTAGTCCAATGACTGCAATGGGAAAAAATAATTTCAAACCAGAAAATATTAGATTCAAAAAAGTTTCCTATGGTTTGTTTGTTTTCAGGGTTTTTTGGTTTGTTTTTTGCAGTGTTTACTTGGAACCTGCTCTCTCTGCCAAATATGATTTTTGGTAATATGCTATGTTAAAATGTTCTATCAGATGCCCAAATGTGAGAAGGGTATGATTATAAAAATTTCTTGCATTTAAAGCACCAATTCCCTACACAGAAGGTTTGTCTGCCTTGCTGATGTTGCGAATAAAGCAAGAAAATTATGACTGAGTAGCACCTATGCTTTTATAACAATGGAACTGAATTATTTCTTTATCATTAATTTATCTATGATTTTCACAGACCACTTGACTACCATGCAAAGGGCTACAGAAAAACTGGTCATCACTGATTTTACTTGGGTTTGCTGCATTGTGACATTGAGAGACAGCTGCTGTTGCTAGTAAAAATTCTTGTTTCTAATGCTCTGCCCCCAAATCAGGTACATTTCCTTTTGTTTTGTAAGAAGTATTTGTCTGAATGGAAAAGTATTTATTCTGTACAGACTTGATTATAAATCATCTTCATGGAAAAAGAGGAGGAAAATTGAACTACTTTTGTCTTTTGAGGTAGAAAATAGAATATAAATATGTCAGTTCACATACTGTTTCTATCTGGTTATTCATTTTTTCTCCCATAATAGATATTTCATTCCATTTGAAGTGCCTTTGTTGTACCTTTCCTTCATGATAGCAGGAATGTAAGTCAATAAACAGAGACTAATCAAGACATAGTATTCATTAGAGAGATTACAACATCAGAGTGTATTTCTCCAAGTTGAAATCAAGTATGTGAGTAGTTCAACCAGGATAAACTGCTATCAAAGATCACAGTTTCAAAGAAAATTATTGGCTTATAATTAGACAGTTGATATTTGGAGGTTTTAGTTGTTCAATGGCTAAACCTTTGTTTCCTGTAGGTTAAAATGCCCATGTACATGTGGTGTTGTGTGCCAGGGTGCGTTTGTCATCATGAGATAGATTGCTAGAAAGATTGTTTTAATTTAAATGGTAAATGTCCAAGTGTTCAGAAGAAGATAGTTTTTAAATATCTGGACTTCCGTACCTTGGAATTTGCGGAAAAAATGAACCTCATGATAACCACTGACCTGCTAGCATTTGTAAGTGAGGCCTTTACCTGAATGGCTGTGCTCTGAGCATATAATGTGACCTTTCCACAATGGAATATATGGAATTTCTAAGTGGATGATATTGCCTCTGCTTGCAGCACTTTACAGTGCTTCAGTTTTATTTAGTTTTCTGAGTTTAGCATCATGGGAACTGTAAATAGTTACAGGGGGTTCTTAGGCTTATCAACAAGAGATATCTGAAAGATGGTAGAATTAGGTGACCCAAGAAAGCGATTAGACCTTCCTTCAGAAAATAACTGTAATTTATGGTGTAAAGAAAAATTACTTTTTTTCTTCACCGTAAGTTTACAGAGTGTGTTTTTATTCATCTTCCTTTAAAGGTATTTACAGGCATGGGTTTCTGGGCAAATAAAAAAGGGCTAGCTGCACTCTATAAGAATAGATTCAAAGAGAAAACAAGTCTTAATTGGACTTTGGAGCTATTAATACAGGGCTGCGTCTTTTCCTGTTTGGTGGGGGTGTTTTTTTGTATATGCAGATTTTTGTTTGTTTGTTGCTTTATTTTTTCCCCCTCATTTCCTAGGAAACCAAGCCCAGAACTCAAGCAGACTTAAGAACTTAAAAGCAAAACATAAAGTGTGTGAAATGGTATAGAATGTGACATTTTAGTTAATGCAAACTAAATAAAACCTATTTTCACTGCTCAGATGTGTCGACTGAATTTAAAGGAGAGATCAACCTAAGGACATCTTAGACTTTGATTTGAATAGTACCTTAGTAACTGTTTGCACACTTTTACTCTCAATTTTTATCACATAAGGACAGCACTAATGGATTCATGTCAAGGCCAATTATTAAGTGCTTGGTTTGTATAACTAGATATTCCTAGAAGGTGAAACTTGCTGTGTGGGTTAATACTGAAGGCAAAGCAAAACTGTATTCTGATACTATGCAACAGTATCCTTTTGCTCCTGGGCAGATCTGAAGGTGAAACTAGCTTTTTTCTGGGCATTAATGTAAGTGGCATTTCATTTTGAAGGCCTGATTCAGCTTCTGTAGTCAACTTACTGTAGCAGAGTGAAAACTCTTGGTCAGGCACAAGAAGCACTTCCAGTGTCCATCTACACTGATTATGTAATGATTATGATTAGATTTATTGCTAATACAGTGCCTAAACATTACCAGTGCAGTATATAACATTATCAGGTCTAAAGGGCTATAATATAAGGCAGATTTGGCTGGAAATACACAGGTTTACAGCCTTTGGCCTTGCAGAATGCACAGTTACAAAGCAACAAAGCACCTCTGGAGCTACATTAGGATTTTGTTTCTGTATGTGACCAGATCTTTGTGCTTTTCCTCACTTATTTAGAAAAGAGTGTTCCCTGCCTTCAGGGTGGACACAGCCTGAAGGCAGACCTGCCAGAGGGAGGGATCCACAGGGAAGCTGCCTGCAACCTGGGGAGAACAGCTTTCCCCACTGGCCCAGACTGCAGTAGCATTTTACACCACTTTGCAGACCGAAGTGCACCAAAGTCAATTGAAATCCCCCCTGCTCCCCATCTCTGGAATGCATTAATTATGTGAGCATCCAGACAGTTCTCCCTGCAAATCCCACCTATCTTTTGTTATAGCTGCAGTCACAATGACATGAACTCCACCGAGACTGGGAGTGAGCTGTGCCAGGGTGGTGTTCCTTGACAACCGTGGGAGTTGGATAGACATACTCTTTCAGCAGCACACTGTGAAAACCTGTCAGACCATCATATTCCCAGATAAGTGGCTTCTAAGAAATTTCAGGACTGTCATTAAAATTTACTAAGCATTTGTAAAACTTGGATCAAAAAAAGTACATTTCATTTGCAGATAGAAGTTGAGGCAGGATTTAGTGTGGAGTTGTTTTAACTCAAAGTGGGCAAACGAAAAGGTAGGCCAAAAGACTTATAAGCAAAATTCAGATTAAAATGTTGGCAGTCAACAGTTTAGCTTAGGGACAATGGAAGGTAAGGTAATGAAAATGCTGCACTGGGACAGGGAGGACATTTCTCTCTCCTGCTCTCTCCTCTCTGATAGTGTCTGGGGGAGAAAATGCAAATATTTGAGGGAGAGTATAAGGCTATTGAAGCAAGTGCATAGTAATACTTCATTACTTTCCCAGCCTCAAACCATTTATAATTTTGGAGTTACTGGGCTAGAAGAGCTTTTTGTGTAGTTTTTTCAGCCCTCAATGTATTTCTTTCAAGAAGATACTCAGGCTGTTCTTGAACTTAGTCTAACTTGCAGAATCCTGTGGCCAGGAATTCTACAGCTTTGTTATAAGCTTTGAGATGAATCAACTACTTTCAGGTTTTTCAGAATTTTTCACACAGTAATTTTAATTTGGAACAATTTAGCTTTTGTAGTAGAAGAGATGATGATCACTGTAGATCTTTTCCCTCCATGCCATTCAAGTTTTAGTAGTTAGTTGCTGCACATCCTTCTCTTTATCCAGACTAATAAGTCTGTACCTATTTATTCATTCATAGAAATCAAGTTGGAAGGACTTCAGGAGGTCTTCAAGTCTAACCCCACTCCTTTGTATAGAATTCATCCAGTTTTGCCAGAGCCTGTGTAGACAGAGGGTCATACTGCACAGTCCTTGAGATGCAAATTTGCTAAGAGTTTATAGCATATTATAATGAAATTTCCTTCTTTGGGTTTTTTTTTCCTAGACGTGTACCTCTGATTTTTTTAAAAAAATTAGCCTCTTTATATTGCAGGACATGTAAGAAGATATTTTATATATTATAAAATCGGGTTTGTGAAAAGAAGCCATGTGTAAAATTTTTTCAGTTAAAGTACTGCTACTTGTTGAAAATCTGAATGTGGAAAATACAATAAATTTCAGTTGAGAGCTCATTGTATAAATGGAGTTTCATAAGAAAAGTTCTGTCTTTCCACTATTAATATTCATAATAATGACATAAGATTAAGAGACAAGACCTTATTCTTAACATGATATTAAAGATAGAAGCTGATGGAGGAAACATATCGCAGAAAAATTCATTCTCGATTACTTTTAAAACTAGGCAAAAGAATAAAACTGCAGCATTTTACAGTGAACAGCACAGCATCTGTCTGAACTTGTGTGAACATTATTCACCCAAGAGTCCTCTTCTATGTGTTGTGAACAGCAAACCTTATAACCAGAGTTTATAAAATCTGAAGTTGTATCCTAGGAAGCTGTGACGTACACCTCTAACGCAGACCCGTTACGGTGGAATTTGTGCGTCTGATGACACAGCTCATAGGCTTTCACAGGTATGCAACTTTTGATTGACATAGTGACATCAAGATGGCCCAAGCACAGAGAAGGACCCAAAGCTTAATGCTATCAAAGGGAATAAGCTAAACTAAGATGCATTCTTCATCAAAGAATATGTAGAGCTGAGGCATACATCACACAGACTGTTATATCAGAATAAACATTCCCCTCGCTAAGGGCAAGCAAATCTTTCATGTCAGGTGAGATGTGACAACAGAGAGCATAAAGCCCATTACACATTCATCCTTTCACACCATTTCTTCAAAGAGCAAAAAATACCTTCTCAATCTGTAGAACTGTGTCTGAATAGTCTTCATGTTGGTCATTGCTGGGTATTTTTGAATGCTGTCTAACACTGTGCAGCACATTTGGGCTTATCTTTAATGTCATACACATATCCTTCTGAATACTAACATGGTATCATTGGTGGCAGTGCTTAGGTATGGCTAGTCGGGTGCTGATGACCAGCAAAATAAGGAAAGGAGACCTACCTACTGCATTTGCAGTAGTGGTGAAACTTTAGCTTAATTATTGTTTCTAACTTCCCATCATACTTCATGGAATTTGTGGCCAAGGGAATGAAGTCTAGAAAATGTCACTGATAAAATGTTAGGAAGCTTAGGACGTTATAAGGTTTGTAGAATTCTTGAAGACAATGGATTCTAGGATGCAAAGAAAGCAGAGGAGGTGAGGCGATAATTTTCAAGCAGATTCGAATTAGCTGCAGTGACAGGATGAATTAACTATTTTCCATATTCTCCTATGCATCGAGCTGATTGGCATATAACAAAGATGGGTTGTCATATGCTGGGAGAAGCCTTGAAGCACCTGGAAGGAACGCTTGAGGAATCTATATCACTAGAGGTTTTAGAAAGAGATTGCAGAAACTGTACAACTGTTGCTCCTTTGCTTTCAGTCATGATGAGATTGAATCTGCTGTATTACACAAGCTGATGTTGGTATTTAATGGAAAAACAACCTGAAGATAATGTGAAAATGAGCTATAGAAGAAGATTGACAGTCTTGAGAAAACTTACTAATGGGCTACTTTAATCCAACAGAAGCATCATAACAAGAACTAATGACTGGAAGCAGAAGATGCATAAACTCAAATTAAAAATAAGACACAGATTTTTATGCTGAAAGTGATTAACCTTTGGAAAAAAAAAAAAAACCTGCCAAGGGGAACTGTGAATTGTGTATTTCCTGAAGATTTTAAATTAATACCAAATGTTCTTTCTGACAGTTAGGCTCCAGTTAGGCTTAGTAACAGTCCACAAATAGCCTAATTTTTTTTTTTTTTTTTTTTTTTTTTTTTTTTGTGGGTG
>VXBB01004884.1:338060-456296 GCA_013399915.1 Illadopsis cleaveri | reverse complement strand
TTTTTGGGAAGTGGAATTGATGGGGGTTTTTTTCGTTTGGGGTATTGGTTTGTTTTGGTTTATTTTCAGCATAGTCAATTTTGACTTCTTCCAACTTGCTACAACCAGTGTATCGCCTGCTGACCTTCCTTTTGGATTTCAATCTTCAGTGCCTGTTTTAAATTGACTGTGTAACCAATGCGTCATAGAGAACAGTAGTTCAGAGTTTGGATGTGGGAGGCTCAAAGTGAGATCATAAATTCTTTGTTATTCTGTTTACTAGAGGAAAATCTTGGTTATTCGTATGCTACAGGAAATATGGGCAAAAATTTTATTGGTGAAACACTGGAAATTGGGTTAGATGTCGCCTTAAAGACTATGAATACATTAATTCATATACAACTACTATGACTAGCAGATGGTAATGGTGGGCTTATTTCTGTTTAGCAATTTGTGCCTTGCCTGACTTGATGCTATTATTAATCAATTTCTTATATAACATATAAGTAATAAAACGTGTCTTTTTCTTCTTTTATGATATTTTGATTTTTGTGTTTAAAATCCACCTGTAAATTGCACTACAAATTTCATGGGCAATGTCATTGTTCAGTATTAAATTCAGCATTCTGTGCAACATTAAATTCAGTGCTCTAACCCTGACTATAGCATACAGAGCTCTGCAATCAGCCTGATGGGGTCATACATTCACTTTACTAGGCTCCTGTAAACCATTTGACTGTCATTAAGTCTGTAGTCAAAATAAAGATCTTTTTTCAGTTGTCCCATGTTCTTCTGTATGCATAAGAATATAGCAGTATTTTTCAAGTATAAAAGTTTACCGGAAGAAAGAAACCAAAAAGATTAGGGGGAAAAAAATCCATCTTTCCTTACTTGAAATTTTGTTGTTAGGGGAACTCAGAAACAAATAATTAGCATAGGATTCTTTGCTTGCTTAGACTGCTTATTTACTCCCTACTTAATATTTGTATATTCAGTAGTGTCTAACAGCACAACAAAAGCTTGTTCTGCATACAATAAAAGCTACTCCCTGACTCTGGAGTTGTATAGTTTAAGTGTCAGCTTGTAATACCCTTGCTCATTTTGCAAAGATATATACTTTGCAAATAGTCATTTTGAATAAAGCAATGTACTACTCAGAAGGAAGAAAGGATGCAAAATGTGGCCCTAAGGAGAAGATTCATCTCCCTTAAATTAGCTATTCAAAGTGCAGTTAAACATTTCCTACTTGATCCCTTTTAATATTGATTCAGCTGTCTGGCCCAGGCAGACACTTCCCTTGTACATATAACGTACTGTACTTTGAGCAGTCAGAAGCTTGAGTTGGCAGTGAACTTCCAGGCTTTTAGATTCCTGCTATGATTCTTAGACCTCATATCCTTTCCTTTCAATTAATTGATTTCTACAGTTGTCCACTTTTTGCTGTACTTGTCCCATCGTCCTTTTATAGAGTCACAGAATCATTGAAGTCAGAAAAGGCATTTAAGTCCTACACTTAACCCGGCACTGTGAAGCCCACCACTAAACCATGTCCCTAAGTGTCACATCCGTGTGTCTTTTAAATACCTCCAGGGATGGTGACTGTACTATTCCCCTGGGCAGCCTGTTCCTTTCTGACTCTTTCAGACAGGCATTTGAAGTATTCTAGTCCCAATAATATTATATGAAATAAGGGCCAGCAGAAGGAGACTTGCAGGGAAGACAGACTGACAAAGCTGCGCTCCATGTGTTTCCGTCTCCTGGTGTGGTGTTTCAGGATCATATGGATGCAACACCTGATTTCTGTCCTTCTCACCTCATCATTTCAGATTTGGTACCTGAAATAGAGGTAGCTTGCACCTTGGTGCAGAATAGAGGTCTGAGGGAGCAGAACAGCTATTTTGGAAAATTGTAGAGTTTGAAACTGGGATGCCATCACTAAGAAATGAAGTGAGCATAAGTAAAAGCTCTTTATTATGTAATGGTGTGGGGAAGGAGGAAAGGGAAATGTGTTGGAGAAAACTGTTCCACAAAAACTCATGCATCTCTGTCCTTTATGAGAAAACTTCAGAGGAAGAAGGTGAGCTGAAGAAAACATGTCAGAAACCTTCAACAACATTTCTAAACAAAAAGTGTGTTTGGTTGCCCCCCGAAAACAGGGAAAAATCCCAGATTTTTGCAGTTGTACAAGCATCTAATAGCTCAAGAGATGCTTACATGCCTTTGATCTGATGGGCTAAGCATGAGCATAACCATTGCTTCTGCTTCCACCTCTGTGTGAGCCAATTGTTTCATCCTGAATAAGTGTCTTTGCTTACTCTCACTGCTGGTTTCCCCTGTGCATAACACAAAGACCACAATATTGAGCCAATTAGCTTCTGAATTTTACTGCATGAATGTAACTAAATTGTGGGCTGTACTCAGGAACTAAAATAATTTAGAGAATGAGTTAATCAGTACTTCTTACTAACACCCATCTACTTGTGAAGTGCTCAGGCATTACGTCAACTACTGTATGTTTGGATTCATTATGCTGGAGTGGGCCCACATCTATCTCAAAGATAGATTATGCAATGCTTAGGCTATTCTCTGTCTCAGACCTTGGCTAGCAATCTGGGGCTGTTATAAATCTGGGATTGTTATAAATCTCTGCTGTAATTTCTATTACACCGGACTGGGAATTGAGTTTTTCTCTTGCGTGCTTATGGTAATGGATTGCAGGTTACCAAAATTACCACTTATTGTATGAACCAAATGCAAGCCACTAACTGACAAAATTACCAATTACTCTAATGCAGGTAATTGTTTTCCTTCAGGTTCTAAGTCTTTTTTTATGGGATTCTTGATTCCTCTAGATGTTGTTTGTATCCATCTAGCCAGCAAAACAAATAGATCTGTAAGTGCTTCCTCACTTTTAATGACTTTTTAAATAGGTGTTTCTTATTCATCTTGAGTTCTCATGTGTTTTCTGAGAAAGTTTAAATGGAGTTTTCTGCCATGGAATAAATGTACTTGTAGAATAAGTGTCTGTTTTCTGAAGGGTTTTCTTTGAACAGAGTATTTATGCAGAAGAACTTCTGAGAAAAAAAACACAATGGGGGGAAGGGGAATAGAAAAAATGTCATGTCTAGATATAACTTAACATTAAGTAATATGTGTAGATATAACTTAATGCTTTTTTTTTTTCCTGTTTCTTTTCCTGCAGAAATACTATTCTATGACTCACAGAAAACTTTTAGCAAGCTATTTATGTATTTTAAAAGGTTTGACTTGTTGGGGGTTTTGCCTTTTTTTTTTGGCAGGTGAATAATGCAGTCAGAAATCTCTCCCTCCCAGCTACATGCTTGAGGATAATTAGTAGGAGAGCCTAATCCTTGATTTCTTATCCATGACATAAAATGTTGGATGCATGTGTGCCTTTCCAATGATACTGATACTTCTATTTAAGCCATTTATCTGGAGAGGAGAACCAGCTCTGTTTATCAGTGAAAGAGAAGGAACTCCTGTTCTTTAATTTGTCCCACTTGGTTTCCATGTAGTTTGAGACATCCCCAAAGGATAGATGTTCAGGAAACTGGTAGAGAGACCAAGCTTTAGTTTTGCAAGCAGATAGGAAACTGTCTCACAGCAACTTGAAATTTGCGAAAGGTTTCTTTTAGAACATTTCATTTGGACAAACATATTGTAGAATAACAAAATTGTTAGGCTGGAAAACACCATCATCATCAGGTACAACCATCAACCCAATGCTGCCAAGCCCACCACTAAGCCACATCTACCCATCTTTTAATTTCCCCTAGGAATGACGACTCAACTACTTCTCTGGGAACTCGGTCCCAATGCTCTGTTCCCACCCTCTTGCAAAAGACTTTTTTCCTAATATTCAATCTAAACTTTATCTGGTGCAACGTGAAGCCATTTCCTGTTGACCTATCGCATCCTTTTGTCCCATCCCACTTCTCTGTTTAAATTGGTATTTTAGGAGTACAAGCTTGACATCTGCCCTGTGTGTGACTTGAGATGAAGCTCTCCAAAGAAACCACCACCAATATCGTTATAAGGCTGCTGGGGAGAAGCAGTGCTTTCTGGAGATCCAAGAGGCAAACTCTTAAATATGTTTGTAAGGACTGTAATGAAGGCCCATCATATTATTTCTCAAGAGCTAAAAGCAAACCTTTTCTATATCGAACCAAATATTGTTTTCCCCCCGTGTGAAATGCTCTGCCTTATCTGTATATGCCAGGTGACAGATTTTATCTGCTGGTTCTATCCTTAAGGAATGTATAGACAAGCTGGTTTTTCTTGCAAAATCTGATAAAAAGCTTGTCTCTTCCTTTTCCATAGAATTTTAATTAAATATACTGTTCCCTGCTTGTGATAGGGTTTACCAGGGGATAGCTGCTTTTGTTTCCTTGTGCAATATGGGCAAATAATGTGCTGGGATAAGAGACACTTGAAGGATTGTAGGACACTGAAATGCTCTGCAGGATCTCCTCCCTGTTCATTTACAGGTTTTCTTAATTTCATGTGACCTTTCTATTTAGGTGCATAGGTAAAAAAACATTTTTAAACGTGAAATGCTGCTGGTGTAGTATGCTATATTTTTTTTTTCTTAAGTCCTACTTAATAAAATGTTCACTAATGTTTAGACATAATATCTGTGTTCTGAGCATAGCATGTAAAGAGATAAAAACAAATTTCTTCCTATTTCCAATACTTAATGGAAATAAGTTCTCTTCATTTTAAGGTTCCATTCTGTTTCTAATATTTCTTTTAAAAGAAATACTATTTCATGTTATATCACGTGTTACCTTTTGTTCTCCTGTTTTTCTGGCATATCCTAAATCCACAACTACATGAATCCATGACTGCCTGTTACATTTCAGTTCAGGGTTACAAACCTTGTCTAGATACAATTCTTTACTAAGACAAGGTAGCTGAATCTTTAGTCAAATGTCAAGGGTTAAATTTGCTGTTGATTTGAATTTCTGTCACCTGCCTTCCTCCACTTATTTCTACACTATTTTATGTAGTTCCATAAAATGTTTAGCAATTGCTAGAAAATTTGTTTCAGAAAAAAAGAAAGGTCACTCAAATAAAGACACCAAATTACCAAATGCAGCTAGAAAAGACTTAGCCATTTAAAAGGTCAGATTAAATAAAACACTCTGTGGGGTAATTTACCCCCCAGCTGCTTAGCTTTTATGAAAGTTGATGAAAGCACAGAGGTGAAGGAGTTGTATTTGTAGAAACAGTTTCTGAAGCAAAAATTGATGAAGATTGATGCGTCTTCTGTAAAGTGCCCTTCAAAGACAACTATCCACTTAGAAGGTGAATATCTTTGTGTGATGATCATGGAACTTTTTTTTCAGCTCTCACGTCTCATAAAGCAAACACCCTCAAGACAGAATTATAAAGGGACAAAGATGGAAGGAACTGTAAGAACTGGCTCAGACTTTGGTGCATCTGCCCTTGGATTTTGTGTGATGCCTCTGAGTGTTGACAGATTGAATACTGTATTACGTGCTGCACACTGGCAACTGATAATGTGTTTTTATTAAATGCTGCAATTTTTTTTCAGATTCTCCTTTGAGAAAAGTAACATAATACTGTCATTTGTAGTGTATGTCAGTGAATGCTTTAGAAAGATCGTGTTGTCAAAGTGCTGCGCTGTGTGCCTGTGGCAAACTATCTGTTTTAAGTCCATCTTTTCTCTTTTGAGTGAAAGGTTCACAGCAGTTCAGTTTTATATATAATAGTTATCGGTTTTACAACTACTCTTTGGGGCTGCTTCAAAAACTGGTAGGTAAATATTCTACATGCAATGAAAAGAGATTATGGGAATACAAGTGTAAGGCACTATCTTAGATTAGAGAGTTAAAGGAAGGAAGAGGAGATAACAATGGCCAACAAAAGTGTTTGTGTCTCAGAATCTGGGAAAATTGGGAAAAAAACTTTGTGAAAGTTGCTGGAGTTCTTTTTAAGGAATTTTTTGTTTCGTCCAGTTTTCTTAAATGTTTTTGTAGAATGACTGGAAGTGTTCATGAGGAATTGCAGGTCACAGTAGGATAGTCACGTGCCCTGTCTCAGTTATCATTTAGTTAACATTAAGGAGTGTCTTCTGTTGCTGTTGATGCTTTTGTGTCCAGAGCAACTGTTATTCACCCAAGAACATTCACACTGTTATTCATCCCAACTTCCACCTGGAGAGTTCTGTTTCAGACCATGTGTAAATTACACTGGTAATCCTGAAACTGCAACGAGAAGGCATTGTTCTACAGGCAAAATATTTTTGGAATTTACAGACCCTTAAATGGTATTGAATTTCCCTCTTTCAGAGGCTGTTTTTCTTGTAAAGCCATTGGATCAATAGCAGAGTTAATAAGGAACTGAGACTGCTGCCCCCTCAGTTTGAAGAGCAGGGAGCCTGGCCATGTGCTCTCTGGTGGAGATCTCACAGTTCTCTCCTTGGTACAAGAAATCAACCTGCAGGATACAAGAAAAAGCCTCTTTTCTCTGATTTTAAGAATTATTTGAAACAGATAAATAAAAAATATTTTTCCACAGTGTGAAGCTTGTGTCTCACAAGCATCTAAAATTTGAGGGGTCATTTTATTTGTCATATTTTGGGTAGAGAGTGTCCAATTGCCTTTTATTCTGCACTAGTCTTATTGTATAGTAACTACAGTAAAAACACTGAGAGCATAGCTCCACACTTTTTCATGTGTTAACATTCAATAGGAAGTGTAGTTACTTACTTGGATAGCACTTTTATCTTGAGTACTTTTTAGCAGTTTTTAACATCTGTATTTTTAAAACAAGCAGTTAACTTGAAATAATCTGGTAAAGGTGACTGTTTATTCCACTATTCCGTCCCATATTCTTTGGGGGTTCAGTTTGCTCTATCAGCTTTGATATTTAGTCTTTGTCAAACTTATTTTTTGGACAAAACAAACAGGTGTTATCTGTTTAGCTAGCTGCAACTACCACCTCAGGGTTAAATCAGGAACTGATGGCTGGTTGTCACAGCAGGAAGGATTGATCCAGCTGAATCACAATGTGTATTTTATTACGGTACATGCTTTCTCTGATATGGTCAAGTATCCCACTTCTGAAAAAAAATTGGGGCAGAACTCTGTAGTGCCTATAAAATTCAACAGTGCTGGGGCCCTATTATTGAAAGTTAAAGTACATGTTAATTAATAAACCATTACTGTACTTTTTAATGGGATTGGTACTTCTCATTTCTGTTCTTCCATCCATGCTACTCAGAGGGCTCCTTTTAAAACAAATGAGAGGGATACCTATACGTTCATAAATATACTGTATACAACATGCCTTTGAATGTGGGGGGAAAAACTCTGAGATGTTTCAGGGGCACTCTCCTGGATTTTAATCACACTAATGTGGTACATGCATTCATTTTTTTTTCTCATGAACTTGGACTAAATTTAAAAAAAAAAAAATAGAATTCTCAGGCTTGATTACTCTTGGATCAATATTTTTGCTTTAAAATTTACATTTTTATCTACAGGGTGTACTTTTTTAAACTCTACTTGATGGAAATCTTGGAAAAGATTTTTCTGTGCTTTTCATCCTTCTTCGTAAAGTGTTGTGTTTTGTTGGTGGCCATGTAGATGCAGATGTAGGAGACCATGAAGTACATTCAGTAAGTATTTGAAGTGACAGCTACAAGAGTTTCTTTGGATACAGGATTTCTCTATAATTCGCCAAATAAATGGTTTTGTTCCTGTAGTGCTACCCTAACACTTCACTACAGTAGTATTCCAGTGGTACTTACTTTATTAAGTGTATTTCTTGTTTCAGTCTAGTTGGATATAGATCAGTGAATTATTACAGCAGTTTTAGAAGGTAAGAGACTGCACTCTTGTACAAATCTAAGCTCCTATACTTTGTTTGACAAAACTAAGCAAAGCAGAGTAGTTCTTTTTAATGCTTGTATATAAAAAGTAAAAATCACTAAGAAAAATGTGCTGCCAAAGATGTGCTTTCCTGAGCTTGTGCTGGGGGAATAAAAATTTCTAAAAAAAGTGCAACTTACTGATAGTGATTGTCTACCGAAAGGTGTTCTTGGGGTATTCACCACTTCTAAAAATAGAAGGAAATAAGCACTTTTCATTTAAATTCTCTAGTCATGGGAGATTTTCAGAGCAGCCTTTGGAGTCTAACTGCTTACAACTTCTTTTTGCAGTTTTAGTTGGATTAGTTATTCTCTATCACTGCATCTCAATGTAAATGAGCTCTGTGCAATTATACCTTCCTGGTGACAAAAGCCATTTCTGTACCTGGCAGCATGTAAAAATTCGGAATGAAAAATTGTCTAAATGGTAAACAGCATGAGTTTCTGACATTTCTACTGAGCCATGCTAAATGAACTTCTGTGTTTTACTTTCAGTAATTAGTTGATTGTGCAGATAAGGTAAAAGATGCAGTAGCATGGATTTTGTTAGGGTATTTTTTGTCTTTGCTAAAGTAATACTTTTATTTGGTTTGCTATTTTCCTGTGTTTTCTTTTAAGGGTGTTTTTCTCACCGAAACACATGTAGTGCTGCACAATGGTTAAAGCATGTTATACTGTATTATACTTGGCCCAATCCAAATCCAACTTAGTTTCCAGAACCTATGGCTTCTATTTTAAAGTAAAATCAGACACAAACATGCACAAGCTAGCTATTAGATTCTCTTGACGTGACCTACCTCACTTTCAACAAACCCACACTGTTTATTGCTTTTAGCCTGTTTACTCCCACATGTTCACATGCTGCTTTCTTCACTCTGTGCTTATTACTCTTACTAAAACATAGTCGTGTGTCCCGCTTGCATGTTTCAGTTAGCACATCTTTCTTTTGCCAGTCCTCAACTATTCCTCCTCTTGCCTTATTTCCTGAAGAACACTTTTATGGCAGTGTGACTTCCTCGGGTTACTTGTTTAAGGAGCAGCAGGCTCCCACCTGAAGACAAGAGCTCATCTCTTAGACTTGAGCTCTGTAGACTCCTGAACCAGCACAGAGCACAGGAAAGTGGTGTCCAACTCTTAAGGGGAAGGGAGCACCTAAGATTTGTAGATGCTTGTGGTTGAAAGGAATGACAAAATTCAGAGGGTCCACAAAAATACACAAAGTTTTATTAGTAAATTACAGAGTTAGCAAGGAAGTTGGTATGTTGGTCCCTAACCTACTAAATGAGCACAGTGCAGTGGGCTTTGGATAAAGGGATAAAATTAAATCAAAGAAGGAAAGAAAGAAAGAAAGAATGGTCACCAGTCCTGGTTCCAGTGTTGGTCCAGCTGATGGGATGTCCAGGATTCCAGACCATGCATCCAGCCTTGGTTGAGGGTACCTTTTTATGGACAACTTTTCCACTTCTTTTGCAAATTACTTCTGCGCAGATTGTTCTTTCAGAGCTTTCTGGATGTGGGTCAGGGGGCTTTGGGGGTCTTGGGTGGTCTTGATCTTCCCCTACACTCTGCACCCTCTTGTAAGCCTCATTCCTGCTCTTGTGTTGTACTATATTGTGCCTATCTCCAGGAACTAGAACAAGGATATTTGGCCTGGAACAGTGGTACCCTGCTTCCACATGGCTCCCTGCCCCAGCCACACCTTGTTCTTTCCTGTGGTGTGTTACTACCAACAATTCTTGTCTGTCTATTGCCAACAATCCTTGGTTGGCTGCACAGCCACCTGGCTATCATGTCTGAGACAGGCACACTATCCCGTTATCCTCTGGGATTCTACAAGGAGGCAGTGCTCAGAAGTGAAAAGTGGAAAAGACTTACTGGAAGCCTGAGCACAGTGGGAAAAATGAGCTGACGAATTGACAACACAATAGAAATGAACTGCATTTTGAGTCACAAGTTACAATCAGGCTTTAGTTCTTACATTGCAAGCCACTTGCTCATTTTGCCCTCTTGCAATTGCTTAACACTCATTTATTTATTTATTTATTTTATATTTAATTTGAAACATGCCAACTTACAGAGAGGCATCCCAGTTTCTTTCTGATAACTCAAATACTCTGCTTTTCCTTGGGCTGTACTGGAGTTGTCAATTCCTTCCAAAGTAAAGCCCCCTGTATCTGATTCACAGCTTCACCCTGCTCAAGTCTGAAAACCACCAGGCACAATAATTCTGCCTCAGCACATTAACTTACTAGGGTCCATTTCAACCTCTAGTACAGCTGAAATAGGCAATCTGTCTGATTTAAAATCTGGAACAGGTATTGAGCTATGAGCAGCACTGGACTAAATTTTTAGCTAGATTGTGAGAAATGGCAAAAGCAGAAAAATTATTTTTGGATGCTTGAATCACTTCCAAACATTCTGTTTCCTGTCCATGTATTATGGCCCCTTGCTCTTCACTAATTTTAGTGAGGATAATGTTTTGCCTGTGAGACTGCTTATAAAAGGTGAAAATTGCATCTGTGGTTAGAATACCACCAATGGTTAAGGACAAACTATCTCTGCTCCTGTTCAGAAGTAAAGATGTGTAAGGAGTAGGCACTCAGCTTATTCCAGACACCTCTGTGACTCTAGTCAAATTGTAGAAAGCCTCTTCTAATTTTCCAGCTTTCTGGCTGAGAATAAATAGGTTGAAGGGGGAATGGAAAGCAGAAGAAAATCTCACTGTAGTTCCTGCTCACAGCAGGAGGTGAGCAGGTCTTTCCACCGATGAGAAGAAATTATTTCAGTTCTGTCCCTCTTGGGCACACATGGAGTTAGAGAAACTGAGGAGTTCTAATTTCTTTCTGTTCATGGGACAGTTGGCATTAAAGCAGTACTCCCAGGCTCTTATGTGAAGTTGGACAATCTTCTCACAATACAGAACTAGTGTGTGATTGAAGTGACACATCTAATAGGTTAGGATCTATTGTTGGAGAGCAAAGGAATAAGTGAATAAATTACCAGCTCTTGCTGATTAATTGGATAGAATTTTTGCATAACTATTTTGTTTGCACATTTTGAAATAACGAATGGCTCTGTATTATGGTCTTTTTATAGCCCATTTAGATGAATAATATATATTAATTTCCCCAAATAGAAGAAAAAAATCAAACCAATAATTAGCTCCAGTGCTTGCAAAAGTATAATAGTTTCTGAAACTTTACAGCACTTGTTCTCATCAAAATACATTTTGAGAGAGAAAACACCATATATAAATTAGAGATACGCTTTGTAGAAAAAGATCTGTGGAGATGAGTGAACACAATGGATGTATATGAAAAACACATTGACCATTTGGAAACAATAATAGGAAAAAAGGTGTTGCTAGATCAGAATAGCATGTGGTACTGTTCTAGCCAAAGTGCAAAAGAATATTTTTGTGGCTTTCAATGCAGTGTATAATAAATATGTATATTCATATAAATTCATGCTGTTCTCATGTATCAGAAAGTAAAAGCAAAGATATTTATATGCCAAGTCCTAATGTTAAAAAGTTTTAGGATTCATCTCTGCTGACACATGTAATTTTTATTTTTTGAGACTCTTCTCCTTTTATTATGCCTGTCAAACTAATACTCCTGTTTCTTGTTTATTCCCTCTGTTTCTTTGTACTAATCATTGAAACAAGAGCCTACTTGTGATAATGGGCTTGTATGTGGATCGGTGGTGTCACCATGAAAGGGTGACATTGAAGTTAAAAGAAGCTACTAACGAGGGTCTCAGGGGAAGTGGAGCTAATTAGTCAAGTTAAAAAAGGATAATTCATTGCAGCCTTTGTCTTAGAAACACATTTTGAAGTTTCATTTCCATTTCAAAGTTCCAGACGGTAACTTGCAGGGTTATCATGATGCATTTAGCTGGAGAAATAACAATCTGGTTCTTTCTTGGCAGCTGAACAAGACTCCTAATGGCAGGTGAGTCCCAGGTCATCACCCTTTTTAAAAACCTAGAAAACCACATTTCAGGCTGATCTCTCCCAGTTATAGTCAACTTGTTTTCTGTCTTTTTTTAAGTTATTTTACTTAATAAGTAATATTCATAAACATGTAAAACCAAGAATTTCTACCTTTGAAAAATGTGTCAATTTAAGTTCTGCACAGCATTGTGCCCACTAGCTCAATTTTGTCCATATTCTAAAGAATATAGAAGGTATGTGAGAAATCAAAAACTCACATAGAAGCTCCAAAGCTTCTAGCTACCTACTGAGATGGTGAGAGTTGTGCAACTGGTATAACTGAGGTCTTACATCCCTCTAATCAGAACTGAAGTTTTTTAATAGTTTCTCTTGGAATAGTTAACTCTATATCATCTCTTTTGAGACAAGTCATTTTAGGATATAAAGAAAATAATGAAGTATTACTTCCCTATTTCTAAACAAAAGCAAGTATTTTAAATTTTTCCAGCAATTTTATCAGTAAAACAATGTAACATTTAATGAGCAGTAGTTTATAATCTGTCCAGTGAATGCTTCAGCAATCATACATTTAATTGGAATGTGCCAAAAATCATGTTTCCAGAAGAAAATCATGCTAATCTGATGCTGTTGTCTTGAGCTAAAAATTATATGGTTAGGATAAGTATCTAGCTGGCAGGAAATGATCAAGTTAACATTCCATACATCATGTTAACTTTGCCTCTTGCACGTGTCTGTCAGGATGCAAACGTTTTCTCAAATCATGTCTATAGAGCCATAGAGCTGTTTCTGATACAGACACTCATCTGCAAATGTGATTAACTGCAGTTCATGGCAACAGAGGGTCTGCATATTGTTTGTGGTACAAAAGCTCAGTGAGGCATTTCTATTCAACAAGCCGAAAGTTAATTATAACAATGTAAAACAAGACAGAGAAACTTCTGACACATGATACCTGAATCTGCAGTTGAGCCGGCTTTGCAATTTGTAAGGCACTTGGGAATACATGTATTTTGAAAGCTGAGAAGAACAGTTATACTAATGATTACTCACTAAATGGAAATAAATATTCTAGCTAGTACTTTTCTTACCATATTTTACTGTCCATAAGGGCTTACAGGGGAATTACAAGAAAACAACTAAAGCAGAAAAGAATGAAAATAAAAGCTGAAATATTATGGAGGAAGTTTTATCGTGTACCTTAAGTATTATTTTTACTGACAGAGAAGAAAAGTAAAAATCAGATTCTTCCACATGTAAGTGTACAGAATAAAATAATTTTTCACGCAAAGAATAATTGAAAAATACAGTAAATGAAGTACCTTAATAGGGAATATAATTTAATACCTATAATCTGCACAAAACTAATTTGCTAGTGTTTTGCATGAAATGATAATATTAATAAATAATATAATAAAAATATTATTGTATGAGTAGACATGACCCTTTTCTGATTCTAGAAATAGATGACAAAATCTAGAAACCACAAATCTCACTGAACTGCACACATTGTCACCTTAAAAAACAGTGATTTAAGTGAATCTGATGCAATTCTAATCCTGTGTAAGGTGATCTGGAAAAAGTCCTCCAAGGGAAGCAAATACTGTAGAAGGAAAGATGTAGTGCACTTTCTCTGATAGACAGGTACTCAGTAACTTGAAAAAGGTATAGATGGAAAAACAGATTCTGATTTGGTGGGTAGAATTATTTCCTAAGTGATGCTGCAACTTCAGTAACAATGCAGGGTTTTGACATACAGAATTTTCTAGAAAACATGAATAATCTTTCACTTTGATGTTCAGAGGTTTTTAATGTCTTTCTAGTCACTCTGTGATGTACAGAAATAAACACAGACCTATTGTTTATTCAGAGAGTAGGCCAGTATACTTAACGACTAACCATCTCCATTTCTTAATACTGTTTCTAAAAAAAAAATTGAGTGAAAGAAATTATTTGGAATAATTTTGTTTGTGAAACACTTAAATTGATAACATCTGACAACAACCTGGCCACAAAATTCAACATTAACAAATCTCCCTGTATGACATGAAGATTGCTGTCCTCCCCCTTTGCACTTTAGAGAAGCACTAACTCCATTTTCTTTGTGTAGAGAGGAATATTACAAAGACACAATATTAGCTTAGGCTTTCTGCAGTTTAAGCTTTTAAGCATTTACATTGATGGGAGACAGGGTGATTCTTGACCTTTTGAAGTCATTTTGCTTTGGCCATTACTCATTTGCAAGATCATTTGAAAAGCACCTCAGAATCATCCTTAAGGCAAGAACTTCACTTATGTAATTATCTTACTATACAAAGGGAAAAAAGAAATCTCTAGTTGGTAGTAGAGTCTGATGTGTATTTTCCCATCATTCCACTGGAATCTTAATTATGCAATTATGTCAGTCATTCTTTTATGTCAGCAGACAGTCTTTTTCTCAAAAGACTATTTATTCTATTATGTAAGTCTGTGAAGTAATCTTTGCTGCATTATGACCAGCAAAACCCTGTGGCATTGTGACTTCATTTTGTTTAATTCCCTTGTGAGAAAAATTCCCTCTACAGAAGTCCTGCAGAGAGCTTTTCTCACTATGTAGAATACTGGAGCCACCAGTGCAGGAACAAATTTGTGTGGTGTATTTTGTCCTCATTTCTCCTTTTTGTGTGGATGTTTGTGTGCGTGGTGTGTATTTCTTGAGTATTTTCTTTTTGTTTTTAAAACAGTGAAAGGCAGCATGTAACGTGGTGTATCATTGAGTGGGTAGCTAATAATCTCTTTTAAATTATGTCACTTCTGTGTCTAAAATGCTTTTCAAATAAGGTGTTTGAACAGAAGCTCTCTATAAGGTTGCTGTTTAACCCCAGCTGGCAACCAAGAGAGTGTGCAACTGCTCACTCACTCCCACCCTCCTGGTGGGGAGGAAAACCAGGAGGCAAAAAAAAAGGTAAAAGTCAGGGGCTGAGATAAGAACAGTTAATTGATTGAAACAAAATAAAATAGGCTAATAATACTAATGATAATTTTAGTGAGAAGGAGAGAGAGTAATAAAACCCAAGAGAAACAAGCAATGCCCAATCCAGTTCTTGCCCCCTGCTCACCCGTGCCCAGTCCATCCTCCAGCAGTGATCAACAGCTCCAGCCAACTCCCCCTGGTTTATACACTGAGTATGGAATATCCCTTTGGCCAGTTTGGATCAGCTGTCCTGGCTATGCTCCCTCACAGCTTCTTTGTGTACCTGCTCACTGCCAGAGCAGGGGAAACTAAAAAATCCTTTTTTTAGGGTAAACAGTACTGAGCAATAACTAAACCATCAGTGTGTTACTAATTGTTATTTTAATGCTNTGAGTATGGAATATCCCTTTGGCCAGTTTGGATCAGCTGTCCTGGCTATGCTCCCTCACAGCTTCTTTGTGTACCTGCTCACTGCCAGAGCAGGGGAAACTAAAAAATCCTTTTTTTAGGGTAAACAGTACTGAGCAATAACTAAACCATCAGTGTGTTACTAATTGTTATTTTAATGCTAAATCCACAACCCAGTGCTGTATGAGGAACTATGGAGAAAATTAATTATATTCCAGTCAAAACTGCCTGACAGGGGTGCAGGGGTGTGTTTATAGAAAAGTGGTCTTTAAGGTCCCTTGCAACCCAAGTCATTCTGTGAAAACTAGGACATGTAGTTAAAAGGGAGATTCTCATGTCCTTGCTTGTGTAAGTCAGAGGGTTCAGATTTTCCCAAGGATATGCATTATTCTAGCTGCCAGAATCAAGTGCCATTAGTCCAATTAACAGGGCAAAAACTAGGAAACATGATGGTTGGTAAACATTGTTTTCTAGAAAAATGAGAGTTAGAAAAATCTCTTAAAGCTGAAAGTGTTAAAATTATTTGTACTTAAAACATTAATAAGTTTCTCTCTATCACTTAAAAAAAGAATGAGCCACATAGAGACTTGCTAAGGAAATTTCTCAAACTGTAGAGAAATATCTACCTTTTCTTTTTTCTCCCTTTAAAATTCTGGGTCATTCACCCCTATCAGCTGAAGCCAAAACATTAAATTAACTAGACCATCATCACAGTTTGCGTGGACTTGAGTAGAGCTGTTCTAAGACAATGTTGTATGTCAGACATAAGACCCCATTTTCCTACACAGTGAAGATAAATCCAGATATTCCACCATTTCGAGAAGTAGATGTTGGTTTCTTCTCTTTATTAATGGGCTGAAAACTAAAAATGGAATTCCCTGCTTCACATGGGGATGCTTACAAGTAGAGACCACACTTCTTATGTTTAGAGATCACCTTTCTTTCACATTGACCTGTATCTGTTCTCATATGTGGAGTGGGACATAAGAATTGCTTTTAACTTCAATGCAAGTAAAGAGAAATGTGTATCTCTTTGAAATAGAAATGCCACATCTCTATGGTCTGTTGTTCCAGCTCAGTATAATATTTACTCTATTAATACTGATAAAATGAGGGATGTGTTTCTTCAGAAAAGACAGTTTTGAGACTGCCTTCTCCTGTTCACTCATCTAAAGCCTAAGTAACACTTAAAATCTAGAGAAATAGTAAGCCATTAGCCTAGTTTTAAGAGCCAGATTGGGGCAAATGATCTCTAGAGGTTCTTTCTAACCTAAACTATTCTGATTAGTCACCAAAGAGACAAAGCAAGCCACAATGTAAGTAGAGACTTCATACTGAAGTCCAACAGTGTGTTATCAGAAACACCTTTTTTTGGCTGTTTTTCCTATCTATTCTAAGTTGAACTCTGGTAAATATTTATTGAATTCTCATCTTAAAGTTCATCAGGTTTAGACTTATTTAGGCTTCCAGAAGATCCCAGAAATAACCAGACTCCTCATAAATTGTTTCTACAAAAAAATTGCCTGTTCCAGAAACATAAAGAATTTTTCTGCAATTTTTTTAGTTGCACAAGTCTGGGTGTTGTATCTGAGGACAGAAACCCTTCCACTCTTTTCACGGTTGGATGGGAATATCAGCTGCATTTTTGGTTCTTCTGTCTTATCTTTTCTCTCCACTTTACTCAAAATTTCAGACTTCTGAGTACATTGTTTGGGCTTTTTATGACAATTGTTGTTAGTTGTGCTGAGTGAGACACAAGGTACAGTTCAGACCATCCTACACAGGATTTAGGTGAAGCGTGTTCAGCAGTAGGAATGGCTGGTCCAGTGTTTGGGACTACCAGAATATAGATGTGTTAATTGAATTTGAGTATTGCTATCTGAAGTTTATGAAACTATTGTTCAGGGTATAGAGCAAATTTTTGATCACTTACACCACCTGTTTGAGCTCAGAGGTTACAGTCATGTCCATCTGGAAACTCAGCTTGTGTGACTATATTCTTCTGCTATGAATTTAAAACTTATCATCATGGTGGAAGTTTTAGACTGGATCAGTACTCTCCAGCAAAGTATGAGAAAGCTGTGTTTTGACTGAATTTTCTTCCTGGGTATTCAAAAGCTGTTGAAGGCAGGGTATGCAGAATGCTGCCCCATCCCAAAATTACAGATAAAATTTAATTGATCAAAATAACACCAAGAATCTGTCTTGCTGGAATCTCACAGTGCTTGCAGCATTGAGGGAACTCACACATGCAGTGTAGAAGAGCTGTGTGAGAAACAGGTTTGCTGTGTGCATAGGAATGTCATGCTGAGTGACATGCATTTATATGAAGATCTGCTACATCTTTATATTTGAAGAAAAAAAGAGTTGGAAGATTTTTAAATCTAATAACAATCTTGATTATTAGAATAATTGTTTACTGCTATTACCTGATTTTAACATTATTATGGTGTTAAGGATGTCAGGAAGGTGTTTGCCAGCTCTGCTTTTCTCATGGCTGTTCAGTGATTCTGGAGACAAGGATATGGTGCCCCAGCTGAAGTCTGCTGAGCAGGTCTGGAGAGTGCTTACAGAGAAAAGAAAAAGAAAAAAGGAATTGATTGATTGCGGTTCTCTAGTGCTATGTAGAAAAACTTACTGAATGTGAAAACTGGAAGTGCAATTGTGCCAGGAACATAACTGTAATGTAACCCAACACCATGCCTGTAGCCTAAAATCCAGAAGGGCAGGACTATATTAGCTATAATGCAGTCTGTGTGGAGGAGACCAGTTACATATCCTAGATTACATTTTTTCCATTGAGTTATTGGTGGATGCTCCTTAGGATGGAGAGGAGACAGGAGGGAAAACTGGATGAGAATAGGAGTTAAAAGGGAACACAGCACGTGTTGTGGACTTTATTCAGTTGTTTATAATCACAAAGTTTTGGGGTTATGCTTTTGTGCAAATAATGGTCACTTTCATACAACCACGGAATACTTTGGGCTGCAATGGACCTTCAAAGGTCATGTAGTTCAAGCCCCCTGTAATGAGGTGGGACATCAACTCTGTCAGGTTGTTGAGAGCCCCCTTGCTTTGTTGTTAAGCAGCTTCCAAAGGAAAAATGTGGTGTGCAGACAATCACACAACTTGGCAAATTCCTGTTCACAGAAGTACCCAACCTGATCATGTTTCGCAGACTCCTCAAGAATTCACCTTTGCAGCTATGCAGCCTCCCTTGTGACATTGAGAATTGAGGTGAAAGGCTACAGAGGTCATTCCCTCAAATCTTTTCGGTGGCATGGTGATAACCCAATGCACATCCTGTGAGAAAGAGAGCAGTGGAAAGATGAAAGCTCACCACTGTATGGATTTCTTTCAGGATACTACACTGGTCTCTACTTTCTTGTCCATGTACTTCTATGTTCCTCAGGCTGAATATGTACATTGCTTTCTCTCTAGAGGACAGGAAGCAAGGTGATATTTAGCTCCTCCATTCAGTGGTTTATATATGTGGCTGAAAAGTAAAATATTCAAATCTTTCATGAGTTACAAGGTGATGAATATCAAATACCATCCTACTCCTTGGATAGCTATGCAGTCCTTCACTGGGTGAAACAGCTTCTGAATTTAATGGGTGCTTTTTGCATGATGCCATCAGGTGTTACCATAAAATTGACTAGAATTCTCTGGCAGATCTCTTCTTTGGATTTCACAACTCTATAAAAGGTGGACCACCCCAGAGATGAGCTTTTCAGCTGCAGGACAAATGCCATTGCTCTAATTGCAGGGATCCTGTTTTGTATAAACACTGATACATTTATCAAGGCAGGGGCTTTTGTTTCTGGCCTTGACACGTCAGTTGAATGCCTCAAGAGCAAATAAACAGTAATAATAATGATTATCAGTAATATCAGTAATCAGTAATAATACTGAAAGCAGTATCTGCTTAAATTTTTTCAGGGTGTCAATGTTTTTTTGAGATACATGCACAAGAAAACAAAAGGTCTTGAGAACACTGAGGCATCATTTAGCAAGGTCTACCCTAAGTGTCAGACAATCTCTCTCTTGATGCCTCTCAGTCCATGGGGTTTCTGGTACAGCTGAAGAAAAATAGAATAATGTCAAGAAGGGATTTGCTGTATAGGATTAGTAGCAGATCTTGTAAGGCTGAAATAAAATCAATCATGAGAGCCACCAAGAAATTGAAGTTATGTGCTTTCCTGAGGTTTTAGAATTCAGTGTCGATGAATGGTGCATACCTTGTGGTAAGTGACTCCCTTCAGCTTTGGAGTAAAGCATTGAGTTCACAGTCTGTTGCTAGACCACACTTTGAAGCATGGAATGGACCTGGGAGAATAAAAGGTAGTTTACAGGAGGGATTTTTTAATGGTCCAGTGATTTAGGAGCACAGATCCAGTGAAAATCCTTACCTCTGTTACAAATACAAAATGATATATATGAAAACACCAGTAGCTTGCATAAAGAGTGTAACCCAGATTTTTTTTCTCATAGTTTCCCACTACACTAGTATTAAGCAGAATCTGTTACTGAAATGCACGGAGCAAAATAATCTTCAAACATCTCTTCACAAACCATGAAAATAAATAAAAGCCTTTGAACCTGGTAGCCTATCTCATTTCATTGTTGAAAGATATAACTGCTGAATGAACTTTTGTCATCTTCTGAATACTGTAAATAAAATCCTACAAGCATTTTAATGTTAAATTTATACAGTGAGGTCTTCTCAGGAGATGGAAAAGATATCAGAAGTTTGTCTTTTTAAATTGTCACTCCAGGTAATATGGGCTATTCATAGACTTCTTTTGTAGGAGTCTGTGTTCATTATATTCCACTTGTTTTGGTTTTGTTTTTCTTTTTTATTCTCCTGTTTAATGTATAGTTGTTTGTAACATGAAATGTCTTGCAGCCCTGCAAGCAGATCTAAGATTTAACAGTCAGACTGACTTCTTTCCTTTTCATGTATTGTCTGTAGTCAGAGAAAGCCTGCAGGCCTGTCGCTTCCCCTAACTTTTCCTGAGCAACTCAAATCTTTTTGGATTATTCCCCTGAGCTGCGGATCCAAAGCCATTTAAGACTAATAGGTATGTACATGTGTAACTGAGTGAATGACCTGAAGCCAGAGAGGGTTTTGCAGAAGTACTTATGGGTCTACAGTCCCTCTTTTAGCTGTGTTAGTATGTTCCATAGAAGAAGCTGATAAAAAGGAGCATCTGATCCCAGGAAGTTCACAGTGCCCAGATTTTTATAGAGAATAAATATTTTTAGGGGAGTCAGTGGAAAAACCCTGCCCATGGAATTCCCAGTGTTGTTTCCATCAAGCTGTTTCCACAAGAACCACACATAAGATCAGACTCTGTTGCTGTTCCTGGAAGATCTGTGACAAAAAGATTGGCAAGACCTGACATTTACATTTTCTAATTTCCACATAAGCAGAAATTTTTCATAAATTGAAATTTCACTGCCAGAGGAAGTGAAACCAAGCATAATTAAATAATTTTTTTTCCTTCACCTTTTGTGTCCTAGAATTTTCAGCAAAGCTTTACTAGATAGTCTGTTGATTGAAGCATTAACCAAATAGTTTAACACAGCACCAGTAGACCTAACTGTTTACGCCTCACATGAGCGGGGATCTTACTGTCTTGTCTTTGGAAAGAGTTAAGTGGTAGGCTGAAATACTGCTTTGTAACACAAAGTAAATATACTAGAAATCTGAGATTCAAGGTACTGAGAACCATCTGTTTACAAATGCAAGCCCTACCCCTTTAATGTGAGTTGCAGAACTGATTGTGTCTGTATTGCCTAAAGCTGATTGTGCTGTTAATCCTTGTGGCAGGGGCTATCTTTCAATGGGCTCTTCCTATATACCCTGCTGCAAAGTGGAAAAATTGCAGCAAATTTTTGGAGTACTCATTTTTACCATTTTTATTAATCTGTCCAGGTTAGTTTACGTGCCTGTTTCTTTCCTGTTCCCTGTAAGGTTTATTGTTTCATAAGAATAGTGGTTTTGCTTGGGAATTTGTTGTTGTTGTTTCTGATGTGAAATAAATGCAGAGTGCTGAAGACACCTTGAAAATATTTGGTCATATTCTAACTTAGTTTGAATTTGTATTACTAGGTGAATGTTATTTCCAAAACCATCAGGCCTGGGTGACCATCCCTTGAAAAGTGATATATACCTTGAACTGTTAGTAATGGTCACTGTCCACACTGAAATTTTGACATTATATACACATATTGAGTGTGAGGAAGGAGAAAAACTATTCGTATTTCAGGGAAAAATAATTTGATGGTGCTGATGGATAAGAGGCTGGACATGACCCAGCAGGGGAGGGAGGGGATTCTGCCCCTGTGCTCTGCTCTGGTGAGAGCCCACCTGCAGGGCTGCATCAGCTCTGGGGGCCCAGCACAGGACAGACATGGACCTGGTGGCCTGGATCCAGAGGAGGGCTGCCAAGATGATCAGAGGGATGGAGCATCTCTCATTTTAGGAAAGGCTGAGAGAATTGGGATTGTTTAGTGGGGAGAAGGAAAGGCTTCAGGGTAACCTATTTTGTGGCTTTCCAGTACCTGAAGGAAGACTATAAGAAAGATGCAGAGAGACATTTTACAAGACCGTGTAGTGACAGGGCAAGGGGGAATGGCTTCAAATTGAAAGAGAGTAGTTTTAGAATGGATAACAAAATTTTTTTTTTACAGTGATGCTGTTGAGGCAGTGAAAGAGGTTGCTCAGGGTAGTTGTGGATGCCCCTTCCCTTGAAGTGTTCAAGGCCAGGTTGGATTTTGAGCAGCCTGGTGTAGTGGAAGGTGTCCCTGCCCATGGCAGGGAGGTTGGAACTTGGAATCTTTAAGGTCCCTTCCAACCCAAACTATTTTGTGGTTCTATGATTCCATGATCAGTGCAAGTGAAATCCAGATTTCCTTGATGTAAGCTCACTGCTGCAATAATAGTACCATGTTATACACGCTTGTGTTCATTGAGTCAAGCTTATGTTAGCTGAGTTCAGAATCAGTAGGTTTAACAGATCTTTCCCAGAAATCTCCAGTGAATTTTAGAATGGCAAAGACAAAACATATTTTTGTAATGCATCTTCAAATAGACTTTTTAAAGCCTTTGATGTAACATAAGAATTTGGATGTTGAAATTCAATTTTGCACATTTAGTCTGGGAGTATATTTTAGCTTTGGTAATCTTCTAATATGCCAAAGCTAGCATTGTCCTGCAATTCTCAAAAAAACAAAAGAAGCATCTCTTTTTTTATCTTGAAGAATACTGGGGGCCAATTTAAAAATTAACATAGCTACACAGAAGAAGAGCCAATAGGGGATATCTGAGGATTAGAAAAAGGAAACTAACTGAGAGGAATGAAGAAGTACTAAGTTGGTAAATCTATCTGAGCTCTTGTGAATGCTGCTTAGCTTTCTGACCCATCTGTGGGACATTTGGGAGAGACTACAAAGAAAGATTTCAGACAAAACCTAAGATGAGCTTGGGCCCTATGTACAGGAAGGAAAACTGCTCGGACAGGCTTGGGATATGTTAGAGAAGTACTGCCTTTTAAAAGCAAAAGTCTGCTCTGCTTCCCTAGCAAGAGACCCACAACCCAGAGGACGTCATGAACCTACAGTAAATGACTCTGTTAACACTTTTGGTTATTCAGCTCTGTCAGAAAAATCAGGTATTTTCTAAACTCTGTAGGGGCAGTTAAGGAAGAAATTCCTTTGCTGGTGAATCTGTTTTAAATGTTGACTGACTGTGGCATCTTGAGATGCTTTAATAAGGCATGGAAATAATATTTGGAAAGAACACAAAGTTTAGACATACACCTTTCTGAGACTAAGTGAATGCCAGATGAGGAGGAGTAAGCTTTCAAGACATGTATTAGAAAATGGAAGGCAAAAACACCTGATTCAATTACTAAAGAAATTTTATGCACTCAAGGAACATGACAAATTGACAGCTTTGAGTGAAATGAATACATCAGCTGAAAGAAATTCAGATGTCTGAAAGAGAACAAATGATGTGGAAACAGTCTGATGTATCTAGATGAGTTGTTAAAATATCAGTGGAGTATTACATTAGCAAAATATGAATCCTTATAATTGTCAGTGTTCCAAACCTACTTATCAGTATTCCTGGCAATCAAAGAAGTATTGCTAGTCTAAAAGATGAGCCTAAAGGATATCTAAAAATTAATCTATTAAACCCTATTGAGTAGATCTAAATTTTGATAAAGGATAATCAATGCATACCTATCATCATTAAATTTGTAAGGAAATAATAAATTGATAAATGGTTATCTCTTTGATTGTTTTCATCAAACGGTTTGTTCTTTTTCCCAGCTGTCTCTTAAAAGTGATTTCAAAGATTTGCAGACCTATGATTCATCCATGCTCTTGATGCTAATTTGCTGTTGACCAGAGTATATTTTTGTTTTAGCCAAAATTACAAGCACTGTGGTAAGTGTAAGATTAATTCAGCAAATTTTAGTCTAATGAAAGGAAAAACCTTTAGGAATATTTCTGGGCTGAGAGAGAGAGACTAGGAGCAGGAGTCATACTTTTTCTAAATGTTGTTTGATTTATATTAAACATTTATTTCAGCACAATCATTAACTTCCATGATATGAAAGAGCAGCTGAGCGAAGACATTTTTTTAGAGAAATTAAATATTTCATGGGGTATCCCATAACCTTTCAGTATAGACAATGCTCCTTTCGAGAACAGGGAGACCAAGTTCTCTTTTTTAACTACCATCACTCCATTTTTGGTTAGTGGAAATAGTTAATAGGTGTTCTGAGAAATAATTTAAGTCTCATTTTTCTAGGAATTAAAGAAAGTTTAAAGTAAAATTTTTAGTCTTGTCTTGCATGGCAGACCACATTAATACATTTCATACAGTGAAAACAAAGCAGACTTCAAAGCAAATGTGATTGCTGAAATATGAGTGAAATATAGAGAGATGTATTATGTGTATCTTTGTGTTGAAATTTAAAAAGTTTAAAGTGTTTAAAATTTACTTATTGACTCATGACAAATTACAGCTCCCACTCTATCTGAGATTTTTCTATATTTTTTCTTTACTTTCTTAACTTTTTTCTATTTTGAGGGATACGTAGGATATGTAATATAACTAATATTTACATGCCTTATTGAAAGTAAAGAGAAGTTCACATAAAGGATGTGAAACTCTGAGACAGTGTGGACTAGAGATGTCCATCAGAAATCCTCAATGCTAAGTCCTTGTTTACCAGAAGAATGGAGAGTTGGAGGTCTCCTCTCTGATTGTTTGGTATCAAAAATATTGCTAACCATATGATATGTTTTTGGAAGCATGCTTCCCTCCCGTATTTGAGGCCAAGCTGCATAATTTGGAAATGTGTTTGGAGGTTCAGTTGCATGAGGATGCTTATGCAGAATATTATTTTGGTTAAAAATCAAGCATCCAAAAATTTCCCGAGAGCTATTATGCATCATTAACACTTAGTTTTTATTAATAGTTTTCAACTTTTTTTTTTCATAGCACATTATTAGCTCTGCCAATGGCACCATTCTCAGGTTTTTCTCTCTAAAGATTTTTCAGACTGACTTCTACCAAGGAGTGGAAATTGTACAAACAGCCAAGAGCAGTGGGGAGTGTTACTTGTTGCTAAATACTGACCCTGTTTCCCCGTCTCCCTGGCAATTTCCCACACATAAAGCATTCTTGTCCCTCCTCTAGATGTACTAAAAGGAGCTGAAACAAAGGTTAGTCACTTTGATATTAGGCTGGAGTTCAGGAAGAAGTCTCTGTGTTATAGACTGGCTTTCCTTTTCATGGTTACAGCCTGCTGGGAATGCATCAAGTTGGGGATAGGCTCTTCTACCTGTACTGACTTTTACTGCAAACTCTTATAAAGATCGACTGAAAATACCATTGATGCTTTCATCTACACTCTTTCATTTTTACTTTTTTTATGTCTTGTTTTGTTTGGGTTTTTTTAACAAAGAGTGGTGCACATCTTTGTCTTTTACCTTATGTCTGTCAGCACTTTCACAACTGAAGTTGAAACCACAGAACAGTTTCAGTGCCACTGGTGTATTCTGCTGTGGCAACTTCAGTCTAACACCTTAAAAAAAATCAGGGGGCTTTTATAATATATACGGATATAGTATGTAATACAAGCAGTCTATTTCACAGATTTATTTTTTTTTAATATAATGCCTTACTGTAATTAATCTTAAATCTTACCAAGGGTATTCACAACCACAGAAAAAAAAAAAAAAAAAAAAGGGGAGCAAAAAAGAAATCTTACTATAGCTGGTGCTTTTATGGACAGGACCATTCACAACAAAAGTAGAAAATTCAAATTAAATCATATGTGAGAGTGGCCTAAGCACAGAGTCAGTCTCCCTCAGCTAGAGCATTATTTATAGAAAGTGGGACAGCTCTGTCAGGAGCAGCTCAGGTGCTTGTTTAAATTGCTGTACCAAGGAGTACTGAGCTCCTAGTGCTGCATGCTCTAGTCCTGAGTGTGTACAAGAGCCTCTGTCCTGCCAGTGACTGGGTTATCTGGGGAAGGCAAATGTTTCTGTTCTGGACAGGTCCTCACATATAGAACCACGACCTGAGAACTCTGAGCAACGTTCATCCAGACCTTATTTATAGCATGATAAGTCAGGGGCTCATCTGAGAGTGTACAGAGAGTCAGGTTCCAGCCACTGCACTGCCTTACAGCTTATATGTGATGATATTGGTGGTTTTGAATTTTTTTTCTTTTTTAACAGCAGAATATCATGGAATGTTCTACTTTTAACTTGATGTTTTGCTTTTGTTTGTTTTTTTCTTTCAAGAGAAACTAAATTGATGGCAGACCTCCAACCAACTATTCAAATTTGCACCAGTCTTGGATAAGTCCTTTCTATTTCTTTGTACACCACAGAAAACTAACATGGGATTCAAAATTCCCATCCATCTGTTAGTTTAGTGTTACTCCCCATAGGGTTTATGGAAGTTCCTGCTTTGGTCCTCATCCATGGCCTTATATTGTTTCATACATAGGTTTGGATAACAAAAGTCATCCAGAGGAATGACATGTTGCGATCTATCCCCCACGTCCCCCTTGATAAAAAATGTTAGTAGGACATCATATTGCTGCATAGGAAACTGGTTTTACTCTTTCTGGATGCTTTTGCAACAAGTCTTTAGAGACGACTTTTTCTTTCTTTCTTTAAAGGTGACTTTTCAACAAATAGGAGAGATCATTCCCTTATTTCTGCTCCCCTGAGTAGACCCAAAAATTCAGTTCTCACTTCATTCTGCTGGAAGTATGGGGTTTTTTTAATATAGAAATAATTCTCATTTTATATCTAGCTTGATAGAAGACAGAGCTAATTAGTCTGAAGTGCTTAATTCATTACTTGGTCTGTTTTAACTCAGTTTAGCCTGTCAAAGTTCACCTTTTGTGACACTAGTAACACATTTAATGACTATATTTAAGCGCAAGTCCAAACTTGATATATTCTTGCAAAATGATTTTCATTTACAAAGGAGGAACTGCTTGACTTCTCTTTGTAATGAGACTACTTCTGCTTCGTATTGTGCCTTTGGGTAGTTTCACGCAAAGCTGGGGGTAGAAGAATCTCTCTGAGAAGGTGTTCATTAAAGTTGCTTATGCTCTGGCATCTACTTAAGTATTTTTTTTTTCCCCTCCACTTAACTTGGGCATTCAAAATGGAGACATGGCAATTCCTATGGATTATTGATTTTTCTGCTTCATTTTTTTAAGAACAGAGGTTAAAAAATGCCATGGGGAACTGATAGAAAAATCATATGCCTCTAAATTCCAGTCCTCTAAACTTGTATTTGTGTGTTCAGCTTTCTGTATATGGGAAAAGTCTCTGATTTGATTGAAACTCTTTGAAGCAGAGAGTCAAGCAGATGTGTTTAGCCTCAATTTAGTTGAGACTTCCACTGATTTGAAAGGGAGTTGGGTAACCAAGTCGTGATGCTCACACAAGTTTCTGGATACATCCAGAGTTTTAAACCCCTGAGGTGATTTACTGCTTTCCGCTTTGTGCCAAGATTCACCTGTCAAAAATGTTTTAAATGAGATTTAATGCAATTATTGTTTCCCCCTCACTGGGTTCTTTGTCTCTCAGTGTGGAATTTGCTTTGCAAGAGTGACAGTTTAGAGTCTGAGACTGCAGCTCATCAATTAACTTGGACAGATCAAGGGCCACAATCTCATTTGCAGACCACTGTCACCCGTCCTTCACTCCTTACACAATCCCACTGCACCTCCCTGCAATTACTTGAGGAGCAATTTATATTAAAGGGCCAGAACTCCATGGATCTGCATAAATGTCTCACCATATCCATATATATATGAAAAAGAATAGAAGTGGGGAAAAGCACAGAATTTACAGATCTTTAGTTAAGTGGAGCTTACTGAACCTGAATAACTTTTTGATACCCAAGAGAAATAAGCAATCAGGCCAGATATTCAGGCTAAATAGTTTGCAGCTTTTCAAGTAAGTAGCTTATGTGTCAGTACAAGTCCATTCAGTCTTGTGCATGTAAGGAGGGTCATAAAACATGCACTTGCTTATCTGCAAGAATAATTTATCTGCATTTGCACAGTAAATTTACTTGGAGGATTGTCTAACAAGGCAATTAGAAGGCAGGTGGTTTTTATAAGGTGCAGAAAGTGCTCAGCTTTTTCTTTCAGACCTTGCTTGGCGTTGGAATTATTTTCTTACAGCGTAACATAGGCAAGCATTCTGTTTATTGAACATCTTCTCTTTTTCCACAGTCAAATGGCAAATAGAAGTACTAAATTTTTTGGAGCCATTCGCTACCAGCAACATCTTATTTTCTGAAGAATAAAATGAGACTTTGTAGAGGAACTTCTGTGGGGCAGGAGCATGGTTATACTCTTAATTACTGGAAGGAAGAAAGTATTAATTACAAACAACACTTAAAAGTCCTAAATTATTGTTACTGCTTGACACTTCAAAATAGACCACAGACTTGAAAGGTAAAGGACAGTAGAATCAGGTGCTTTGTTATCATCTCCAGTGGTGAATTTGTTCCCAGTGTTTCACCAAACTGGTAGGTGCTCAGAAACATCTTGCACTTCATTAGTCACCAAAATGTATATTGGTCATCTGCTTATTTTTTTTGTGATTTAAGCCAATGAAAAAGAGGCAGAAGAGTTAACATTAAAGAGGAAAAGAGAAAAGACATTTGAGAACACGGAGAACAGTAATAGTTGGCAAGCTTGTAATGTAAATAGATATTGTAGAATTTCTGTCTGTGTAATGGGGATGATGCATGAATGTTCATTATCTAGAATCATCCAAAACACATTTTGCAGTCATGCTAATAGGAATTGTTTCAATTTATCAGCATGACTTCACCAATGTGAACAAAATGTTTAACCTAGTCAAAACAGAATATGCAGGTTTGGCTTTTCAAAATCCACTTGTTAGTAATTCTAAGCAAATGAAGTAGACATCAATGAAAAATAGGTCATAATAGGAAGGTAATTTTACTTTATGTTCCCTTTTTTTCCCATATATTGTAGGATTTTTTTAGAATTGTATATTTTCAAAAGCCTTTTTGAAATTAAGTCTTTCTGACTGCCTTTCATTGAAAGAGTAGCACTTCAGAGCTCTAAAGCCATTTCAGTTCTGTTGGGATGGTTATACAGGGTAAATATTATGTGAAAAGTACTTACAGAAGCCAGTCCAACCGAGAAAAATAGGTTGTTTATTTTAATTTTAGGTACTGTACAGACAAAGTTGAATTATCTTAAAAATCACCACAAATAATTCATCATGTTATTTAGGTATTTTTTCCCTTGCCATGTCATCAGATCTAATGGTTCTTTCTTAATTTATGACAGAAATTCTGTGGAATAAGGTAAATGTCAACTATAATGATGCTGTTTGTTATGATGAAAACACAGAGAGAAGGAAATTATGTTTAATGCATCAAAGAAAGAAATTTCAAATAGGTTATTTCAGTTACCTTGATTTAATATGTCTTTTGGGGAGAAGGGAAGGAAAGAAAGGTGAGGGATTAGTACCAAAAGTAACAGTGTGAAAACATGCATCATAAAGAATGGTTAGAGACTCTTAGATAGGGAAAAATATTTCTCTCATCTATGAAGGGAGAACTCTTTCAGAGACTAATAAACATAATGATATCCAATATGTGCAGACCAACTGGTGCCTAGTGGCCTGGAGAATTTTTTGACTCTTTACAGTGAGTAGTGACTTACACAGTTCTCAAATTTATCAATCATTCTCAGTTGGGTTAATGCTATATTTGTTAGAAAAACCCAGCACCAATAATTGTGCTAGAGAATAAATCTCAGGCAAGACATGAGATTTATTTTGTATTGAGAATTTTTTTTTTTTTTTTTAAGTCAGCAGACAGAAAGGACTGCATGCACACCATAGATCTTGTGTAACAAGAGCTTACCAAATGTTGCTAGGATCCTCCTACTAAAAACACGTGTAAGTTTACAGGTAAAAGTAATTTTTTGTCATGTTGCTGCTGCTTCTTGAAAGAGACCCGTGGATGTTCCAATGCACTGGGAGAGAGTGGATAGTTTTGGTGAGGACGTTCCTGTACTGCAAATTCTGCTTCAAATTTTATTACATAGGATCTTGGGAATCTGTTTGCCTTTTTTGTTTCTCTTCCTAACTCTACTTTTTCTCCTGTAATCAGAATGTACTGTATTGTGGAGAGGACTATTTTGCCATGCTTTTTCTGCTGTATCTGCCACAATGAAATCTTAGTCTTGCTAGTATTCTCGATATAACAGTAACATAACACTAACGATTATTATTAAAAAAAGATGCAATAGAGAAATATGAAGAGTTTTGCAGGTGTCAGCCTAACTCCAGTGTTAAATAACCAGCAATGTCTGCGCTATTGCTCTTTTGCAAATAATTGAGTCCTATTCTTGTTTAACCACCAGATTTAACAGGCTTCCTGCTACCTTTTCTAAACAGGCAAAAGAATCTAGTGTGCCAAGTTTCCCCCTGCTGCATCCATGGGCTCCCAGAGCAACAGAAATTCTGTTTCCCAATACTAAGCTTTTCTGATTATCTCTTCCACCACTTGCAGTAGGAAAGACTGAGCTGATTCTGGTCTTGCATTATACAAAGCAAACAGCATGTGGCATTTCTGGTTCAGTGATGACTTCCAACTGGCCTTTCTTTTACTGTCACAGTTGAAACTGCCTCCTCTCTTCTCAGCAGCAGTAAGGCATGGAAAGAGACCAGTTAAAATGGTTTGCTCTTGGTTGGCTCTTTCACACCACGTAGTACTCAGAATAGTCTGAGTCCTTCAGCCGTGTGACACTCAAAGGCTAAATGAAGAGCTACTTGGATCTGAACTGTGACTTCACTGTGCTCTGCCACTGTTCTGCTGTCTGTCATCAAAGCTCTCCTACAGATTTCTCTCTACAGTAACGTGTTGTGTTCTCAAAGACAGTTTCCCAGCCTTCTGTCTGACTTCTCCTCTGTCCACACCTTCTCCAGGGACTGGTGTATTTGGCTTGGTGCTTCTCCACTGTGGTGGCTTCTAGCCTGTGCTTAAAACAAGCCTAAAGCCACCAATGGGTGTTGGGAGAGGAGCTAGAAGTAAGATGCACAGACATGGAACAGAAAACACACCCATATCCTTGGCCAATTGCTAGGACTGCTGTCTCTGCACTCTCACTGCTGGTCACACCCTACCCAGGTTATCAGAGCTGTCCAAGCACTTGATGAAAGTCACTCCACTCCTGGATCCTGTGGATCCAATAGAGGATCCACAAGTACAAACTTTACCTGTGTCTGCAGCTGTCAGCATATTCCCTGCTTCTCTTGCTTCCCCTATGGGCTTTCTCCTCCATTTGTGACTTGCTTTTCACCCAGCATAAATGTGAGAGGTCTTTGGCAGAGAGTGCCTTGCATGTCTTTCACCCTTCTAAAGCTCTTGAACGGAAAGAAAAGAAGGCACAAAGAAAAGATAGCAACAAAGGCCATGACTGTGAAATGTAGAGAATAATAGGAGAAGGAATATTAGAAGGACTGGAATTCCAGCAAGACAGAAAAGTGAAACTGTATCTTTACCCTGTAGAGGTACAGTAAAATATCTTCAGGAGGGACCAGGAAAGACCTGGAGGACCACTGTGCAGAGTGCTGAATAACAGGGACTTTCAGTGAGAGACTGAGGAGGACAGCTAGTGGGGTGATTACAGAGACAGGAAGGATTTTGCATTAGAAGAGTCTGGCTTAATACTCACTGGGCAGACGCAGCAAGAGAAGGGAGAATTTATTCTCTGGTTTTCTTTTAACATAGATAAGATTGAAAAGATGTTACATATCCATGTATCTGAGAGCATCATATTTGCTCTCAGATACCAATGAAATTAACAACTTGACACCGCTTCTGTTTTGTTTTCTCAAGGTGATTTTTTTCCTTTTTTTTTTNTTTTTTTTTTTTTTTTTTTTGGTATGTGAGTGTGTGTTTTGTTTTTGGTTTAGTTTATTTTAATGTTCAGACCATGCCCAATAAACCTGATGGCTCTTAGGCTCCGTGTCTTCCTCTCTGCAGCAGCCTAATAGCTTCTAAGCAAGGTACATCACAGGATGGCTCAGGCAACACAAGAGATCTATAACATGAGTTTAAGTGGAGACAAAATAAATCTACCTCAGCAGCAGTCCCTGCTAAATCACTTCATAACACTGGTTGCTCTAAGGGTTGACTTTACTTCATAACCACTTTCTGAGTTTTATGTAGTGAGGCTAAAGGACAAAACACAAGCTCTCAAGTAAACTCAATCATACTGTAGTTTTTGAAAACACAGAAAGCTTTGAAATCCTTGCTATGTACTGCATCGATACTCTTTTTTTTTCTCAGTTCTCCAGCCCAGCAGAATAACTCTTGATTCTGGTTTTGTGATGCATTCCTTTGTGAGAAGATATTCAAGGCCATATTATGCACTGTCTGTTGAAATGCAGTAAATATTTAATGTTCTGTTTATTTCTGTAATGGCCAAATGAAATTACTTTCTATCTATTTAACCAACCTGCATATGTACATACATACACACACTCTTGCAGGTATAAACACACTCACATATTTAAACTATGCAGAAACTGAGTGAAGAAAATTGGAAAAAGGGTATAATACTTCACATTTAAAAAAATGCATTTTGTCCTCAAACTGTTCCATTAAGTAAAGGCAAGAATATCCCATTTATTCAGGATGGATGACAGATGCCCAAAAGTGTATGCTTCACTCCAAGTGTGACAGGACAGATGGAGGCAGTGTCTGGGCCACTACTTAGAATTGGAATGGTCTTATTAACCTGGACCTCTCTCCTAATACAGAGAACAACCTAAAAGTTGGCAGTAGGCAAAAGCTTTAATTTAAAGGTTATTTGGCGGTCACTGAAGTAAGTCTATTTCCTAACGGACAGATGTCCACTTAACTAAAGCCCTCCCAGATGACTTCTTGTTTGAAGCTATGCCAGGTAAAGCAATGACTGAGTGGATGTGTCAACTCAAGCAACCTCTTGGAGTGAGCAGCATTCCCTGACAGTCTGGGCACCAGCTCGGTGGCACAGGAACATTTGCTTGTGGCACATGGTCTCTTGGTAGGTCTGTCAGTCAGGTGCTTTATATCAGCACATTCAGAATGCAAGTATTTAAAAAAAAAATACAGCACTGCAAGGTGAGGGATATTTGTCAGTTTGCATTTTAAAAATGGGGGGAAACTTTGTAATTTAGATTGAAATACTATTGTCAAATGGAATATTTTGCCCTACATAAATTTGGGGTTGGAGGCCCATGGCTAGTTGTTTTATAGTCACAAACTATTTATCTGTCCAGCCTTGAGTATATGAAGTTTTAAATATTTGTAGATCTTCTCAGAGCCTACATCATAATAATTATAAAGAGAGAATTAATATGAATTTTTTTTTGCCTCCTGTAAATTAGCATATGATCTGGGAATGGTGTCCTTATGGGGAGATCCCATTGATATGGGTCTCTACAGGGAGCTGCCTGTGCTGATCTGGTTGCTGAATGAGTCTGCTTGTTATCTTTCTAGAGCTGTATCATTGAAGACGTTACAGGGGTCTGCATTTCATCTATAATGTTACTCTTTGGTGACAAATCTGAACCTCCAATATCATCTGAAGAGAGATAGAAAGTCATCAAAAAACGTGGAGATTGGCAGAATTTCTGTTAATTTTCTCATCAGGAGCATTCATTTAAAAAATGACCCACAAAGAATCCAAGGAAGAAGCAGCAAATACAGTGAAAATGACAACAAATTATATTAAAATTCCATAAATAGAAACCAATCTTAGTAATAGGAGGTGGGCCTTTTTCAGGTCTTTCTCCCATGCTTAGATGGCATCAATAACAGTTTGGATGTGACTGTTGTGTATTTGTGATTAATAATTTTCTCCTGCCACAGATGATCTGTTCTTTTTAATCCCACCTTTTATTGCACTAATATTGGACTATTTTATGAAAAACAGTGGAATCAATAAAAAGTAAGTAAAAAACATGTTATTTCTGATGGCCAGTTGACACTGCTGGAATTCATAGAGAAGGTCACCAAGTTTAACACTGCTGGATTGGGTTTTTTCCCTGTTTTATTTGTTTTATTTTTAGGTTAACTCTGTGGTTGTTAGGATTCATAGTATGCAAGCTAAGGTGAAAATTTTAACTGACACGGGGTGATGGCTTAGTAGGATCAGGAAGAATTTCTCCTGTTCCGTTTCCCACTCTGAACTGTGCAGAACAGTCAGATGGGTGTATACTGGTTGGTGTGGTTTTTTTCTCTGAATTAACAACTTATGGACCTTCACAGAAAAAGGTGCTGGAGCAAACTGACTGGTGGACTAACACATGGTGTAACTTGATTTCATCTCATTAAACATTTTTTTAAGTTTAGGCTATAAATACACTTGAACAGAAAATATCAAATTTTAATGTGCAAAAGATGTGTTCAATGTTATGTGTGAGAAAAGTAATATCGCCCATGGAATTTAGGACTGTAGTTGTAAGGCTTAGCTGTTCTGTTTATCTCCCAAAACAGAAGGTTGTAAGTGTGCCTGTGTTATCACTATCTGAATTTCTTCAAATACCTGAAAGATCTCCTGGGAACTAAACAAATGAAAAGTTGACCTCTGCATGGTCAGAGCTGCTTGTATGGCCAAAGAGATGGGAAAGGGGCATTAGATTATCAAAATTAAGGCTTTAGATGACTGAAAAGCAGGTGAAACTTTTGGTTTTAGTTCTCTCTCCACTGTAGACAGAAGCTCAGGTCCCAGGCTGACTCAGTTGAGGTAGCAGTGTGTTACATGTGGGTGTGAGGCAATAAACTTTAGAGAGACGCATTTTCCCCCCACTGCCTCTGTTTTACAAGAACATCTTCTCTCTGCTGCTCCTCCAGGGGCTGCATTAATGTGCAGCACTGTAATAGGTGATCAGTGGAAACAGGGTACATCAACCATTAACCACATTGGAGTCAGGCTACTGGAAAGAAGACAACCACTCCCTGTTGTTAAAAACCATGGCTGGCTGCTGGTGACACTTCTCCCATGGAGACCAGCAGTGGAGCTGGAGTGATGTTGATGGAACTGAGGATATTTGGGAGGGAAGCTGTACTGAAGGAAGAGTGGCATGGCTGAAACCTGTGGGACTTCATCTTCCACACTGCCCGAGGCAGCTGTCACTGAAGCCCTGAGAAGGGTGCTTATGGCTTTTTAGGGGCCTGGATGTGCCCATTATTTTTTAGGATATTTTTACAGTATTGGTAACTCCTTGGTTCTGAAATTCTTTCTTTCCCCTAGCTTTAACTTTTGGCAAATATTTTGTATCTGAATAGAAACGATAACTATTCTTTTTCAATATTTTTATGATACCTTGAATTAACCGTGTAGCATGTAGCAAGATTTTTTTCACTCTTTTTAAATGGGTGACATCAGTTTTTGTTTTTAATGAGTATTAAATAGAATGGAAGAGAAAATTACTTTATCCTGTGGTGGATGTATATTAAGTCAACAATGTGATCATTATTTAAAGTAATTTTATTTGAATTTATTTTTAAAATCTACTTCTGCCTTTCTCAGATTTTCACGTGGGGTTCTTTACTACTGGAATTATTATTTCAAACTCCACAATGAAATTCTTTTTTTATTAGTTAGAGGGTATTTGTGAGCTACAAACTCTTGGCTATCTCTTATATTCTGTTATATGTGTCTCAGGACTTTTGCAAAAAATTCCATTTAGTGTGACCAGTTCAGGGCACTAGATGCTTTAAAGAGTCAGTAAGGATATCTGGTTCCTAGATAAGGCCTCAAAATTCTTAGAAATATCTAAACTGAGGATTAAAAAGTTATAATTTTCCAAAGGTTTCCATTACATTTCTTATTCTGCCTACTGTGCATTGTACATTATTAAAGAGTACTGTTCTGACATGCCCCCCAAAGAAGTGAATTAACATTTCCCATGAACTCTGTTCTTTTGTGAAGAAGTAATAATGACTCAAGCAGCTCCAAAAGTTTCTCAGATGAATCAGAATTTATTACTTGTAAAATTAATGCCCATTATATTCACTGATACTGTGCATAAATTGTCATTTGTAGAAAAAAACCACTCTTTTTAATATTTGTCCTTATTGATAACAGATCTGTGACTTGTATAGACAACAGAGACAAATGCAGGATGTGAGTTACACAATTTGTGAGACTTTAGCTTCACACTGCTCATCTCATGTTCTCTTTACACACCTTTTCTTTTGTCCCTAAAGCAGGTCTAGTTGTCATTTGTTTCAGCTCTTAGATGAGAGTCCATTCTAGCCATCTAAAAGATGAGCCCTGACTTGTCCTTTGGATTGGGCTTGAAGCATTTTGAGTGCTACCATTTGTGGAGAAGTTCTCACCTGCCAAGGTGGGCCTAGAGCAAAGTCAAAGTTGCTGATGGTGCTTTTTCTTGGTGGTGTTGGTCAATTTTGTTTGGTTTGTTTTTGTTTTTATTTTAGTAAAGTCAATTATCTTGCCATTGGTTCAGTTTAGCTTTTCTTGAAAAGCTTATTTCTCTTTCTTGAACTAAATCCTTAAATCTTCTAGGTTTTTGCCAACCAGTCCCACAGCTGAAAGAAGATGTATGCAAGTCAGGAGAAAGAGGAGAAATATACAAGTCGGGTATGGTGAACTTAGAAGTGTTGCAACTAAGAAGATGACTTCAAAAGAGGTTCTTTTTGAAGAAAATGGGTTGATCAACCTCTCATTTGTTGACTACCTGGACTTATCAATGGCTTGTGTGAGTCTAGGATATAACTACTGTGTTACGAGCAATTTGTTGATTTCTGCTTCCTGTCTTTAGTGGGACTAGAAAAATCAAAGTCAGAAGAAAGTGTATTAAGACATAAAGTGGGGATTTAGACTGTTTTATAGGAACATACTTAACCTCTCTGTATGATTCTCTGTCTGTGTAATGGGGATAATGTATTTAACTACAGCCCGAGAAGTCTGAGGATTAATTGGTTAATGAATTCATAGAACCCTGTGCATGAAAAGTGAGCTCTAAATGTTTCCCATAGAAATTTCTCCATTACCTAAAGAGAGAGGAAGGAAAAAGCTAATTCATTGCTTTAAAGAGCTGTGCAAATTCCATCAAGAACACAGATAATTAAAGTAATATTAATAGATTTTTTAGGTCTTCATTTTCCCATAGAGGCCAGGTGTCCCTGATTTTTTTTTTCCTTTTCCCCTTCAAGTAACGTCCCTGACTCAGTTGTCAAAGACTGAGAAGCAGAAGTGCCCATCTGGCTTTGAACTTGATCCCCACAGTGGAGTTACAAGGTTAAATAAATGGGGTGGGTTGGGTTGGTTTTTTTTTTATTTTAAACTGAGCATAACACTTCAAAAAGATTTTATCTCCCCCCTCCCCTAATGTATTTTTAGGCTGTATGCACTCTTGCCTATGTCTGTTCCTCAGTCCCAGTTGAAGATTTCAAGGGAGACGAGGGCTCTATATTGTTTCTCCCTTGTATTGCAGATAGGGGGAGGAGGTGGTTATTAGAGAGAAGCGCTCTCGCTCGCTCTCTGTTTCTCCCTCTCTGGCTGATAGCACTTATCTCTCGCTCTCTCTCCTTCTCCTAGGTGATCCATTTCTAGGCAACGTGCTGGCTGGTGCTGGAGCTGCCAGCTCTCTCTGCATCCCACCAGCAAAGCAAGCTCCAAAAGCAACCTGCAGACAGACCATCATCTGCTTTCCTCTGCCTCGCTCCGGGTTCTCCTCCTCTCGCTTCTGCCCTGTCCAACCACCACCTTGCGCGACAGAGACAGCACGCTGGGCTCCATTGGCAGATTTATTTTTTTTTTCCTCCAGTTGTTGGAAGCGATTTTTCCAAGCGAAGGGTGGGGGGAAATCTCTGCATTACTATCTGCATTACCTTGAAGTTCACTTTGTTTTTTGGCCTCCGGGGGGGCTTTTCCTGCAGGAATCTGGCTGCTGGGAGCGGGATCGCCTGCTCCCTCGGTCGCCCGCTCCTCCCACCTCGCTGAAGGCGAGCTATTTGCTGCGGGCTCCTGGGGCTTCTCCGGCCAAGAGGGTTTGTGCGTGTCTGCTCCTGTGTGTGCGTGTCTGCCGGTGTGTGTGCCTGTGTGTCTGTGTGTGTGAGCGTGTGCGTGGTGTGGGTTGGAAGTTGCTGTGCAGCAGCGGGACCGAGCGGATCCCTGGACCCGGCGGAAGGATGGGGATTGTCTGACCAGCAGAGGCGTCTGCTGCCCGCGGCGGCGCCCGGGCTGGATGGATTTGCTGCCGGCGCTCCCAGCGATTCTGGTGCTGCCCAGGAGCCCCGCGAAGTGACGCGGGGTTTCGCCGAGGAGAAGAGCGCACGGAGCCCCGGGCTCGCTCCCTGACCAGCCGCGGCTCTGCGCCAGCCATCGGGATTTACACGCTCCTCCGGCTGCACCTCAAACTCTTGGGCTTCCTGCGCTGCACTTGCCTCCGCGGCAGCACCGTTTGGCGAAGAGATCTGTTGTTATAAAGCCTGGACCTCCGGAGGAGATGGAAGTTTTCTCCCTCATCCTGGTCGTGTCCGTCTGTTGGACTCGAACCTGGAAAGCGGCGATTGCAGATTCAATCATTCATATCGGTAAGGGGGTGCTGTGCCTGCTGGTGCTGCTGGACACTTTTCCAGCTCTCCTTTGCAACCTTCCCTCCCTTGGAAAGCTTCCCGCCCCCCCCCCCCCCGCAGCCCCCCCTCTCTTTTATGGCTTGCTTTTTTTTTTTTTTTTTTCTTTATTGTTGTTGTTGTTGTTTAGTCCCCTCTTTATAATTGCTTTCTACCAGGACCTCAGGCGTCCTCTTTTTCCCCTACCGCGCTGTGTAAAGGTTTCTTGGCGGCGGGGTATGTGCGTGCTTTAGACCTTGAGGTTTTGATGAGGTTGATGATGGGGGGGCCCAGGGCACGGTCACTTCCCTGGTTCCTCCCCGCCGCTCCTNNNCGGGGATGTGCGGGAAGGGAGAGGAGCGGCGATGGGGAGAGGAGGAGAGGAGGGCGCTTCCCCCGCGGCCGCTCGCCCATCTGCAGGCACCGCACGCAGGCGGAGCGGGGGCGGGCGGGCGGCCGGCGCCGCGCTGCCCCAGGGAAGGTGCATTTCGGGGCAGGGTCCCGCCGGGGATTTGGGGAGGTTTCTGGGGCGGTGCCGGCCCCGGCTGTGGGGCAGCTGCCGCTCTGCCCGGGATTGGCTTTATAAAAATGTCTGCCGGTGCTTGTCGTGGGGATCCGTAGCGGGTTTCTGTGAAAAGGGAAGCGGGGAGAGCGTTTGCAAAGCCTGGCCGTCAGGAGCTTTCCTGCAGGACCGATATCGGGGCAGCGATGCGCTAGCCCTTGATGTAGGTGTCCCCCAGCCCAGAAGGCACCGCTCCCCTTAGGTACAGCAACTTTATAAGGGTCAGTCCTTTTGGCTGTGTGCGACTGGAGCAGCAAATATTGCACAGGGAAGGTAGCGCTCTATGCCCTCCTTTTAAAGGGAGAAGGTCTTTTTCAGTTCTTCCCAGTTGCAGACTGTTAAAGCGACACTAGGAGACAGTTACGTCTTAGGGTTTCTTTCTTAAGAGCATGTATCAAACGATCCCATCCTAGGATTTGGGGGGAAATTTTTGACTGTGTAGCATATGAGTAGTTTCTTTGCAGTCCACTGTCACCCATCCTCCTGGCTAGAGCAGCGCTCTGGGCAAGCTGCGTGCCTTTGCACTACCATCAGGGAAGACCATAGCTATTCTCCTCCTCGTGTTAATTAAAATTTGTTTGGTTTATTTGTTTTATACAATAAATGCAGCACATTTTAACTCTTTTTTAAAAAATAATGCTGTTAGTGATTAGATGCATCAACACAGTAAATCCTCATTGAAAGCAAAAAATAAAACAAAAAGCACCCCTAAACTAGCAGAACCAAAGCAGTTGCTTCTCACCCAATTTGTCTTGAGACACAATTAGTGCAGTTGACAAAGGGATTAGCTCCTTTTATAGACTGCTTTATGCTACCATGAAAATGGCAAAACTATATAACTGTTACACAGAGCTTTAAATCTACAAAAATGAATACTCTGAAAATAAATTACCCAAAGTCAGAACTGTTTAAACAGTAAATGAGTACGTAGCTAAGTATTCCAACTTGTACAGCTCACAGATGAAAATTTGGCCCCAAGTAACATCACTGTATTTTGTGACCTGGTCTTCTGATCCCTTTTTGCCTTCCTCCACTTGTATTAAATAAATTTATGTATGATATATTTAGACATAAGTAATAAGCTATATTTATTTAAATGAGTGAGCAAAAGCAGTAGCAGGGTACTCTGTGAAGAATTTAACTACAGAAGAACTCACAAAGCCAAAGAAAAAACTGAAATGCTCAGTTCAGGGGAAAAGGAATACTACCAGAGGTAGTACTGATGCATTAGGCAAGAGACAGAATAAATGCATTATCTTTTTTTCGTTCTGCAGTGCTAAGATATTCAAGTGGAAAATATTTTCCCATGTTTGAGAGGGACAGATGGTCATAAGAAATAACGTTACCTATGCATACCCATACATACTTTTTTCAGTGTAATACACAAACTCTCTTGCTTGCCTACATTTTATTTTATGTGTTTCCTGTTAAAGGATGCTTTCTGTCTCAAAGTATTTTATCAGTCATCTCTCAGACAATGCTAAAAAAATGTTACAATTTAGTGAGTAGACATTAATGAATTGGTGATGTCAGTGGGAGGGATACAGTGACTGGTTATCTATCTATGATAATGCCTTTTCATTTTCCTGTCTTCAGTGTACAGATTCTGCTTTTGATCTCTATAGAAGGTCTGTGTATATGTAATTGTTCACATTTTAAAAAAAAGATTTTCCTGTATCATATTTTAAACATCGGTAGGGCTGCTTATAGTCTGTACATTTCTGCTGCCCTGCTATTATAAATAGGAACTGGCAGTTCAGAAGGACTACATTAAGCACTCTTGTGAAAATGGTGAAATGAATCGACTCCACTATAATTTTCCTTACCCTTATATAAAAAAGAAAGGGGCAGGGTTACCATGTCAAAACTGTGCAATCCTGTATTATGCTGCTTCTCTCAGACCATGCATTGATTGAGTAATTTCATCAGTCCCACATTACTTGATTGCTTAGAAGTTTCCTAATGATCTGTATGCTGTAGGAAGAATCTGAAAGTCGTGAGTGGAATGGTAATGATTCTATGTTTTATGAGGCTATTCAAAAAGTCGCTCTGATTTATGTAGCTCGAAAGCTCCCAAGTCTTTGAGATTAGCCACGCTGCCTGATATTTCCTTCATACATCAGTCGTCCCACACTCCTCACTCCCTAAACAGGAGTTTAGAACAGTGTTTTAATTAAGCAGGGATTAGGTGGCATTCCTTGTCAACCACACAATTTGCGTATGCTTTGTATCTTCTACCGCTGATAGTCTCATGCTTTTATATTTTGTACTTTGTGCTCATTATTTTCCCTTGATATGTACATAGTAATACATCTTTACATGCTTATGAATTTCCTATTGTGCCTATAGAAACATAGGCAGATCTATGTGTATTAGGTGCTGCAAAATCGCCTAGGGCAGCAGGCACATAGTGTGGTACAAAAGTTTTGCTGAAAAAATACAGTATTTTTGAAGGCTAATTAATCTAGTTCAGCCTCCCTGATTACCTCAAGTTGGTTTTTATGTTTATCAGTAACTTCAGTCATACGCAGTCAGCTGTATATTGCCCTTGGCTTTTTTTACATTTAAAGGAGATGTCATAAATATATATAAGCTATAGTTATGTATTATATATGCTTCTACATATAATTATACATCTGTTTTTAATATATTTATAGATACCCTTTTTTCTTCTTGAGAGAGAAAGTCAGTTCTGCCCTTACCTTACTCCTCTCAGCTTTTAGACTTTGTAGGCCAGGACTGCTGCATTCCTTGTGTTGGACAAGTTCCCAGCATTGCTGGGTCCTGAGTTTTGGCTCACACCTTTGAGCTCTTCTGTACCATGGTTAATAACATCAAGGCAATTCCAACATGGGGTCTGTTGCTTGTTTCTTCTCTTGATGTTGGTGGTGACGAAAATGTATTATTTTTTTCTGTAAAGGAAAGGGACTCTTGTTGTCTGGTGGTATTCCTGGCCACGTTTCTTCTTGTAAGCTGATGTGCTACAGTGCAGCTTGGGTTGTGTTGTGAATTGGTAATAGGAATTTAATTTGCTGTGCTATTGGTGAAGCCTCATTAGGAGGTATGTAGTGTATGCCACTAACTGTTCATTACAGTACTCTCACATACATTTGTAAAGCACAGAACAAGCAAGCAAACCAGATTTATTGAAAACAAATAAATCTCTGTGTGCCTGTAGTGTCCGCAGGGGAGCACTCAGGTGCCTGTTGTCCCTGCTCTAGGATGTGAGAAGGTTACTTGCTTATTTTAAACACACCTGTGAGTGAGGACCTGGAGGCCAGTGTGCTGGGGGTGAGCAGCCAGGAGGTTCTATTGGTGAGTGTGTTCTACTTCAGTGCTCGACCTGCGTGATAAACTCCCCGCTGCTGTGTGCGTTATTTCTGACACACTTTCCCAGGTGCTTAGATTTGTGGCACTGCATTAGTCCCTGTGATGTGTGTTAGTTGCTCTGTAGATAAAAAGGGATGACTTTGCATGCCACAGTTTAGGGCTTGCCATTATCCAAAGGCATGTTTGCCATTAGGTGTCACTGCTTTCTGGAGTGTTTCTTAGTCATCATCAGGGCCTGATCCAGAGTCTGTCATAATCCAGGAGGGTTGCTTAGTTGACTTCTGAAGATTTTAAACTGAGCCTGTGGATTGCTGACCGCAGCAAGCAGCTCCTTTTCGTGTTCTTAAATAACTCTTAGTGTTATATCAGGTTCTTTGTCCTTGATAAAGGCAGAGTAAAAAAAAATCAACCATCCGTTTTCAAGTGGTGCCCTAACAAATGTCTGGCATGGCAATCACTGCTGCTGCTCTGTGCTTTCACATGACTACTTAGGGATGCACTGAGCCTTTATTCTCACAATGCCATCTTTGAAAAAACACACTGGAGAAAAATCTTTCAAGACTGTGACTACATAAACCTACCAACTAAGGTTCATTTAACTTAATGAACAAAGGCATTAAGTATGGTTCTCTTCCACTCCCTGGCCCTGTAAAGCAAGTGGTATTGGCAAGAGATGACTTCTGTAAGCCATTAGGTTACTCCCTAGATATAGACTTGAACTTACATCATTTTCTTCCATTTGATATATAGCTATCTATAATCTGCCATGACAGCCTGGTTTTGGCTGAAATTTATTGGAGGCTTTTGCCTTTTGAGTTGAAGTTTATATTTTCACTCTTTGTTACCGCTACTCCACTACTTGATAATTTTTCAGCACAGTAAAAAATGGGTTTAAAAACTGCTTATGTGAAAGAGTACTTCTATTTGGCTATCAGTTTCTAATTAGTTTTCTTAATTACCTGGGTTATATATGAGAACATGGTAATAGTCTTTCCATCTACACAGTCTCCAAACATATTTTTGTTTGTATCTTCAGTGTTTAAAAACTTCTAGGCACAGATAATTATCATTGATGTTTGGACTTAAAAATGACCAATAATAAAAGGAAATAGTATTCTATTATTTTTGGCAATTATAGGAAAGGGATCAAACTTTGAAAACATGTTTTGCACATATATTATGATACATGATGGTATATACCAAAGATTGATTTCAGGTGATACATTAATAATGAGGCAAATTCAGATACTTTTCTGCTTCTGCAAATTCAGTTGTCACTTTTTTTCTTTTCTCAGATTTGAATTCCAGAAGAATTCAGTTACTATCTAAGCTGGTGAAATTTTGAAGAAAACCTTCATTTCAGATTCAGGCTTGGCTTGTGTGTCAAAACTTGGACAGCTCCGCACCTGTGCATCCTCTAGTCCTATCCTGTAGTCCTTACAGTCCAGTTCAAGGCTCTGCTTATGCTTATACCCATGAGAGCCCCAGATACAGTTTGTGCTACCTAGAGGTGCCAAGAGACAAGTATGACTGTCACAGCCCAAGAGTAAAGCACAACAGGCAGGTTACTGGCACCCTGACAGAGTGGCTGGGAGCTGCTCATGGCAGCTCATGTTTCTTTGAGGTGTTTTGTCCCCCAGGCTTGTGCTGTAGCAACTGGCTTCCTATAGGGCTTCCTGCACACAGATGCACTTTCTCTCCTTCTGTAGTGTTATATTATCTTCCTGCACTGTGCATTATGTCCATGAGGAAGTAGTTGCAGTCCCGTTGCTTGCAGTAGTTACCAAAATTAGCTATGTTGGCCTTTTTCATAGTAATGTTGACCGTGGCTTCCTCACTCATCTGGGTTAGCAGACTGTATTGGGAAAGGTGCAATACTGAGGGGGTGCTGTGTGACATGTGGCATGGAATGTGGGCAAAGCGCATGTTGGGTAAGTTTGGTGGAGTGCTAGTTAATCCATCCTCAACACCAGATAAGAAAGGCCTGGGCAAAGCCTTCTGGGCACAGCTTTTAGCTGGCTTGTGCATTTGAAGTGGCACATGGAGAAGAGGAAGTGCTGTTGTCACCCATTACAGAGGCAGAATATAATTGTGTGTTCTTTTCATAGTAATTTAAACATCTGGACTGAAATTGAACCATTTAGAGGAGGAGTGAGTGAGGGAAAGGTGCCTTTCTTGTTGTATCTTTCTGGATTTACCAGGAGCAGGGCAGTTTGTACAGCTGTTTCTGGATTTCCCCATCAGGGCAGTTTCCTCTGCTATTCTTCTATACAAGTGTCAGGCTTTGGTTTCTGGTTATTGTTGGCCAAACAGTTGTGAGAGCTGATGAAATAAGGGGAAGATTCTCCTGTGTCTGCAACCACTATAATTAATAAAGGCTTATGTGACTTGGAGAGTTGTAAGTGATCTCCCTAACAGGGAGGACAGGCTGAAACTTTAGGTTAGTGAAATGAAATGAAATGTGCTGCTGTTTGGATGACAGTTCTGAAACCTGGCAAGAGAGCGTGTTTGATGTTGTGCACTGCTGTAATTTTGTAAGGTTCAGAATTTATGTCCTAGTTTCAGTGATAATATACTTAATTCAGAGAAGGATGTATTTTGTGTTCTGTATTGTACCGCAGAGTGCACTTCAGCTGGAGAGTCTTCTTCCCGCTTTGGTCTGGGACTCACCACAAAAGCTCAAGGAATGGAGATTCTGAGAGCTCTAAGTGCTGCATTAGATAAAATTAAAAAAAAAAAAGAAAAGAAAAGCCCTCATAAAAAGTGACACTTACTTAATGAGAAAGGATAATACAGTAACTGCAGCATTTCTGTGCAGCATTAAAGTTATGGTGGAAGAGGTGGTACAGAGACAATTACTCTAGTTTTAGTCAACTGTAAACAGATGGATTTGTAAGAGCAGGGTTAGATTTAAAGTAGATTTCCATTATAAACATTAGTTATGGAATGATGGGGGAGTAGGGTAGAAAAGATGAAAGGGAAAAAGTTTCTTGAAAGTTGTGCTGGGTTTATCTGACAAGCTCTATGCTCAAGAGGAAATTGAAAATGAAAATGAATAAAAATGCAGGAAGGGGAAGAAAATAAGATATCAAAGGAAAAAGCCACTAGTTTTGTTTGTTTCTATTTCTTTGGGAGCTCTATAATGTTCCTGTAAATGCTATGCTCAATGGAAAAGTCCTGAACCAGAAAGGGGAAAAATGTGAGAATACAGAATTTAAATGAGGAGTTATATGTGTATTTTAATGTATTAGATAACACTCTGCTGAAATGCTAATTATTCCTAATTGTTATATTTGCTTTATCCATGAATAAAATATCACATATCTAATAAAATATGCAGTGAAAATAACTGTAAAATTCCTTTTGGAGCCTTTCATGCAGATTTAAAGGATTTAATACCTTTTTTTTCATTGCTTTTTAAAACATTAACTTTCTGTAATCAGTTGGATTGCTAAGGCCGATACCCAGTGAACCTAACAATAATTGCTTGCTTTGCAGAACAATTTTTTGTTAGTCCAACCATATCTTTCTCAGAGGCTTAAATCGAGTTGGTGATTTCATTATAATAATTCACTTGTGATAAATCAAAATCAAATAGCAGCACTCCAGTGCTGTGGAGAGGAGCTCTGGAGAGAGCAGAGGATGGCAGAACAGCAGACCTGAATGCCAGGCCTGGATTTGCTGTGCCTAATTTTAACGTACACAGATATATCAATTTTGCAAACCCATTTTTAAATAGAGAAATGAAACTTTGCACAGGGCAGCCTTCCCTGCCTTGGGATGCCAACTCCAGAGCTGTGTTTGGGACCCAAACCTGATGACACACTTGCTTTGGTTTTAAAGCATGCAGGAACTCACCTCAGTCAAGCTCAGGCTCCTGAGCCTTTGGGATGTTTTGAAGATGTCAGTTGTATTTCTCAGGTGCCAAGATACTACTGTAGAGTTATCTCACTGACTATAATCAGTATTAAAACTTGTCTGGCTGGGCTGGAAGCACATCCAGACCAAACATTATTAAGCAAGGATGTTTCTTTTTGTTTATCCCTTGCCTTCTTGCAATCTTTATAGTGTTTAACTTAAACATTTGAGAACCTTAAAATCATTTAATGTGCTAGAGGGTTGGCAAAGGGAAGAAGACAACAGAAAAGACACAGTTCTTGCTCAGTGAAACTGCAGTAGAGTAGTGGCAGTGTGTGGACTGTGTGTTAAATGCAAGTGAAAGTGATAGCTATTTTAGGTTATGTTAATTTCTCCCTTTTCTCCCTTTCACTGTTTGTTAGTTTCTTTCTCTCTCATATTCCAGGCTCATGGCAAGAAGTTGTTATGGTCACTGTGTTCTGTGCTCTTAAATGCCTGCTTTTAATGTCCAGGAAGTAAAAAATTAAACACACTACAACACAAATACCCATTATTTGGATAAAACTGTTTTTTCTCTGTAAATTTCTCTGGAATTCCGCTTATTTGACCTCTTTTGAGACAAATACACCTCAAAAAGTTGGTTATAATTCTTAAAGGTAATCTTCCTTCAGCTCTCTTCTTTGTGAATAAATAGGCTGAAGCAGTATTGAATTATATCTACTAATGTATTTGCTATAAATATCTTCCAAAATTTACATTCTGGAGTTATTCTAGCTCCATGCTACGGGTTGATAGGAGGCACTGGGGTGTGTATTAATGTATGCATATACTATATATACTGTATATATTGTATACACACCTTTTCAGTAATCAGAAGGACTATTTTTATTGAAAATATTTGACTAGATTTTTCTTTAATTTGGGACAGCATTAGTTTCCACCCTAAGTAAGAACATGAAGATTGGGAGGCTTTTAGCTTGCAGACAGGAAGCCATAAAGTGAATACAAGTTGTGAAATGGCACCCCACTGTGCTAGAAGCTGTACAAATATGAAACAAAAAGTTGGCTGTCAGGAGATTTGAAGCTGTTAGTGAAAGAGAGGTCTTGGATCTCTCTGGGACTCAGTTTGTACACCTGGAGACTCGAGTGTCTTTCAAGAGGCAGATTCACTCATTCGTGTTTGTGAATGATCACTTTGGATACAAATGGATGAAAGCAGGTAGAAATGTTTACAGGGATGACCTGTCAGGGCAGATGCTGCCTGGCTGATATCAAAAGTTCCTGATCGGGGCTGTGAGATGAAAGAGCTGACAAAAAATGAAGGGCAGTAATGTGTTTATAATTATTACCTACAATATGTTATTGCCAGCAACGTCAATTAAATTGGCCAAATAGAAGCAATCATTGCCTCATAGGCTGCCACCATGTTACTGTCTGGGTTTACCTAGTACAGGAAGTAATGCATGATTATGCACATGCCCTCTCTCACTCTGTCTCAGTTAGACAGATATTTCATAGTACAGTTTTGGAAGACTAGGTAGGAGGAAAACATCCCTTTTTTGGAAAGTGGAACAATATATGTTGCAAAATTCCCTACTTTGTTTAAAAGAGTTATTTGAGTATAGTCAGTGATTCTGAAAGTATCTGCAGCCTCCTTTGGTAGTCTCCTGACGTGTTTGTATTGCTGTAGAAATAATATTGAAACAATCTAGAGAAATTATTTTCCAACTCCTCAAAGTAGCTCTCCTGTTCCGGAATTGGATTGCGTCCTGGAGATACATGAGAAATGCTCATTTTCTTGAAAAAGTTCTCCCATTTTTGACAGCATTGCAAAGAATATAAAGGTCTACGTTAAATAAAATGGCTGAAGGCAGTGGGCAGGAAAAAAACATGTTCTCTGCCACAGAGCTGTTCTGGGAGCAGGACTGCTGTGGAGAATGTTCTGGTGGTGCCTTCTATGTGGGAACTTTGGAAAGGGATTGTGTTTAGCAGTGGTGGGAGTTAGCTATGTGGTGAAGGGTTTGGAGGGGTTAGCATGAGTGATGGGCAGTGCAGGATACCTTCAGGGAACAGCAGGAAATGTTGTGTGGTTTGGAGACTGGGCTTTATATTTGGGACAGGCCTTGTAGGGGAGGTATATGTCTAAGCATATGAGAAAAGTTTGGAAATCCAGAGGAGCAAGGGACTGGAATGGCGCAAATATTACTGAAGAGCTTAATAATATAATGCAACTGGTGCTTTGAGAACAATATAGCTAGAAGATAATACTAAGTTTTAAAGAAACTAAATTACAGATTAGAAAATGGGATTTTCTCCCTGTCTATAGTTTTACCATAAAGCATTTGTTTTGCATGGTAGATATTAGTTTTTTGGATTTTTTTAGCCAATAATTGTACCTGGTTACTTGGCAGAGAAGTGAGATCCATCTTACCTTTGTATTGTTTAATACCATTGTGCACAGATGCAAACAATGAGTACTGAAGTGTCATCTTCCACTCCTCCCAGGGTAACTCTGAGTGTATTGTACTTTCCTGTGCCTTGGCACTATCTTAGCATTTTGTTTCATAGGCTGGTCTGTACCGTGCCTCCTTTAAAACTCAGCTTCTGTGGCTGGTGAGTAGGAGGAAGGGATGCCCACAGCCACAGCTTCTGCTCCATTGACTTTTGACCTAATTTAGGAAGGAAGGAAAGGGTAAATAATGCAGCCTGCTTCTGAATGCAAAGCCTGCCATGACTTTCATGGAATGAGGGGGCGAGTGGTGCTAGCTTTCTCCTCATCTCAAATAGCTGCGTAGCTTGCCTTAAAAGTTACACCTTTCTTCAGTGAAGCTCCAGAGTGGTGAGCGTGGATCTCCTTTCGCACTTATCTCGTGGCATATGTCCTCATTTGGTCTGGTTTTCTGTCAGCATCAACCTTGTCCAACCCCCATCCAAGGCAGCGAAGGCACAGCCAGTGGCTCGTGTTTCCTGTAAATGAGACACATTAAGAATTGTGATAGTAGTTTTTTAGAATATTTTTCTGTTTGAGATCAATGATCTCTAATAACAGGGAATGATGTATTGGAAGGACAAGGTAAATACTTCCTCAGGGGAAGGTAGATAATGATAGCATCTGGAAACTGCTATTGCTGAAAATCATCTTCTCAGGATTTAGTAGTTAAAAAAAAAAAAAAGTCTGTTCATTAAAGTACTGTGGGGTTGGAGTTTTTTTGCATTTTTTTTAAAGGGATGCATTTTCCCCCCCATTTTTTGTAAGACTGCCAGTGTCCCTGAGCCTAAAATTAGTTGGCTCTTTGTGTTGTGTCAAGCAAGGAGTACGAGTGTTTTCAGAAAATACCAGGTTTACAGACTTCCATAGAGAACATGAAAGGGAGAGAGGGGCTAACTTTCTATAAACATGGTCCTTGCATCAATTTGTACCACTAACTTGGAGTAACAAATAGAATATTGAAATTGCTGGTGCTGGGGCTTTAGGAGCTGTTGGAAATATCCCTGGTGCCCTCATCCCTTCATTCTGACTAATCCTCCTTTCTGAACAAGCGTGTGCCGACTTTTTTTGCTCTCACCTTCAGGCATCTGCAATGAGTAAACAAACTTCTGCTCCTCAGAAATAACTAGCATTTGGGTTTTTTGACAGAGGTTCAGGAGTAGGGGCCATGGAGATGTATTTTGTTGTTGGCATTGCTTTAGTAATACAATGGAGGTTTCTTGTTGTGGTTCATTTCACAAATTCCCCCTGACTATTTTGGATTTGAAAGTATTTTATCATTTTTTAATACTGCTGTTTCAAAGGCCACTTCTTAAAATGGATGGAAGGTAGTGGATGGCAGCAGTCATAGATGTAAGCTTTGAAATGGCCCTTTTATGGTGGGGTTTGAGAAGTATGTCTTGGAGCTGTTACATTAAAATTCCAAAGCGTTAACTTAAATGTAATAATGCCCTGATGAAGTGCTACTACCATCTGCTAGTGAGAATTAGTAATATTTTAAAATCTCCATAATTCCCAGAAAGAGCAGAGGAGTCATGGCGTGAAGAAAAGTCTAACTCTAAATTAGTATTTTAGTTCAGGAAGTTGCAAACTCTTTGTGGGGACCACTGACTACCAGAGATTTTGTGTCACACTCTCAGCTCACATAAGGGAGTAAATATTTGTGGTGTATAACTAGAATGGTGCCTAAGTATTTCCAGCTTGGTCCTCAGTTTTGAAGCAGAATCCTTTTTATTTACAACCACTTCTCATTCACATCACAGCAAAAATTCAGTGGTAACTACAAATACAGTTTGCATGGTAAAATAACAAGGGAGCGTGCTCCCCATGGATATCTAAAAAGATTCATTTCTTGTAATATACTTTTGTGGACTGGGAGGCAGTTATTTGTTCAGTGTTCCTGTGGGGTTTTGAACACCACCTGAACACTCAGCCTGTTCTGCAATGTGAAGGTTGGTCTGCACGGAAGAGTGTGATCTGTGACTGGAAATGTTCTTGGTACCAGAACATCTCCATCCCAAGACTTCTCTCAGCTGAATATGCAGAATTCATGCAGCTTCTAGTAAGAAGAGAGTCTGACCCATTTTGAACCTATTCCAAAAGCCAGTGTAACTTACTGGTGTCTGTTAGGAAATGCTTTTTGTATCAGTTATAAGGCTACTTTACTCATATTAGCAAACAGCCGTATCTCACAATATTTAAAGGTGGGAGTACAAAGAGAAATCTAGTAATGATAGACTATACATAGCTGTTGGATTGTCGAGTTTAGAAAGGATTTTGGAAATCCATGTTAAAAGATGCATTTTATAAACATTCCATTTGAGGAGAAAAGGAAAAGTGTGGCCAAGTAGAAGCTTTTTTTGTCTTTCTCTTCCCCCTCCTAAAAAGGATTCACTGGGTTTCGTTTATTCAGAGTCTTGCATGTACTATAACTAATATTCTTAGCTTGCCCTGCAAATAATTTGATCATATCTCATGTGCTTTTAGCTGAAATAATCTTCATCAGCATTTCTTGCTGAGGTACAGATACTGCGTGTATGTTCATAGGCCTACTGGTACAATGGCCATGTGGTCCATGTAGCTAAGACAGGCTAAGTCAAATTCCCCTCAGTTATAAATCATTTCTAGCCTGCATTATTATTTTGTAATATTTTTTTTTTCCATGCTAGAAGTACAACCAATATTTTGTGTTTGAGGAGTCAAGTCTTTCAGTTGTTGTTTTGGGTGTAAAGATCTTCACCTCTTCCAAAATGCCCCTCAGAAACCCACACTTCTTTCCTTGTTTTTCATGTAGACAGGTTTTATACCCATAAAGTTACTTGTTACTTGTTTGAGAAAAGTAACTGTAAACCCAGGATGAATGAAAGATTTCTTGGCTGGCTGTTACTCAGTTCAAGCATAGATAGTTGTCTTGTACTATCACTGAGTGGTATTTTGATTTATCGGATGTGAGAGTGGGAGTACAGAGAGGCACTTTCTATTGTGTTAGCAAACATCTCTGTGAGGCAAAGGGAACAGAGACTGTTTGAACTGTGAGAATGAGGTCTTACCATAACAGTATTCTTGTCATGCCCTTGCTTTTTGCTTAGACAGGTTTTTGTTTCCTTTCATATCTCGTGCATACAGAGAAATAAAACCAGATAGATTTTTCACACATTTACAGTGAATCATGGGCTGATGAAATAGAATTGGCCAGTCCACAGCTGTCAGTCGATAAAGCTGCCCCTTGAAGGGATCTCTGTTTATCATGACTGGATGCTGAGTAATCTCTGCCAGGTCTGTCACATGATGACCCACATGAGAACAAAGCCAGATGCATTCCCACATCATTTTCACTGCTTGTCTCCTTGTATGTAAATGTTTATCTTGCCTCTTAAAACTGTTTCAGTACTGACAGATTCAAAGCACATATGAGCAGGAACTGAACTTTATTAGGAAGCAACTTGTGATAGGGCTAAGGAGGCCAATCTCTACCTCATAAATCCATTGTTTTTGAAAGGACTCAAAGCAATTTCTAGCACCTCTCCTTTTACTGATCCCTCTCATTCCCTGCATCTTGACAAAGAATGAGATTGATTTCACCAGGAAGCACTTGTTCTAGTACCAAGGAGTAAGGGGCAAAGTAGGAGGTGGTTGGTGATTTGTTGCGGGTCTTCATGAATTCTTGCCTCCATGATTGAGTATAAAAATGGTAGAGGGCTGTGCAAGGCACGTGCTTGTTGTCTGCCTCTTCCTTTAGAATCATTGGAATTTTCCTAAAACTGTGTGGAGAAGTGTTTTGTGACATTTAAAATGAAAATTTAGAAGTGCTCAGAAACATAGTCCCTACTGCAAATCCTTCTCTGTAATCTACCTCTATTTATAAATAAACAAGTGTCTTTTAAAAAGTGTGATTGGCAAAAGGAAGAGTAGCCTGGCTAAAAGTATTTTGGGTCTAAATGACACAAAACAGAGTGATTTCACACAGGAATTTCCTGATGCCGTTTGCTGAGGAGTCACTCATGGCAGCTAAACCTGCTCATAGCTGGGCAGGTGTCAGGTTCTCCTCCTTCTCCTCCTTTCCTTACCTTCTCACACAACAGCTTGGATGTGCTCCTGGCCACCTGACTATCCTGTTTTGTCTCTCATTCCTAACAAGGNCCCTCCACTTCACTTGCTTTGCTGCCACAGAAAACACTTCCAGAGGACAGTTAAGGTTTTACCTGCACACCAGCAGTTTCTTGTGCTTGTAAAATCCCAAGGGTTGAAGCCAAGAAAGGAAAGTTCTCTGCCACTTGGCAGGTACTTCGGTCAAGCAGTTGTTCTCTTTTCACCATGTCTTGGGCCATTCCCTCCAGATTGAATTTGACACCAGCAATGACATTTATCTCCACAGTACCTATGTTGCAAAAACCTGTATTGATGGAGATCCATACCTTTGAGTTAAAATGACTATGTGTTTGTGTACTAGCATGCAAGTATATTTATGTTGAGATCTGGCATAATGGTAGGGAAGAACTGGATAAGTTCCAGAGGCAGCAGTTTTAAGGCAGGAGTTGTCTCTGAAATTTGTAGCTAAATGACAAATTGTGTTCCCTGGTGCTTTCATCCTATAGCATCACTAAGTACCCATGTTGTGGTGAGAGTACCTAAGATAATGGACTAGTTTGATGTGCTGTCTGTAAAAAGTGCATAGTAAAATGCAGTCCATGGTGAAGTTTTTGTAATCTTGCTGTCTTATTTCCCATCAGCTTCATTTACTTGGTCTCATGCTCCAGGACAATGCTCTTGTATCTATGTTACCAGAAAGGCAAAAGAAAGCTTCAATAATAGTTTTAGCCTGAAACTATTTGGGAAATATTTCTGCTTCTGTTGCTTGTTATTTTTCCCCATCTGTGCTGACAGATTATATTTATTAGCAAAACACAGTATTTGGAGCCGAAATACATTCTAAAATCCTAGTTAAATTGCTTATTTATCAGTCTGCTCCTTATAAAATAGGATTTCTAGGTTCTTGCTGGTTACATGATATAAATGGCACTGGTTTGAGGGTCCTAGAGCTAACTTGGCTGGGCACAGTACCTTATTTACATTTGGTCATGCTCAATGTATAGTCTGTATTGAGCTGCATTTATATGCAATCAAAAGTGTAGAGCAGATTGAGAAGCTCAGGGGTTTTTTTCTGATAATAAGAAATTGCACAGCCAAGAAGTTTTTGCAGTGACACAGCAAAGGATTTTTGATGCATTTGTTCTTATGTCATGTAAAACAATGTTTTTGCAGACTGCTGGTGCTGCTGACTGACTACAGCCCTGAAATATTCTCAGACTTTAGGTTTTTCCTATTCTGTAAAGATCTGAAAGAAAGTGTCATTGTCCCATCTCAACATCTAAACATAGTGTACATGTGAACGTGTTCCTGGGTTCAAATGGAGCTTTAATCCTGTATTAATTATTTTCTTGGTAGTAACTCCTACTGGAACAGTCATCAGGATAAAGACTGCTGGCCATGTTCCTTTTCTCATCTCTAACTGAAACTTGGTGGAGGGCTAAGTAGATTTTCAAAGTAGTCACTTATGCCCATTTTACAAGCAGGGCACGTAATTCACAGCTGACATTATTTTCATCATCCCCAAGAGCTATGATAGTGCAGCCTCTAATGCAGTCTGAGACACCTGAGTATGTGTGGATAGAAACTTTTTTTAGGAGATAAGGTGGGGAAAATAAAATATTTCCCATATCACATGTTAGGAAAAGCTGCCAGAGCCATTTGAAAGGAAACAAAATGGGCTATAACCATTTGTTATAGATGATTCTTTTAGATAAAAACATCATGCCCTCTGTTGTCGTATTTTTGGAGGAAAAGCATGTCTACCATTGGGGCTGAAATCCTTTTTGCCTTTTCAGACTCTGTCTCTCATGACTTCTGAAATCAGTATGAATCATTCCATTGACTTTATTGGACTTTGCATCCAATCTTCTATATTTATGTAATTCCTTCTTGTTCTTTCATCTATTCCTTCTCTCTCCCATCAACTACTTCCTTGCCTTTTTTATGCAAAGGCATTAGTAGCTGCCAGTACTCATAAACAGCCTTTCAGTAATGCATGTGGAGTGTTCGTGCATGTGTGAATTAAGGTAGGCTGACTAGGGAAATCTTCGCATTCAGATTTAAACATAGGTGGGAATCCCACTGACATATTATTCCTATTACTCTTATAAAATTTTTTATTGCTTTAGGTATTTTTCTCTGAAGAGGCAAAATCTTATTTAGAAGCAAGTTAATTTTAGTGTTTCTGAAACATCGGTTGCTGTCAGCTACTAAAGACAGAACCAGATGGACTACACTGATCTCTGTTCAGGGCAGCCCCTGTATATCCTCTGTTCCATGCTTTATTCTTATTGTGGCTAACAGGAGACAAAAAGTGGTTTTATAGTTAAGAAGTAACATTAGAATTCGTGAAAGTTGGATTCAGTTTTGGACTCTGTCCTGATCTGGAGGACCGCATACAGTGAATGACGCATACGAACTATCAAAGTGGGATCATCAGGGCTCCTCATGAGTTAGTGTTGCACCCTGTGCAGTTATTGCCTTGACTTGTTGAACCTCTTTTCCACGGGGAGAATGATATCCCCTTACTGAACACCTTTTGCCTGGTCTGCTGGGTTTGCACTCTTCAGGTAGAGCTCTGCATTGTGCTGCGTTGTATCTGCATGGCCAATGCCAGTGATACCATTTCAGCTGAGAGCTTTGAAGTTTCCTGTACAACTGTTGGTTGTAAAAACGTATTTTTTGCATCAATGACTAGAACAAGCTATTCTATTTTAGGAAGGCAAAATTTGGATGCAAGCAATGAGCTCATTCTGTGATATGCTTCCAAGATGATTGTGAGTGATGGAGCTGGAGTGTTTGCTCAGTTTTACTGGAGGGTGGAAAGTGCTGATGTGGATTGCTATTGTTATGGGCAGAAACTGGGGCTTTGGGTGTAAGTCAGAAATATATATGTGTATTTATGAAAGCAGTCAAGCTCTAGCTTGTGTAAAGGTACTTATGACAGTGTTTCAAATGGCACTCTAAATGCATCTCCCCATGAATAGGAAACAAATCTTCCTTTTTTCACATATTCTTATCTGCTGTTGCAGGTAAACACGTTATCTGGAGGAATTCTCTGTTTTGCATTTGCTGCACTACTTTCAATTAGAATCTGAAATATCCAGGTTGAAAACCTAAACTTGAAAATCGTAGATGATTTCCTGAATTTCCAGAGGATTATGTGTTTGTTTGTTTTTCCTCTGACATACAATATTGCAACATTGTAAATCCACCAAAGAGCAGGCCAGCTGAAACAATGTCATTTATTCTACAAGGCAAAGCAAGGGTTACAGCAGAGAAATGTGCACTGTTTTTGAACTAATGTCTTTACTTCAGGTGGGCTTTAAAAGCTTCTTTAATTTCACACCTTTCTTCTTGCCAAGGTTTTACAACACAAAAGTATTTTTGAGAAAACTTTGCCATTTGAAATATTAATCAAAGGTGCTGCAACAGTTAACAGAATGGCTTGCTACAAGCATTGTGGTGTTTTGAAAGGGGTACTTTCAAATTGAGTACCTTTTGAAAGGAACTAAATTGATAATGCAACCTGCAGAAAGTGTACAGCAGGTGGAACAATCCTAGTGATCAGTTGGTTTTTTCACCCATTGCTCAAAGTTTACGTAGGTATCCAAAAAAGAGGCGGGCCGTGTTTCCTGAGCAGAAATGAAAATATTATGCATTGTTCACTGAGCAGTCTGCATCCAAGATGAGTATTTTCTCTGCATATCCTTACTTGTGTACCACCACTTGGTCAGTTCACCTTTTCTGTGGTTCAGAAAACATCCACTGCTATGTTCTGAAGGATATCCTACTGCCCTGCTTTTTGGTGTGGAGTTCCTATAATCCGGGGTTCATCCTCCTCATCTGGCTGTCCTGTTGGCATGTATCTCTCAAGGGCAGCAAACTCCCCTTAATTTCCTTTTCCTATGGGATCTGTATTTGCCTTTTACAGGTGGCTGAGGGGTATAAAGCAAGTTTAAAGCATATCGTATATGTACTCCTTTGTTTTTACACTGAAGTTGGCATGTTTGCAACATTGTATGCTTCAAATATTTAAGGGGATTAAGTTTGAATAAGCTCTGAAAAGTTCATGCGTTTCACAGCTTATTTTAAAGTCGTTCAGAGTCTTAAGCTTTTTAAAATAATGAATATTTTTATGGTATTTCATTTTAGGCCAAGCTGAGTAAAAGCAGGACTTTAAGTTACCCAGCAATTGTAAATCTTAAGTGTTAGGAATTCTCATTTTGGGAAGGTGTGTATTGTTTATTGTGCTGGCTGGATTAGTGAAATCCTGTTTAAAATATTAATAGGAAGAAATGTTAACACTCACAGTAGAACTTCAGCTTTAGGAGTATTATCTAAGCAAACAAGGTCAGATTAGTCATGCACTTTAGATGTAAGAATAATGCTGTGGTTAAAGCACTTGACTTGCACTTGGGAGACTTCTGTGTTTTTTTGCCATTTCCACTGATTCTGGCATGACACTGGGCGAGTCATTCATCTTGTTTCATTGTGTGAACAGCAGTGAGCATTTTTGGCCCTGTCACTATCTTCAGAATATTATTTTGCAATTATTAGGATTTATAAGGAAACATTGGAAAGCTGGGGCATCCTGAGCAGATAAGCAGAATCCGGAGCTTCAAAACAAACAAACAAAAGGCCGTGCCTTGAGCTTTTCCATGTCACTGTGAGGCACACTCAGAATGTTCTGTTCTCTCTGAATGATAAGATCTGTAATATGTAACTAAAGTGGTATTGCCAGATCTTGACAAGGCGATGACAGCGTGTATATAAAATGTTTTAGTGTGGCAGTGGGAATTCTTCATACACATATTTACTTACTCAGCCACATGCAACTACATCCTTTTACTATTTTGTTCCCCCAACAACATTCAAAGAGACAAGTTACTTGCATCATTACTGAAAATGGACTATGGCTTCTATTTCAACAAATGATTGAAAATAATTATTTGAAGAATTTCATAATTATAGAACCATGACTGATCAACATACTAATGTTAAAAATGGGGGAATCCCAAAACTTACAATTTTCTTTTTATTCAAGACAAAGAAATTACATTGGTGGAAACTGGTTATTTTTATAGCTTGTAAAGCTTTATAGCTTAATAAAAACTTCTTTGTAAGATTTTTTTTAAATTTCATTTTATGCTGTAGTGTTTACTAAAGATGCCTCAAACCACCCTGACAGTTGAGTACATTGATTATATGGATATCTGCTATCTAAATTGGTAATGTTAATGCTGCTATTATTGTAGAAGATAACCTATGCTTTTTGGTTACTAACATTTATTTTTCCTGCATACCAATTTTTTTTCCTTCTGTTCCAGTATGCATATATAGCTCTTCTATGAGTACTTCTGTGTATGTTTGTATAATCCTACAGTGTTTTCTGAATAGATTAAAGAATTAATTTGCCTTCTAATTTTCCTCTTCCTTGTTCATCATTTGTAACTAGGCAGAACAATAATTAAGACAAGAGGGAAGAAGTACAATGCATTGATTGTTATTTCAATCCACAACTGCTTATTAAAAGGGACATTCAGCAAAAACCCTGTTTATCGGTTAGACAGAGTTTATTTTTAGAAGGTGTGTGTGGATACACATATGTGATATTAGCAGGTAGGTGGTAATGTCAGTAGGTAATTTGGCCTCCCATATATGAATATTGTTGGTTTTTGTGTACCCTACTGACTTTAGAATGTTTTGCTGATATTTTGGAACTAGACCTAAGCAACATCTGTAGGGAGCAAGTAGTTTGGTTTCTGAACCGCTCCAGTTCTCAAAACTTTCCACGAGCCACTGTGTCAACTTTGCCCATTGACCTTGCTCTAAATGCCAAGAAGGTGTGATTTTTGCAGTGTAAGAGGTAGGAGAAGTACATTCCCTGAATTATGAAGAGGAAGCAAATGAGTTGTCCTAGCCTATTTTAGCATTTCAAAAGCCATTCTGGGTTTACATTGTGAGTTGTTAGGTTAGCTGGTCAGAGTTGTGCTGGAGGAAGATAAATTTTAGCCATTAGCACATTAGCAATGTGAAAAAGAGAAAGAAACACAATTCTATTAACAGGGCTGATGGGCCAGTCAGAGTAGGTGGAAATTCATTAGGTGCTGTATTTCCATCAACATGTACATCTGTAGCAATTGAAAAACACTTAAGGAGTTGGAGACTTCAGATTATGATGCAGACACTTGTCTTCAGTAGGACATTTGTTTTTGCGCTAGCTATTGTGCTCAGAAGCATCTCTCAAAATGCTGTAGAGAACTATTCTGCAGTTTTCCTAATCTCCCACACCACTGTGCAGCTATCTGATGTCTGTGAAAGGCAAAAGAATTTAAGGATATGAAAAAAGAGAAAAGAGAAATGCAATTTGCGAAATTGCTTTCTTGATTTGTATGTTTTACCATGCATGAGATTGGCGTGGGAAATGAATGATGATTACAAGTAATACATTTATTCATTGTGTATTGTCAAAATATGAATATAATTGCATTCTAGTACTTATCTGCGGCAGTGTTTTCTGCTTGTGATAGCTTCTGGTCTGCTTGCAGTCAAATGTGAGCAAAATAAGCTTTCACAGCATCTAATTCAGACTCCATGGTGCCTCAACTTCCAGCTGCTGGTTTGAAAAACTTCTGCCCTAAGTAATTTGTGCCTTTTTGTTTTCTATCAGGAATTTTTTTTTTTTTTTACTATCTGGCAAGTGATGGCCTTCAAAAGATTTTTCTGAAGCAGGAACAAAGAAAAGCCATAAGGGCTCTGGTGATTCTCTCCCTCCTATGTACAACCCTCTGCAAAGTACCACATTCTTTTTAATCACAGGTGCCAGGGCACTGCTGTCTTTTCACTCTCTTGTGATGTTTTCCAAGGAGAATTCTTGCTGTTGCAGTAAATTGTAGCTACGGACAGAAGGAGCAAGTTATCTCAATGTGTTCTTAAGCTAAAGAAAGTCTGTGGTTTCTTCAGAATCATTTCTTGGCTCAGTTAGTTCCTTTGAGGACAACAGCTTTGAGGTAACTTGCTAGAAAATGAGTGAAATTTGAACTTTTTGAAAATCAAGTTAAACGCCTCATGCATATTTCATGAATGCTTCTGTAAAGAAATGGCTTCGGTGTACACAGCAGGTGCCAAATTACAAACTCTCTTTCTCTCTATGTAAACGTACAAAGGCAGTGAATCATTACTAGATTAGTCACCAAATGGTTACAGGGCTTTAAGATGAAGACACCTGTCTTGGCTGCTTGTCAGAGCTCACTGTCCCATTAGCCTCCAAGTATCTGACAAACTGGTGTTCCCTATTGTCTTGTTTCCAGTGGAAACTCTTAATTACTGACCTTTATGCCAGAAGTTGGGGTGCTACCACTGGCAGGTAGGGAAGGAATGTGTGTTCATTCAGCTTGGATGACCAGCTAGACAAGTCCCTCAGTCTAGCAGTAAAGACAGTTATGGAAGTAAAGACAGCTCTGGTGAATTTAAGTGACAAGAAATCAGTTGAAATATAAATAATAATATCAACTTTCTTGTTAAAAAAGTAACAGTAACTTTAGTAATCTATTTTCTAACACAAGAAATTCAGCGGAACCACACAGGAAAGGTCTTGGCTGAATTTACTTGGTAGTGATGACCATTTTTGGTTAGGTTAGTCCTTTTTCACTGGTGTCTCATTGATTGAGCTGGTGTTGGTCTAATGGCCTAGGAAGTAACTCAGGCTTGGGGCTGATTCTTTGTGATAAAAGAAAAAAAAATTCTTTCATTATTCTCATAAAAATAATGTGAGTTAATTAAAAGAGAATGAATGTATATTTTCAGTTATCAAAAGTTTCAGGGTTTTTGTTTCTGTTGAGCTGCACTTTTAACTGCAAGTATATATTGTACACCTATCATTGTTTGAGTAAAAAGTAATACACCTTCATCCTGGGGAAGACAAAAGATCTAGATTCCACTTCCTCAAGCCTCTCTTAACAGTATCTTTGCATCGTTTCTGATGTTCTTTAGAAAGATCTCCTGCCTACGCAGATAGACAAACAAAACTCACTACAGCATAGGAAATATACAGCTCATTCTGTATTTGTTTTTAGACACTAAGTTTTATGAGACTGTCTCGGAAAGGCTGTGGATTGTCTCTTCTTAAACAGTCCCTTTCTGTGTAATTTTTGTCAGTTTAAGAAATATGATCTTTCTTGTCTCTCAATGTTCAGCTGTATTGATTTTGAAAGACTGGGGCATGCATACTTATGCAGAACACTTCTCAGAGAACTTCAAAGATTTTCAATTTGCTGACATGCAAATTGAATTTAATGTGATTACAAATTTAAACACAAAACCAAATTAAATACCTTTTCTATAATTATGTGTAAGTTTAGCTTTTAAAAAGTGCTTTATCTGCATCATGTTACTTTTGTCTTTAAACTGCAGACTCTAGTTTGAGGTGTATTGCAAATGTCATGGATTGATGAACTGGTTGAGAAGAAAGCAAACAGATTCTGCTGAATTAAACAGGAAATTAAATTTACTGTGTATAAAAAGCATAAAGTGTATGAAGGCCATTGATTTTTTCAGTCAGCAAGGCTGTGATTTGCTTTGTTTCTGTACAGTGCTGTTTATTTCCTCGTGGGAAATACACCCCATCTGAGAGGAGGAAAAGTAGAATGCAGCTGTTTATCATTTTGTGCCATGTTTGCTGATGTAAAGTGAAAACTAAATAATCCCAGCAAGCTAAAATTCTTGGCAAAGGAAAGCGTTAGGTGTGGGGAAATGGTATGGAACAAGACAGGCAACTTTAAATTGCTTTTTGAGAATTTGGCTGGTCAAGGTTTGTGTAAGAACTTTCTGCATGTCTGAAGTGATAAACTGCAGTCTGTGAATTTCAGTAAGTGGCTGGTGTAAATGAAGCTTCAGTGGTCACATTTGCTGTTGTCACAGTGCTTGCTTAGCCCACAAACATGACCACCTCCCAAAGTGTGATCTCATGTTGTGAGTGAAACTATCTCTCAGAGCCTTGAAAATGCCTGAACTGTACCCCGCCACTTAAAAAGCATTCTGGACCTCACTAGTGCTGCTTAGTGTAAGAAGGACAAGGCTCCCAGTGCTCCCAGTTACTGTCACCACTTCTAAGGATTTGTGACTTGGGTTCATGACTTCCTCAGTGGAAGGACCACATCTTGCACGTACACTTACTTGGGATCAACAATAACCTGAAATCAGCAAGGAAGAACTGTGTAATACTGAGGAGTAACAAATACTTGACCCTCTGGTCTTGGCTGCTGCCCTTTCAGTGCTGCAGAAAGAAGTAGGTGATCCCAGCAACAAGAGGTGACACTGCTTTGTTTGGGTAATGTGAGCCCCTCTGGCACAGCCACTGGCAGCCTCTTCCCAGCCTGAAGGGTTGGCAAACAAGCTGGTATTTATAGCTGGATTCTCAGCAGGCAGTGCAGGTCATACCATGAGCTGGTGTTCTTTGTCTCGTGAGTGGCAGTTTCTTACAGGATTCTGTGTTTCAGCTGGTCCTGTCAAGGAGAGGATCTTTCAGGGTTGCTGAGTCTGGGCAGCATTCAAGGCCAGAGGTGCATGCTCAAGCTTTCACAGGATTCAAAACCTGAATGCAATGATGCATTCAGGGATGAATGCAATGTTGCACTTGTACAGTTTTGCATTGTTTTTTATTGTATTGCATGCATTTCTCTGTGTGACTACTTGAAACAAATGTGATTAAAGCTTAAATATTTTGCTGAGTATCCTTTCTCTTTATAAAGGGCTTTTTTGTTCCCACTGGAACACGATAGTAAACTGCTACTTATAATTCTCTGTGTTAACGAAGAGCTGATGGAGGGCTAATTACATATAAACAATTGATAGCTAAGGAAATCAAACACTATTATAGAATTTATTTGATGCTGCTTAAACCAAGGCTTTCTATAGATTAGGAAGAGTAAAGCATATAACTTTCCTGCAGGACATGTTGATTTATATCAAACCAGACTAATGCATATTGATTCATATATTCAACTCAGTGTGTGACAGTCCCTTCACTAGCATTTCCTGGTTTGGTAGGATTTTCTTGTAATATTAAATGGCCCACAATAAATCCACTTGAGCTGGTCTCCAAAGCCTAGCAGCAGTGCCCCAGGACTTTGCAGTAGGGCAGTTTGCAAAACACAAGATAATGATGTTTTACTGGGTCATGTTTTGTCCTCTGAGTTGGTGAGGGACTCTTGGGACAAGCACACGGTTGCAGATGTTTCCAGTATTAGTACCAGTCGCTTTAGGAATATTGAGAGGCTCTTATGTAAATGTGTAGTTTTATTGTTTCTGTTGAATAGGAATAAAATAGTCTATATTTGAACTTCAAAGTTGGGAGCCATATGGGCTTATGCAGAAATTATATCAGTTACACACTATGAGAGTCAGAATCTCATGCTTTCTAGTGAGTACTCCTGTGGCATCTGCTTAAAAACATATAATTCAGCTTTATTTTAGAACTCTAAATTTTGCTTTAATTAGAAGTGACTTGCATGTCAGTGGACAATAAAATGAACAAAGTTGTCTTTAATAAAAGTGTTTGTAAGAACTAGGCACAGTTTCTAGCTTCATCTTAACAAGAAATTTTTCTTATAAACCTTATAGGTACACAATTTTGTTATATTCCACCTAACTTGTTTATGTGGCTGTCATCCATATGACAAAATTCCCTCCTTTCGAATGCTGCACCTTTGACCTTTATATTTGAGTTTAAAAGATGCACAAATTAACAGAAAACTTAACTTCTAATTTCCTTTTGTTTCTTGCTTGATGATTCATTCTATAAATGAAAACAAACTTCTTTCTACTTTGTCTTCTGCAATCACTGAGTTAAGTGAACACTGCTCAGATGAAATCAGTTTGCCCTGTTTGGATTTGACCCCCTTCTGGATGAACTCTGCCTGCCTGGCTTTTGTAGCATGTATCAGAGAACCGGTATGTCACTTTTGTTTCATTAACACTTTACAGAGTAATTTCTTAATGAGATCAGGGACTGGGTAATTCATAATCCTACTGCTGAGGAGGTTACAGTTTATTGCATTAATAGAGTAAGTAAGTATTTGCTGCTAAACCACTAAAATCTGTTTAATAGACGATCTCATGAGGGAAGAGAGTTTTCCAACCCTATGGAAGAATATATTCAAAACATATTGATTCAAAGTATAGTGATTATGGGCAGGAACCTGGAGGTAGGATGCAATCTAACCACTCTTTTGTGAGCTTAAAGGAGGAGACCTAGTTGAGTTTATTGGTCTGAACTGAAACCAAACAGGCTGCTACCTTGAGAACTGTGTTGTCAAATGCCTCCAAAGCTTTATAACCTTTATAATTTTTCTGAGCCTTATTTCCCTTCTTTTTTAACTGTGAATGGCACACATGCTAGCACTAAATCTGGCACCTCAAGCCATCAGCAGCGGTCAGGGAGGGTTTCCCTGGCTGTTTGCACAAGTTCAGAGACGGGCATGCACAACTCAACCTGTGCAGAAGTCGTGATACATGGGGTATGTTACAAGGCCTCTTTCTTCAGGCTGAACAACTCCAACTCTCTCAGCCTGTGTTCACAAGAGAGGTCATAAGGAAGCACTCTAGGAAGTGAGAGGCCTCACGCTTGTCTTGGGTTTTGTGTATTTACAGTAGCCTTTACGGATGCTGTCAAATATGAAGTTGGGTTTGTTCTGATTTGTAACCCAGACCGATCAGTTCTCCTCATGTGTTGTCAGGATGTTTCAAGGGTTTTATTTGGCTCTGACTGACGTTAGTCATTGAACTTTCCTGCAGTTATAACGTAAAATGGGAAGACAACTGGATGATATGCATTTTCATATTTGATTCTAAATTCTGTTTAGATATTTCTGTTACTAGTAGCTTTACCCTTCTTAGTTGCATATTACAAATAAGAATAACATATTCACATTCTGTAAAATAGAACTCAGAAATACTTGTTTCTTTCTAGTCACCAGTTGTCTTTGTTGAAGTTTCTGTGAGTTGCTTATATTGTTTAGTGGAAATGGGAGAATTTTTACATTTCTTTTTGAAAAGAAATTTCTGCTTGCTTGTTTGAGGTAAATATAGCTAGAAGTTAATCTATGAATGAAGTGTTTTTCTGAATCACATTTTATAGTACATTGAGAGTAACCCAGACAAGAAGTTTTAGGTATTGTTTTTATAGCGAATATATCTGATAATTTACTCTTGTAGCGTTACAAATCTGGACTAAGTCTGCATACCGCTGTTAAACCAGTTGTAGGTACTGGAATTAGCAATACTGTAGCACTTGGACACATCTTGACTTTACTAGGGACACACAGTTGCTTCTAAACTGATAAAGAGAACTTGATTAAGAAGAAAGATAACTTGAAATTTTAAAGTCCCTACAGTACAGGACAAGACAACAGCTGGATGTAGGCAGTTGCGTCTAGACAGATACTGCAATACTGTGGGACTGGATTAGTCAGCTTTGTAGGCAGTCAACAGAAACATTACTCTAAGAAGGGAGAGAAGAAGAAGCTTCTCTCTGCACACACACACAAAAAACTCCCCAAACTCCAAAACCCAAACTAAGATTAGTTGCTAGTATCACCTGAATTATTGGTAACAAAGAATGAGTAAGTAGGAGAGATGATACCAAAACACTGTCTTCTAATCTTACAGAGAAAATGGGAAGCATGTGTATACCTCCAAAACGCCTTGTGACCCTTTATAATCAGTGATTGTAAATATCAATTCAGCACCACTGATGTGGGCATTGCTTCTCTCTGTTGTCTGGATTGTCAAAGGTGAAAGGCAGGCTGTGCTGCAGTGTGCTCTGAAAAGTCATCGGTGTGAGCAGAGCTGGTCGCACGTGGAGGACCAGACACTTGCACTTTGAAAGATGTTGTTTTTCCAACAACTTTCCCATTAAAACTCTCAAAAGTAATTCTAAACCTTACGTTAATGTTGCTCCTCAAATTAAACAGAAGCAGTTTTATAGTGGTGCTATGCCCCAACTTAATTGCTGTGGAAGTTTATTGTCCTCTTTGGATCTCCTCCGATATGACCACCCTCCAAATCCATCTCCCAAGTGTGTGTACGTATTTGCTTTTTTTTCTCAAGGTAAGTTTTCCTGAATGTCAGCATCAAATAATAAAGAGATTATTTTGACAGAAGCTCGGGGAGGCTGTGACTGGAAGGGGCATGTCCTTCACAGTCAAATCATGGAAACTGTATCTTCAAACTGATGTTCTCCTGCAGGCAGGTCAAGAAGAGTGCAGTGCTTTACAAGCGAGTGTGACAAATGAATAAAATAGTGGGGAAGAAGGAATTTAGGAAATAGAAGTTGTGTGACTATCCAGATGTGATTTTTTTTTAAATTGGAATTTTCTATTTCAGTTTCTAAACCATTTTTCAGTAAAAATCTGGGAAGTAAATACTGTTAAGAGTGTTGGGTTTTTTTATTTTAATTTGATAAACCTGTGTAGGATGGAGTGTCTGATTTTAAGCAATTCTTTAAGCTTCGATGAGTCTGTTAGCTTAATGCAGCTCTTTCTGGAAAAAGAAAAAAAAGATGCTAATATTGCAGTCTGTGTCAATAACCTTCCTGTCAATACAGCTGCTTGAGTTCAAATGAAACACCAGCAAGGAGAATGGAGGGCAAATTTAACCTTTCATTCATGATGACTTTGTGTAGAAAGATTGAAGGACAAGCAAGGGAAGATAGTGGAGGAGTATATTTTTTTCATGCTTTCTGCTTTGACAGTCCCTGCAGAATCTGTCAGTAAGTAGTGCTGAAGCATTCATTTGGATATTTTGTCCTACAAGACCAGAATTGACTGCAAGTCCAAGCAAATAAAAAAGCCAGTACAGTAGGATCTTGGAGCACAATTGCTTGTGTCCAGCAAGCTGAAACACCTTTTCCTGATTTAATGCCAGTGACATTTCCACAGGCATCTGGTTCTTCGCAGTGCCAGTATTTCTGGTATTTGCCAAGGCCAAATCTCCCTAGCCCTGGACAGTTTCCTGAGGCTGATGAGCCTTTCAGACCGTGTTACATGGAGACCCTGAAATCTCTAGAGTGGACTGCTCAAACTGAATTCTCCTTCCCAATGGCATTTGGTTCCATATTGACTTCTCTCTATTATCAGCTAGTAACAGAACACCACTTTACAAGGCAGGATGAGAATGTTACTGTCTTTGAAAAAGTTCAGAAGTTTAAAAGATGAGCACAGCTGTGCTCATACCTATTTTAAAAGTCTGGACTATGGTGCCTACTCAGCTCAGTGGATTTCTCAGGTGGGAATTCATATTAGTGTGGGCATACTCCTGCTGATCTATACTACACATGTTCTGGTGCTGTAAGATGAACTTTTCCTTGCTACCAATAAATTTTTGCACTGTTTGGATTTGTGATATGCAAGAAAGGTCTGAATTACTTTTTAATTTTTTCTTTTAATTAAAAATTCAGACCTTGATGTATTGTGGACCTGATTAACTGTGTAACTTTGAGATACCAGTTTTGTTTTTGTACTTTAATTATATTCAGCTGTTATCTATAGCTTTATTCTTCATAAGCTTTTTTGAGTAAAGGTCATTGTTGCATATTTGCACTGAAAGTAGTACAGTTGGCTAACAAAGCATTGGCATAAAGATGTTATTTAAGTAACACTCGAATAACTATGAAAATAATAAAATTTTAATCCTTTGGAATTTTTGATAGTGTTTAATTAAAGCACTAGGGTTGAAAAAAACACCAAACAATGAAGAAGCTATCTCTGTTATGAATTCACTTCTTTGTCTCCACTTGGAGGAATAAAGAAGCATTTTGGTCACACCTCTGATATATCCACCAAATTAAATCAAATCATAAAGATTTGTGTAATCATTATCTAAATCTAAGTATCTAATTAAACAAAAACACTTTCTGTTTTAGAATAAATTAGTGTCTCAGGCTGCCTTTGTGGGCAGTGAAACAAAAATGTAAGTCATCAATCTGTTTCTTCCTCTTAGCTATTAGCTGTAATTTTCTTCCTTACATTCTGATTGTCTTCCTCCCCACAAGCTGCTGCTGCAGGTGCAGTTTGGCGATGATTTCTGTTGGAAATGTTATTTAGCACTGCTCTGCGTCTTTTTAGAAAGAAACAAAAGGCTCAGCTTGGTTTCAAATGTTTAACTCTGTGATCCTGTCATAGCAAGTGCCCTCCACTGCCACAGCGGGTTTGACACCTAAAAGAAAATATTACCGACTTCAAAGCAATCTATACCAAAGTACTTCCAGTCAGGGCTGATATAAGAGGTAGGCTCTGACACCAGAGGATTCTGGTTGGAATACTGAAGGAGCAGGAATTGCACATAGCTCTCTAATTGAAAGAATTGTATGAGGAAGAGAGAAGGTGTTCTGAACTTCTTGCTGATTTATTTTATCCAACTAGAACTTTCTAGTAGGCGTCTGAGTAAACTGACCGTCTGAACAGGATGACTAGACCTGTGCTTGGGTTGTTTTCTTGCCTTTTTCCTCCCACTGACTTTAAAGGAAAATATTAATGGTAAGTTTGGGGTCTGTGCCCATGAGACATGTTCTGTGGCATACCTGGAAGAGACAGGATCTACCTTAAAAAGCATCTCTGCTAGGAGAGATGGCATGCCTAGTAAGGAGGGCTTGATTTAGGGCCATGGTCCTGAGCAGCCAGTTTTAAGTGGTCCTGCTTGAGCAGAGGGTTGTCTCCCAGCCTCACAGCTCCTTACAATGACCTTAATTAGCCTGTATATTAAAGTTGCTTCTATTAAAAATGAGCAACTTTTTAAAAACATGACTAAAATGTTTAGTTCTTGTAGATCAGTGGAAAAAACTGATAATTGTGGAGTATTTTAGGACTGACCATTGTGTGTACCTACAAAATATTTCCATTCCACAGAAGATTCAGAACAGACTGAACACCAGTGTTGGAAACTGGTGTGACTGTTGTTTCTCTGGACTGCTACAGGCTTTCTAAACTATTTGGTTTGGGGGGTTTTGAGAAGTGTTGGGTTTTGGGGTTCATTTTTTGTGTGTGTATTGCTTTTTATCTCTCTCGTTTTTTTTTTTTTTTTCTTTTCCACCTTTGCATGTACTTCAAAATGCTTCAGTACTGGAAAGAACCTGCAAGGAGATTGAGTAGACAACCTCAGGAAACTACTATGGTTTTAGCAAAGAGCTGTCCATGTATGTGATAACCAAATTTTCTCAGAAAGCTTTTAAAGAAATGTGGTAAACATCTGTATTTTGATGAAGTCAAAATTTGAAAGAAGTGAAAACATGAAAAAATGGTACAGAAACTGACTAGACTGTTTTAGTGTGGGGGAAAAAAGCAAACAGGAGAACAGAATAGTGTAGGCAAGCAGGGAAGCATAATGAAGAAATTTAATCTCCACTGTACCATGGACAGGTCAGATAAGAGCCACATCATCTGGATGAAAAAGGTGGTGTCTGTCAGTGCAAGAGTTTGTGTGAAGGCAAATGATTGCACACAAAATAATTGTTTTCTTCTTGATAAACAAAGTTAAAAGGAACTTTCTAAAGGCATGATGTAGGAAGTGGCTGGCTTTTAAAATTTCTTTTAAACCCTGTCTGCATAACATGTGCCATGAACCTCTGTTCCTCCAAGCAGTAGATATGCCTTTCCTGAAGGAGCAGCAGGATTTGAACCTCAATCTGTCAAATGCAGATAGACCCATTAGTCATTTATTTTGTGTGGTGACTCACTAGGTGACCGAGTCTTACCTTTTCATGCTCATCTTGCACAACAAATTAAAACTGAGTCTGTTACCCAGAAGCAAAATGAGACTGAAAGCTACTGACAGGCTTTCTTTTCAATTAAGCCTTAAGGTCTGTCAGCTGACTCCAGTCCTGGCTTTCTGAAGGCATATTTGAAGATGCAAATCTGGAATGTTTCTTCTTCAATAGTTGTACACCACAGCTGTAGTAAACTTTCATGTTGAAAAAATGATTTTTTTTTTGCGTACCTGTTGAAATGCTCTGTAGCTCTGCCATAGAAATGTTTGAATTACTGTGCACCACACTTCACTCACTGATAACACTCTTAATTAGAATAGCCACAGTACTGGGATCTCTCTCTAAGGGCAACCTAATGATATGGAGATGCAATGACTGCTGCTTGGTCAGGGTAGAATTAGGCTATGTTCTGCTCAGTGGCACAACAGATCCCTAATGCTCTGTTACTGAATGTTGTTTAACCAGGTGATAAATAAGTGTGAAATTCCAAATCCTGATCCGTTTTAATGCAGCAGATTAAAATGGAAAGCAAACACATTGTGGTAAATCTTGTTGGTTTTGAAATCCCTCTCTCGTTTAAGGTTGAAAAAATGATTCCATCAGGACCTTCTTCCTCTACTGGGACTGAAAAAATACTAATTTATTTCTTTTCTGTTCAGTCATGTTCTTTATATGATTTGAGGGACAGCATTAGAACTTTTCAGGCATTCCTTTGTTGCTTGCTTGAACTTTGAATTTCTTGTGGCGAGTTAAGAAAATCTTTGGGGAACGTGGCAAACCATGGCATAAGAGAATGTATTTTGTGTTTTAGCTGTTCTTTCCAGCTCTCAACAGATGGATTAAAGCTGCAGGTCAGATGCAGATAACTTGATATTGCTGTTTGAATGTACTAAATATTTTTAAAACAGTGGTCCTTTTCCATACTCCTGTCCATTCTTATCACCAATCTAAACAAGTAGAAAATCCCAAACATCTTAGAAAATGGGACTTTAGTCTCAAAAATAAAAACATTCATGGTGCATGTGTGTCAGAACTGACAAGGAACTGGTGTGCAGGGGTATTGCTCACGGCTTCCAGGGTTACTGATCTCTCTGCTTAGCTGTGTGTACATTTAAGACATGCATTGCTAGATGGTGCCTGTGATAGACTGAGATTAGTGTCTATTTTATTTAATGAAATATGAAAGTCCTGAAGTAATATTGATGTTAATTTGGGTCTTGGTCCTGATCAGGAGCCACTGGGCACTGCTGCAGTGCAAGTTGGAATGTTGTTGGGGAGAACAAGGAACGACTGAAAATGTAATTTTAAAAAGCTTTCAGCTGGAGTTTCTTTCATATGTTATTTGAACTTTCTCACACATCCAGAGTGAAAATTGCTGCATAGAACATTTCTGTGAGAGCATTCAGCTTTGTTGTACAGTGAGGAAAAACCCCAAATCATCAAGTGTGGATGTAATGACTGCTTTGTTAGGGAATAATACACTTTAAAGTGTTAAAACCTTTTATCTAATAGAAGGAAATTTTGCTTCTTAGAAGTAGCAGGAAAACACTCTTGTAGGCCTGGTTTTGCCCCTAAGCAGATACTGCATGAGCTTCAAGGAAAATTGCATTTATTCAGATGATCACAGGAGTTCAAATTGTTTTCTAAGGTGACTTCAATATGTAAGTAAAAAATTCCAGTGCTGTACAAACAGCACATGACTTACTGCTTTTACAGGAATATTTGATGTAAGCAGTCCTGTCAAACAGATAAAAAATTATCCAATAATGTGAAAAACTAATAGGCCTTGACTGTAGCTTGAAAAAATGCTGATCCTGATAAGGATCTAAATCGTTCATGATTCAGTTGAATCAGCAGTGAATGATTTTGTGCATCTTTGTCTCTGTGCCAAATCAAAGGGTTGAATTCTTGAAAGTGAAGGAATTGGATTTACATCCGACTTACATTCCAACTTATTTTGTGTTTGAGCAGTCAGATGGAGATTTCTCCTAAGCTGATACATGTTTGGTTTGCTCAACTCAGGACATTCTGCTTTTTGGGAACACTAAACCTCTGCTTTCTTGATTTGGGCAGAATTAGTTCCTTCTGCCTGACTTTAAGCTGACTTGAATATTAGACTTCGTTCTTAAGCCAGGTAAATTTTTTATTTACTGGCAAACTGTCATGAAATGGAAATCGTACCAATATTTGAGAACTAGTATGGTGAGCTGACTGTAATACAAAAAGAAAATAAATTTAACAGTGAAGAAAGTCAAAATTTAATCTGCCCTTCATCCAGAAACTGCACTGAGTAGCCTCAGGAAGAGTGGATATGATGCTGGTCTTGATAGTTAGCCAAACTGACAACAGTGGAAAGAGGAATCCAGGTAGTATTAAGCAGAAAAAAAGCACTCCAACGCTGTTAAAACTATCACTTCATTGTTTTACAGAGCCATAATCTTTGTTTACTTCATTCCTTTTAATGTGTATCAGGTTGTAACCTAATTAGGTTGGGCCAGTGAATACTGATCTTTCTCAGGATGTTTGCAAATCTGAGAAAAGCGTTTTGTATTGCTATTTGAAGTAGAACTGATAGTGTAATAGGCCATGTTGGTGGAAGTCATCTCCAAACCTTCTCTTGACTTTAAATGTGTGTGACTCACACTAGTAAGTCTGCAAGACAGGAACTGCACTTTAGGTGTAGCTTATATGTGGAGGTCGTATCACTTACTCATCTGTGTGAGTGGAATATGTAGACAACATCCACATGCATAACACCAGTCATGTAAAACATCTTCAAAAGTCAGGCATTCACTGTGCTAAACAAATTTTCTCCTAGTGTACCTCTATTAATAGACTATATTATTTTTATTCTTTTGCTTTATACGTCTTCTACCTCACAGTGCATTAGACAGACCAGATGGATTCCCTCTGTGAGCAGCTTTGATACTTTGCTTTTACCTTAATGTTGCATATGTGTCTCTGTCTTACTTACTGCACTCCATTTAAAACCTTTTGAAGTCACAGTTACTCACGAGCTTCACCATGGCACTCACTGAGTGCATCCCAGATAGTAATGAATTTATTCTCACAGCAGTGACTTCTGTTGCCTTCAGTCACTGCTGCAAGTGCTTAGCACTTCTGCAAGTCAGACCCCAGGGTCTCCAGGCAGGCGACCAGAAAATGAGAGCATGCAGTTGTTGACTATCTGTGAAAGCTCACTGTGTTTTTTTCTCAGATGAGATTCATAGGTGATTGCTGACAGCAGAGTGTTGGCAAGACTGGGAATTCTTCGGTTGCATTCCAGGCTCTGGTGTAGAATATACTTAATTTACTCCAAATTATCCCATGTTTGATTTCACTGCTTTCCTATCCTTATTCCAGGCTCTCTCTCTTTACTAAGACCTTGTTTTTACTTCTTGACCTTTTTGCCAGCAAGCTTCTCCCTCCCTCCTGCCATTGTATGACTGAGTCTTTCTTCTTTTTTTCCCCTCTCCTTTTCTTGTTCCTTTCTCACTGTTCTCTGTATCCAAATCTAGACATTGTCTTCTTCCTATTCGTTTGCCCATTACACCACCACTCTAACTTCTCAACAGTCCTAGGTTTAGTTCAGAACTTTTTCCTTGATATAAATTTTATTTCTTACTCCTAGCTCCTCCGTCTCAGATTTCATGCAAAGCAAATACAGATTTCTGCTGTCCAGATTTTCTACATTGTCTTATATCCTAACATTCATATTCCTGTTTGTCCCAGTCCCCATACAAGTTGTTATATCATTCCTGCTGACTCTGCTTCTATTGAAGGCCAAGTTTCCTTGCAGAGCCATTCTGGATGCCTTTCCCAAGCATCTTTACCATTTCCTTTCAACTTCCTGCTGCCAGTTCCTTCCCTTAGTCCCTTTTCTTACCCACCTATAACTGCCACTCTTTTCACCCTCCCCCATTTCCCCTTATTCTCTCATACCCCTCCTGATGTGTTTCTTGCCTCCCTATTGTCTTCTTGTAATGAAGGCTCCTTTGCTGTGCTCTTGTCTCGTCCAATAAATCTGAGAAAGGTACTGGGAGAACGAGCTGTCTGCCCTCTGCTCCAATTCCTGGGCCTGATCTGCCTGCACCTGACTAGAACTGCATCTTCAGGAATAGCCCTGGTCAGCCTTGGGCTTGAGCTCAGCAGTACAGTCTAGATAGTGAATTCAGATCAGAAGAGACTTTGCAAATCAGAGGGGAGGGTACATTAGAACCTTCTTGTGTCGGAGATCTGTGAAGGTCCCTGTGGCACATCACTGAAATGAACCCTGAAGGGACTGGGATACTGGAACGGCAATGTGAGGAGCACTCTCTCTTCTTCAACACTCGTTTAATTGCCTTTGTTTAAAAAAGATAAATTAGACCTAGACAGATACTCACTAGAGGAAAAAAAGTGTTCAGGTGGTTATAACAGTGATTAGAATTTATAATTGTCATATTGGAATACCTTTAGATGAGTGAAAAATTGACACTATTACCTACAGATTCCCCTCTGCCCTCTCCCCTCCCTCCCCTTTTTTTTTCCCCAACAGCTAAAGGCAAATGAGACATATTTGAATCAGGTAATCAACTTCTAGATGAATGCTTTTGTGTCACTGCACTTCAACTTGGGGTGTTGTTGTTTTGTATATAGGCAGCCACCCGGCTTCTGTGTGCACAGGGAGTTTTTCATTTGTGGTTACCCATAAAAGTGGGTTCTCAGTATTTCAGTTGGTATAAACTAGTATAAGGAAACATGAAATGTTCTTTATTCCTTTTCTGTTGAATAGTCACAGCAATTTTATACAGGCTACTGGGAGAAGCAGAATTATTTTAAATATACATTCCATACAGAGAGAATTTTAGGGAAATAGTTTTAATTTTTTAATAGTGTTAGAGAGTATAAAGAAAAGGGGAAAACTAGGACTGGAATGGGCCTCAAGAGGTAATATTCTTGCCCCGAGTAATTTTATGTGTATCGTTCCAAGCAGATATCTGTCTTGCCTGTTCTAATTACAGACTTTCCACATCCTCACCAGGCAATTTGTCACAGTCTGTTACTCTTTTCCCTGTTTGAAAGTTTCCATTATGTTTAATATGAATTGTTCTTGCTGCGAGTGGAATCCATTAATGAACATGGAAACAGACTATTCCCATCTTCTTTGTTAGCCGCCTTTTATGTACCTGTGGATTACCACCCTGCATCTCCTCTAGTTTAGCTTAGCCTGTCTTAAATGCTGCTACACATTATTTTACTAATCACTGAGATCTCAAATGAGAGAATTTTATTCTTAAGTAGTCTTTGTTTCTACATATCTGAAATTCTGAAATTCTGAAAAGGCAGATACTCTATCCAGGCAGACAGATGGGTAGATTGAAAGGGCTGAAAAAACTCCTCCTCCTTGTTTACCTGGAAGAAAATTTCTCTACTATATTTCTTTGAGATCCCTGTGAACTATTTTCACACCCAACTTGTTATCCCTAATAGACTCTTCCACTGTGTGGAAACATGTCATGTGTGTAGACATCTCACGCTCTGCTAGAGGGTCCACACTGAGGATCACAGTGTGCTTGTCAACATTTACTCCATGAGCTTATTGCATTAATCTGATTATATGATCAGGTGTCTTTTGGTTTGTTCTTTTGTTGAGGTTTTGGTTTTTTGATTTGCTTTTTTTATTTGTTTTGAGACTCTATACATGACCAATGACAATTGAATAGGTACTGAAGTAGTCTAGAAAAGTTCTCTGTGGAGAACCAATATTTGCTGAATATGCACATGGTCACAAAAAATTCATCTTTTCTGCTTGTTCTTTTCTGGCATCCCCACTTGATATACATGGTATCTTACTTGAGGAGTGGTTGTAGCATTAATCATGTCACTGGAAATTTCATAGAGATATAGAGTGGGCTCTAAGATATTGTTTTCTTGTTAGCCAGTTAAATTAATTGACTCCTGGACAGTTTTACTTTTAATTGCTTCCCCTCTGTTCTTTGTGTATAATATGGAACCACCTTGTTTTACAGGAGAATTATGAAGCTAGATTAATTACATTTGTTTAAAAGAGGAGTGCAGTAAGATAATAGATTAAGAGAACCATTGAAGGCCCATGAGGAAAGTGATAATTCTGTATTCAGCGCAGAGTTTGGATCGTGTCCAGTAAATACACTGTGGGATTACAGTCTGGGTGGTGATTGTGGAAACAAGAGAGGAATAATGATCAATTGAGTACTCTCCATGGCTTGTCTTGAACAGAAGAGTTATGCTGTAGAAATACAGCATTTAAATCTAAATAGAGGATATGCCTTATGCATACAAGGATGTCAGGGAGAGTTTGTTTAGACAAGCTTATTTCTGGAATCTTCCAGCATCTGAGGTATTGAGTTTGCAAATACTGTATTCTTTAAGAGTTTTAGGGGAGTGGCTGCAAACTTCATGGCACCTGGATTTTATAAGAAGCCAGCTTTTTTTTAGTCTATTGCTATGAAAAGCATACTCAGAATTTTCTGTAAAGAGAAGTAGTACTGGGATAATAATGAGGTAATAATGAAAGGGTGATCATGCATGTGGAGAAATAATGCTGTGTAATAAATGAAATGCACGTCTATAGCAGATAAACAAATTAACTATGTCAGGCAGTAATTAAGAATCCTTATTGAATTTCTAGGCCTAAGTTTAGTATAAGTAATAAGGCTATAAGTGCTTGATCTATGAATGTGGCATACCACGATAGGTGAGACACACTTGTCAAGATACACAAGAGAAATTCGTTATTTCAGCTCACCATGATTGTGCCTCCCACGTCAACTGGGTAATAGCTGTCAAGTCAAACTAAACTTTTAGACACCATAAATGGCTTTCCACTGAGGAAGTTAACTGGAGAATCAATGGAGGGGCAGTTTATTGACACAGTATTTTTACCAAAGTACATTCTGTAATCACATGCTTAAATTCAGCATGCTGTCAGGAGCAAGAGAAGTCAGAAGAATCGCTACAGAAATACTTAATTCCGCAAATGGGGAGTTTCAGAAAAATAAGGATGCTTGTTAAAAAGAAACTGGTAGAGGTGGCTAAAAATCATTTTAACAGATGATATGGATATTATTTCAAGCCACTGTATTGGAAGCTAAAAAATAATACTGCATTAAAGATTGTAGGAAGATCAAGTTTGAAAACCATCATTGTTAAACACTGAGATTAGGGAAATTACGAAATATGCAAATGTTATTCACAAAATTGAACCCCTATTCAAATCTCAAAAATAAAAAAAGAATGTAGAATCTGCTAGGTTAAATCTAAAAAAACCTGTAAGGCACAGCAAACATAATGGAGGAAGAAGAACTTCTAAAGACTTTTCTCAGACTCCTGAAGTGTGGGGTGTCTGTCAGATAGTCCATAAGGCCTGTGGAAGATCGCAGTGTAAGAAGAAGAAGCACAGCATTCATGTACAAATAAGATTTGTTACAGTAACAATGCAAATGCAAAATAAACTGGGCAGATTCTGCATGGTGATTTTTTTTTTCAGAAGTTGACTGTAGGGAGAAGGTAACTCAATAGAAGAGATAGGAGAACAGACATACAAAATAAACAGTAAATATTGGTTAAAAGTATCTTAACCCAGTGGCATTTGCCCAAGAGGCCCAGAGGACCATCAAGGGTGAACTACTTAAATTGATTTGTATTTATTATGTTGCCTAACACTTCTTGGGACCAAAGAGTTGGAAAAAGATTAATGTAATGCCAAGCTAGAGAATGATTTCTTAAGAGCATCCAGGGAACTACTAACCACTGAGCCTGCATTCACCAAACTGATAGAAACTGTAACTAGGAATAGTCACTGGACAGATAAATACATATGATACCTTGGGGAAAATTCAACATGGCTTATTTAGTTGCTCCTCACAGTTAGAATTCACCTGGGGAGGTAGAGTAGTCATGTCAATAAAGTCTTCTTAGATTTCCAGAAAGTATTTGAAAAGAATTCTCACCAAAAAACTATAAGAAAAACTACCTAGCCGTGAGATTTTGAGAGGTACTCAATGTGAAGAAGTATCTGTAAAATTTAAAAAAAAAAAAAAAATCCACACAAACAAAACACAAAACAAGAAGGTCAGAGTTAGGGTTGAGTCATGGAATTTTGCCCTGGGGTCTGAATTTTCTGGAAAAAGACATTTATAGTGGCTGAAAATGAAATTCTTGTGAGATTGCCAAGCTAGGCAAAATAAAGAAGGAACAACTTCTAAGTGCAGCAAAAAAGCAGATTATGAAATTCAAAGTAAATGTGAAGAAGAATAAATGAAGGTAGGAAAAAAATCTGAACTCCAATCATGCACAATGATGGTGAACCAATTAATTACTACTTTTTAGGAATGAGATGCAAGGGCTGCAATGAATATTTCTAGGCCATTAGAAATTATTGGGAAAAGAGTGGAAAAAACCCTAGAAATATTTTTAATGGTTTTATATACATTCACAGTATGTCCATGTATTGAGGTCTGTCTTGGATGGATATATTAGTATTTGAAAAGTTAAGGAAAAGAAGAATGATAAATTTTATTGGCAAATTACTTTATCCTAAGTAGCAGTTGACTAATCAAGGACTCCTCAGATTAGAAAAAGAAACTAGGACCAAAGGATATGACAGAATTGGGAAGTCATTGTTAGGTTGAGGGAGGATGAACAGAGAGTTATTATTTATAGTTTCTTTCTGTACAAGAACAATGGCACATCAAGGGAAGTTAGCAGAAAGCAGTCTCAAAATGAGCAAGAGAAGATGCTCCTCAGAAGACACAGCTACGATAAGCAAAACTGTGTCATTGGGTATTAGGAATGCTGAATGTTTTTTCTGGATCTAAAAACAAAACTGCACAAAAGCAGAAGAAAGGTTTCAGGAGGCTTTTAAGCATACATATATTACCACTGATTGAGAAGGCTCCTGACCAGCAAAGCCGTGGATGTAAAGAGCTTTAGAATGATGGCAAAAGTATGGAAAAGGAGAGACAGAGCGTAGCTTCAGGTGTTGAAGAGCAGGAAAGTGTGAACACACTGTATGAGAAAGAGTGAAGACAGCAAGAGGAGTGAGCAGAGCTGGTGGAAATGGCAGGTGCTGAAAGATCAAAAAGGGGAATTTAACACCAATGCTGAATAGCACTCATGTCATTTAGGAAAGGAGTGACAAAAAAACCCACAAGAGAATGACAAACGAAGACAGATGAAAATTGAGGTATTTTGTGTGCATAGCTGTATTTCTTTTTTGGATTGAGTGTTAGCCTATTGATTGGAAATGTTAGATTGACTATTTTTAGAGTACAGAATTATATTTGCCATACGTTTTTATGCTATTACAGAAATTAATATAAGAAAGTTTGGGAATCAGAGCTGTGTTGAGATGTAAATTCAGGTAAAATGAAAGTTTCTTTAGTCCATAAATGCTTTCTCACACGTATAATAATAAAATAGGAATCATCAACTAGGATAGTAGATTTGCAGAGCCCATACTATAATTTCATTCCTGGTCTTGTCACAGACCTCTCTAAAGTCAGCAGTATATATATTACTTTGGTTTTATGTTGTTTTGTTCTCTTATTCATTAGTTATTTCTGTTGTCAGACCACGGTCAATTTAGCTTGTTAGCATAGTGGGGGTCAACTGAAACATCAAAATCTTCCAGGTATCTAAGCAAAAGGAAATAGAAATGTATGTCTATGTTCTTTGCTGCTGCATGCTCTGTAAAAATAATAATAAAAAAATACTCAGTGGATGAAATGATATTTTAATCTTTCCAAGGAGTTCATTACAGAGAGGCTCAGGAAGGGCCACTGAGATAAGTGACTATGTTTTACAGTAGGGTAAGATGTAAAATTAAGGCTGATAAACACAGTGCTTTCAAAGGAGCACCAACATTAAGCTCAAAGACATGGCTAATAAAAGAAACAGGGAAAGGAACATTTTGCTTACTAAATAACTTTTCACCCAAATCACTGGTTAATTCTTAATACAGTTATTTCCAATGTTAAGTCAATTCACACATGCAAAATACTTCACAATTATGTATTGCATAGTAATCAGCAATTATCCAGTAAAATATCAGTCCCATGAATGCTGCTAATTCACATTGATTGCTTTCCAACATATGCTAGTGCAAGACAAAGATCTTGTGAGGTAGTTTTACTAGATTTATTTATCTCTTTTAGATTTAAAAGAGAATTACCTTCCCTTTCAAAGCTGATTCATTTGATTACTAGTATGCATCATTTCATTTCCAACCTAATACTCTGTGCAGAATGCATTGCATATGACTCCTGAGTAGTTTTGTTATTTATTTATCCCGCTGCAGTGGGAGCTGGTTCAGAATGAAAATCCTGTGTTATCTCTTGGACAGGTATTAAAGACAAAGTGTGAAACCACAAAGCCACAAGGTTTACATGATGATTGGTGCTTTTTTTTCCTACTGTGATTAGCTTAGTCTCAATCTTACTAGTTGGATTATTTGTGAAAATGCAAGTCACCTTGGGGTGTCAAGGTCTGAATGAGGAATAACCATTTTGCAATAGTTTTTCACTGTAAAGGGAGTTCTGTTAGAGGCTTACGTCTTACCTGTCATTCAAATGGACTGTGATAGTGATCTTGGGTGAAGTTGTCTAGTAGTTGGTAGTTATGTCTTTGTAAGTGTCTGCAGCTTTTCCAGGGCCTGAGAAAGCTCAGAATTTGTTTTCTTTCAAATATGCAAAACCATCTCTGTCTTCTTTTTTCACTGGTTGTCTGTTCCTTGTTTCACAGTGGGCATGTGATAAGGACCTAATCTGCTCCTTTTTTAGGAGTAAGATCAGGAGAATTCTCCTGTTGACTTTAAGGTGTCTTGGAAGTTGTCAATGAAAGCTGATACTGTGTCACTTGTTTTGCAGGTAAGTCATTTCTCTGTCATTCAGAACCTTTCACAAGATCATTGGGTGACTCTCACTTCTTCAGATAGTCCTTCATAATAGTCCCAGTTTTTAGGTCTGGTTTTGTGGCCAAACAGGGTGAGTTATTTGATTTGATTTGGGTGTACTTGCAGTGATGTTATGTCTTGCCTGACTGGGTTTTCGCATTACATTTTTAAATGCATTCTGATTCAAAGCAGAATGCTGTTTTTCTACAGATGGAGCCTTTTCTGTCTGTCATATTTATTTGTAGTTTCCCCATTTTCTGTGTAACTCTACCTCTCATTGTATTCAGAGGTTTTTCACTAGGCTTGCAGTGTTACTTTTGTTATCATTCATTTCTAGAAACCTTTTTATTTATAGTTCTGTGAAATGCTCAAAGTATTTATCTGCATCAGTGTTATCTGTCTGGCATAGTCTGTCTGTCTAGGAGACTTATCAGTGGTGAAAGAACATTGCCTGTCTAAGGGCGGTTATCAGTGATAATGGGACTTTTGCAGAAAAGAAAGGAAAAGTATATTTTACAATACACTGTAGAGATATTCAGGAGTATGTTTGTATTTGTGACTCTGTGGTCTGATGCAATTTTTATTGAAATAGTGACTTCAGATGGATAGTATTTGGTTTCAGTCATGAGGATTTGTCAGGAAATGGCAAACTGAGTTGCATTTTAGTTGGAATTTTAAGATTTCTCAGAGACTGATCTGCCATTTCTAGTACATGCTGAAATGCCATTTAAATCATTCTGAGTCTTGGATGCATGAAGAATAATCTGGTAGCTTCCTCCAAGTTAGACTTTATCTCTTTTATTTTAAGCAATTTGTTATAGCGAACTGTCAGTGGGTAAAGGTAGAGGCACGTTTTACATCTCCACACCTGTTTGAAGAATGAACACCATCTGCCCAGGATTGCTGAGAATTGACTAATACAGTGTTTTATTGCTCTGAATCATTGAGAGGAAATTCTACCAGACATGCTCACAGGCTGCCATCTTCATTCCATGAATACTAACAAAACATTAAAAAGTGCTGATACAGGAAAATGAAGTCATTTATAGGCCTCTGGATTAATAGTTTCACTTAAGGAGTAATGAGAAAAAATAGTGTTAACCATATTTCTTAATGCCTTCTATACCTAACTATGTAGGGTTCTTTTCCCTCACCACATGCCCCACTGGTCTGAAATACATTTGGTTTGTTAGCGGAAAGCTCAATGAGCTAAACAAGTCACAAGTTCTGGGAGAGAAATATTTTACAGAATAGTTTGAAGTGATGTTACTGTTGAACAGATATTACTGTTATCAGTTAAGATGAATATTTAATTTGAGCCCCTTAGGTGTGTGTTGAGGGACCTTATAGCAACAAGAAAAATGCCCTTCAAGACCCATTAAGGCAAGTGATAACCATATGAATGGTACTGTATGAAATAATAAAAGTATTGGAAGCATTCTTTTATGCTGCCCCAAATCTACTACTAGATAAGGAACTTTCAACCAGCAGGGACATGATGAGAGCCTGGAGTGATACTTATGTTGATCTATATTTTACAAAGGAATTTGTTGGTGGGCCTTTTCCTTCTTTTTCTTTCAGCTCTAAGTGATACAGAAATTATTTCTTCTACATCAATTGATATATCTTTCTTCAAGAACATCTGATATGTCAAAGGTTCCACTTTCATTTCAGTCCATTTGATTTTTTTTTCCATTTCATAAATACAAATATGCATACAAACATACACATTAAAGTGGGGTTTGTGCATACATGTTCTGGTGTCAAGTGACAGCTTCATGAAGACTTCTGTGAAAATGCTCTTAGCCTAAATTTAAGTTCCTAAATGTACCTGCCTTTTATACATGTCAGATGTTATACTAATAAATTTAGGTATCCTTATTTACATAAGAATGGACAGAGTTTCAACAGTGAAAAAAGGGTATTTTTATATGAGAATATTAGGGTATGGCAAGTAACAAGAAGCCCTTCACTGTTACTTCCAGTAGATATCTCAAGTTATTTGGAGATCGATAGACACCATGCTAAAAAAAGACTAACAAAACCCAATTGCTGTTCCTTCATAGTTAAACTTTTGGCATTTTTACTGTGTTTTATTCATCACCCCTTCTTAAGGAAGACTCAAAATTGAAAAATTCATTGATGTTTTCTATAATGAGATGTGGTTTCAATAAAACTTCGTTTTTACGTGATATAATTACCATTTGCATGTAGTAATTGAAATAAATTTGCTTATGTAAATCAGAATACTTCTTAGCATATAAGCTACTTTTAATAGCCATGTAATTTTATGAAGTTCTTTATTCTTTACACCAGATCTTATTTTCCAATTTGCATATGCCTAACATGCAAATGACTTGTGTTCTCCATATCTTACTAATGTTTTCCTTAGTTTAATTGCTAAACTTCTTTTCAAATACTTTGAATGGGAGATTTACACTGCCTTTCACACTTCTGGAAAACATGATTTTATTTTATGAGCCTCTGCATGAGAAAGAGACTTCCATTGAGCCATGATTTGAAAAGCAGATTAAATAGCAAACCCCAGACTGCTCTTCTTTACTCCTAATGGAGTCTATGCTGTAGTCCATGCATCTTCTCACTCTCACCCTTCAAATTGCACAAAGGAAGATCTTTCACATAAATAAGTTGCTTCTTTATTTTCAGTGTCTTCCATAGCCACCTGGCTGTCTGCATGGCAGGGCCCTAAAACTGATGCAGTCAACTTCTTGTTGCTTTGTTTTCTTTTTGCTCATGAGTATCTAATCTAGTGACCAGCACAGTCATCTAGCACAGTGGTTTGTCCATGGAGTTTGTTGCTTACTGGTGGTGTAGAAAGAGAAACTGGGAGAAGACCTTTGCTGAAGAGGAACTTTGAATATTTCATCATTACCAGTCCCTTGTTATTGCTTTCTTTCTCAATTCAGTTTTTTATGGTCTTGTTTGACGTTTTTGGCAGCTCTGTTAATTAAGCAGAAGTTATCCCTGATTAATGTACTGTAAGCTGCTTCTGAAGTGCTATAAATAATGTGGTGATTAATTGCTGCATCCCAACGCAGTCATCCCTTCACATACTTCACAGATGGATTGTTTTGGTGAAATAATGTCCCATTCTCATACATATTAGAGACATTGATTGCAGCAAAACTTATCACTCAGTTTTTCTGTTCTCTTCCAAGTAATTTATGTCTTTTGATAACTAGGACAATCAGTATGGAGAAGCTATTTTGAAATTACAAATGTAATATACTTGTGGATTCCGTACAAGATCATGCAATCCAATAGAAAGAGAATAACAGAATATCTGAGTTCTGGAATTGAGCTCTAAGAAGGAAATTTAGTAACCATACAAAAAGAAAATACACTCCTTGGAAGATAAAGAAAAGATTTTAACCTCAGTTGGCAAGGTGACTGCGGTTTTTTCATGCTTTTTTTCTTGCAAGTAAGACAAAATATGCAGACAGAAATGTGATTTTTGTTTAAAAGTTGGTAATACCCAATTTGTGTCAGAGCAAAGCCTGAGTGTAGTGAACCAAAAATCTTACATTAACATTTCTGAATAAATCATCTTTATTTGAGATTCTGATTTTAAACTTACTAACTGAAAGGAAACTAGTAGTGCTGAAATCAGCCAAGCTTTTTAAAACATGTCCATTTCAGAAAATTCCCTGTACTCTAGCAGCAGAACTGCTCTTCTTGCTTTTCAGATATGCCTATCTGACTTCTGTTCTGGAAAGCCAATTCCCTCTTCTCACATCTGTGAATAGAGTATTTTAAATTGTGTGTGTATACATGCATGCATGCATGCAAAAGAAATCTGTGGGAAAGGGGTGACACTTGGCACTGTAGGCAAAGCCCTGGCTTGAAAGCAAAGATCTAATGGGACAGTTGGATGTTTTCATACAGAAACCAAATTAGAGTAACAGGGAGGGACAGTTTGATGGTCACAGCTGTGTGTTGGCCGTGGAGGCCTGCCTGTCTGCTCCAAAGGCCACTGGATCACACTCTGGCTATGCTTCAAGGACTACAGCAGTGAAGCAATGTGCTTCAGGAATTTTGGACTGTAAGTCTGTATGAGAAAAGGGGTTTGACCAGGTGGTATTTCACCAAAGGGCAAGTCTGTGGGTTACTATAGAGGAGGGATGACTGCTGTTTATAGGAAGGTTCTTGTCTCAAATACTTTGAATATCACCTTGCATTTGATCTTATTTTAAACTTCTTAGCTAGGACTGGGTCATGAGCAGATTGTAGTAATATATTAAAATCAAACTTGCATTATGACCCCACTCAATAAATCTTTGTTTAGGAAAAATTTAGGATTATTGTATTAGTTTATTGTATAAGCATTAGGATTATCCCATCATTTTAGAGAAGACATTTTTGGACAAACCTAATCTCCTAACCTCAATTTCCTCCTCAGTTTTTCTAGAAACCCAGATGATAAATCTAAGCACCAGCACTGTTAAGCGCTTTGCTTATTAAGCAAGAAATAATATCATCCCTGTTTCAGACTGGGCTGCTTTGTTTCTGCATGGCCTTCATGATGACAGTGGGTTTCTTTGCAGATATGAAGAAATAGCTGACAGTCTCGGCCCACTGCCCTTAAGCATCATGTTTAAGAAATATAGTTTGTTTTAGCCCATTAATAAAGATGTCTTGATTCTAACATAAAAACAGTATTGATCTTTTTCTCTTGCTCTCAAAAAAACACCAAACAAAAAGCAAACCAAAACGCACCCCCCCACCTCCATCCCTGTTACGAAAAAGAAGCAGAATAAAAGATGATTGTCTCTCTTTTTGGAGACTGTCTTCACAGTCCAAGTTTCTACCATAATCTTCCCTTTCAGTAAGGGAAGAAACAAATATTTCTGTAGTGTCCTGAGAAATTCAAAGAGCAGAGGAAAATGGACTGCTGGCATGTCCCTTTTTAATAAGTGGTGGTGTTTATTTCTTTACCATTTTGGTGTTGTGTTTGCATTGATGTGCAAAATGCATGGTTTGGAAATGGAGAAGTTACCTCTTCCTGCATTTGCAAGCACAAAACATAGGAAAACTAGGGAATTCTCAGTTTAATGACTTGTAGATAAATTTAGGTGCTGTGGCATTTGAAATACCTACAATTATTATTGATACTTCAAATCAATCTATCCTTTTATTAGTCTAATTATGTTAACATGCGTTTTGTTAGACTGAAGGATAGGTAAACTGATTCCTATTGAATTCAGCATGACCTGGAAAAGATCCCAGTCCTGCAAAGACTCATGTGTTCTGCTTACATTGAAATATGTAAGAAGATCAGGTATTTACAGAGAAATCTGCACATGTGTAGAAAATAATGCTCATACGTAAGCCTTTACAGAGTGGGAAATTAGGGCAGAGATGTTTTGGATGGCGTTTGTGTGCTGAACTCAACTTTTCACTTCTTTTTGTAGATTTGAGGAAGTGTTAGTAGTACTTTTCCAAATGTTCTTCATCCCATTTGAACAGTCTTTGAAACAGATACAGTAAGTGTGTGATTATTTGGAGGAAGAATGTAAGAATAAAATGTTCCATTGAGTATTTCCTGAATGATACCACCAATGCACAGCTCTTTGTGCATTTTAGAATTTGCCCTACATTTGAAAGTACTCTCATACAATATTTATTGTACATGTTTATAGTGGACTAAAGTGTTTCTGTTCTAACGTGCAAGCAGATAACCCTGAGAGTGCTGTGAGGAAAATACTTAGGGAAAAAACATGTATATTATAGCATATTTATTTACATGCTTTTGTAAGCCTCAGGAATATCTTCCCATTCTTTTTACATGCACCATTTAGATCAATAATTTATGAAAACATCTAATAGATCATACACTCAAACTGCAGGCACAGCTGCTAATAAGAGGGGCAGTATATTTGCAAACAGGCATGGTGCTCAACCAACAAATCTTCCATCTTCACAGATGCCCTGCTCTTTCTGATAGGAATTAAAAATCAGCTTAGTAGGAGTTAAACTGACTGGTATTTTTCCCCAGTCATCTGTTGCTACTGAATGTTTTTCCAGTTAGTGCTTTCCTTGTGACCACAGGACAAAATGCTGTGGCTTTGACAGCCTGTGTGTGAGAAAGCAGAGAAAATCCTAAGTCTTAAGAAGAGTGCCTCCTTTCCTCTCCCCGAGAGAGATCTATTGTCAGATATATCCTAGAAGTGTGCCTTAGAAATTTTAGTCTAAAATGACTTCAGTAATTTTGCAAGTTCTCTGCCTCACAAATAATAGTTTGAGAGTACCAATAGTCTGAGAGAACTGAAATTTGAAAAACTTACTAAGAAGGTGTCTTTTAGCTAAGGACAAAAGCCATGAGAGCTATTACTAAATTAAGGGTATAAAGTGTCACATTTAGTGGGTAGGGAGATAACTGATTAACTATGAAGAATGTCTCAGTGATTTGTAAGACTGTATCAAGGAGAGCAGGGCATGTGAGGACTTGCAGTGCATTATATATAATTTCTGTACTGAAATGTACAAAAAGAAGTTATGTGAATGCATCTGATAGCTGCTCACTGTGAAATAACATAGGCAAGGCTAAATGTCTGAGTTGAGAAAAATACTTCTGAGTGCAATTCTGGTAATCCTTGAAGAAAAGATGTTGGCCCATAATGTGAGTGCCATTATGAAATGCACGAAATTGCACTACTGCAGGAGGCAGGCTGTGCATAGAAACAAATTGTCAGGTGGAGAGTTACACCTTAGCAAGAGCTATCCTTTCACTGTACCTTACTGGATGTTATGGGGTAATAAAAAATCTGATATTTTTTGAGGATATCCTCTTGGAGTTGCCAGTTGAACTCTGTCTTAAGAGATATATGTCTACAAGAAATAGAAGCTGGTTTTATTTCAGTTTTTTTTTCTTTGTTATTGTTGGGTTTTTGTTGTGTGGTGGTTGGGTTTGTGGTTTGTGGGTTTTGTTTTTTTTTTTTTAAGTTTGGGGTTTTTTTGTAGTAATTCAGACCAATTTGTGGTCTTAGCTTTGCTACTCTATGTTGATATATACCTTACACTTTTCCTTGCAAGATCAGGATTAAACTACTCCTATTGAAGGCCTATAGATCCTTCCCCTTACTGGCATAATTATACAGAATAATTTGTCTTCTGCCGTCTTGAGAAGCCAGAATGCAAGTCTACTAAACTTTTTGCTTAACTGTTAGAAAAATCTAGTTGTTTTAAGGGAAGTGGGGTACTATATTTCAAACCATAACACATACTTTCCTAAAAGCTAGGGATGCATCAAATCTTTCTTTCCCAAGTGTCCTAATTTGTTGTCACAAATGCAGTGGATATGCTGTCAAATTTTCATTTTTTTTTTTTTTTTAATAGTCATGTAGGAAGAAGTATAGTAAACTCACCTTTCTGAAATTTAGAATTCAAGGTCAAATTAATTTTAAAGTATACTGTGGAAATAAAGTTTTATTGAAATGGCTTTTATAAAGGTGACACCTTTTATGGTGTCCTTTTTAAACTGAAAGAATGTAAATTACATATTTCTGAGGGAATAAAAGTTATGGCCAAACTGCGTTTCCTGGAATAGGGACAAATGGATTCTCTGTCAGATGGGAATTTATATTTTACAGTACACTGTCAGAGAGTTTTGAAACTTGATACTCAGTTTGAAGTCAAATTTAACACTTACTTTTGTACAGTGTTTTTTACCTATCAGGCAGGCTGGTGGAACCTATAGGAAAACCAAAATCTAATGACAATTGCTAAGACATGTAGAATTGTTCTGTGGTGGTGCAAGAAATTTATTTTCCACAGTCAGCAAAGAAAATAGACATAAAACTGGAATTAAATGAGTGCTTTTAAAAATCTGGTTAAATGAGTTAAATTCTGTATATTATTTTTACTTTTTACTTCTACTCCCCAAACATTGCCCTGGTATCTCTAAAAAATGAAGAATCAAATCATAGTTATCTAAGTTTTGAGTATCTAACTTGAATCATTGGTCTGTTCTTTTGAAGTAAGTGGGATCATGTGTTAAAAATTAGCCACATGTTTGTGTACTCTGTAATGAGCACTGAAGTCCTCTGACTTTTAAAAGCTAAAGTTCATATCATCATATATGTCTGTTACATAATCAGAGTGAAATTTCCCCCAGCTGCAAATGTGGGGTAACATTTTCTAATTTATGTAGGGAATCTGTCATCTGACATTCACTTTGTATGTGTACAGTCATCATACGGGGCAGCATATGAAGAGAAAAAGGTATCAGCAGTTCTCCTGACTTGAGTATTGCAGAGAATTTGCCCTTCTGTACCTGCAGCACACAGCCTTGATGTCCCTGTTCTCTCTGTGGTGGATGCTGCCAGACGCCCACCCAGGCAGTGCTTCACTCCCTTTTCTCACCAGAGCACAGGAAGAGAACAAGATGAGAAAGCTCCTGGGTCAAGAAACAGGGAGATTGCTTACCTGTTGTGTGATGAACAGAACAGACATGGCCTGGAGAAAAATTATTGTAATGTTCTGCTGATTAAAAACAGAGTAGGACAATAAGAAGCAAAACCAAACCCACCTTCTCCTTTCCCCTGCCTCTCTCTGCTTTTTCCTTGGCTCAACTTTGCTCCTTCATCCCCAGCTTCTCTTATCAACTCCCTCAGGAGGGGCCAGGGAATGGGGAGTAGGGGTTGCAGTCAGTGCAAAACAGCTCCTATCATCTGCTCTTTCCCCCTCCCACTTTTTCTCTACTCCTCTGTGGGTTCTCAGTGGGCTGCAGTCTTTTAGGATAAACCTGCCTCAGCATGGGTATCTACCCAGGTGCCTGGCGCATTCCACCATCTCCTCCTCCACTGACTGTGAACATTGTGGTGTTCACAGGACTGTTTCTCACACATTTCACTTTTAACTGTTCTCTAGCAACTGCTCCACAGGTTTTTTTTAGCCTATATTAAATATGCTAGCTGTGCCCAGGGGTGTTGTTGGTTGGTGCCAGCTGGAAGTGGCTGTGTCCCCACCTGGGGCCTGAACCATGGACAGCACCCAGCTCCTTCTGCCAGGAATTCATCGTCCTTTGAGGGCTCTCTCAGGGACATCTTTGTGAAATGTTCCTTTTTTCTAAGGATTCACGTACAGTGGAAAACAAAATCAGATCTTTTAGAGCATGATTTGGCAACAGTGAAGTGCTTTCCTCATTTTTGGAAGGGAAAGAATAGAATTAGATTGTGTCTCTTGGGTGTCACTGGCTTATCAGAATAATAGAAGCCACAGCACAGAGGAGGCATCACCAGTGAATTGACCAAAGCAGTGATAATCATACAGGAGTGTTTGAGGTAACTATTAAGATTTCTATATTCAATAAATTAGATAGTTGGTGAAGCTCTGCTTTTATTCTAGGGTGATGAAAAAGTGGTGAAGTTTTCCTCCAACCGTTCTTGCCTGCTCAGTCCTTGCCTAGGAAGGACTGAGATCAGATGTTATGTTAATGTTTATTGACAGTAAAAACCCAACAGGGCCACCATGACATCTTTATGGCCAGCAGATTAATAGCTGTAGGTAGATGTTGTCAATAGAACACAGATTCTGAAACTAAATGCCGGAGGCTGTGGTTCTGGGAAAAACCCCAAAACAACCAACTTTATATTTTGCTAACTTTACCTAAAATTATTAGTGCAACAAAATTTTTATTACTTTAAGCAACCTAACTTCTAAGTAACCAGCAGCAAGTGAATATTTAATTGTTAGCTATAGAAATTGACTTTTTCCCTTCCATTGAAGGTACTGGTAGTGCTGACTAAAAACCATTAAGATTCAATATTTTACCTTCAATTACTGCAGTTATCAAACTAATATTATTTCTAGTATCCCAGTGTTATGGCCTGCTATTTTCTCTTTGGGTAGTCCTTAAGATGGGTTTATTAGGAGAGATAGCAAGACTCTCTCCCCAGCTTTGTACACATAGAATGGACAGAAGTTTCTGTATGCGGAGTATGGCAAAGTACAGGTCAGGATATTGCTTGAAATCCCAGTCTTAGGTGGGAGGGGCTGAAGGGTAACAGAAACCAAGATGATACTTTTGACCAGATGCACAGGGGACAATGGAAAAGCACATGCAAAAATGTGTTGGCAATCCAAAATGCATGTGAAGTTGTTAACACTCTCCCGCCACCATCAGAGACCTCAAGCATGTTTACTTGTAGACAGGAGACAAAATGCTTCTGTTTTAATCCTGAAATTCATGATTCTTTAATTTTGTGTCTGATGGCAAAAAATAAGAACTGAGCCCCAACCATATTAATTTTTTGTGATATTGTGCAGTAGATTAATGCCTCAATTTTTTTATACAGTGATGTTAGAAAAATAATCAGTATTATTGTGGAAAATAGCTCTGTATATCAAACCAGTCTATTGGTGATCATTGTTCTCTTTGATGTGAAGCAGAATATAAACAACATAAATTTTATATACATACTTTTATGCACATATTCCATATTAATCTTTATGTTGATCAGAACTCATCTGCATTGCACCTTTAAACTTAAATTATCCACTAAATGCACTTTAGTCATGTATTTCTACCTGTATTTGCAAACATTAGTAGAGGAGGTGACACTTTTGAGAGAACGATATTTGGAGAAGTATGGTTTTTATCAGGATACCTAACTAACATACATCATTGGCGTCTTTTTTCCTTTGTTAGCAGAAAAAATTAGGTTAGTTGAAAGATTTCAAGACAAAATAGTTTGTAAAAGTTAAAGGATAAATCACTAAAAGCATGTTCTGAAATTCAATATTTTGTTTCCTATTCTAGTGAACATATAAAGTTTGTGACTGAAATTTTGAATTCTTGTCATGGCTTTTAGTTATGGCTTTCTACTCTTTTTTTTTTTTACTGGATGCTCTTCCCCACAGTATAGAGAGAAAAACAGGTGAAACACAACATAGCAATTTTTGAAAGTTTTTTTTTTTCTCTGTTGAGGCAGATGTTCAGCCAGGTTTTCTAGTACTTGTGACGTTACTGCCAGGTAGTGTAGATTGAAAACTACAGGATTTGCTTAAACATTTAAGGCTGTGGGATGTCTTTGGCTACAGCATCTCATGTATCAGCAAAAAATATCGAAAAAGTGAGTATTTCCCAAGGACACTATTTTCTTTATCAGGGTTTAGCTGCAGTTTATCATTTCCATCACTTAGACACATCCACACAATATATTTAATATCCATGATGCTATGTAGGGTTGCCCAACTTTAATGTAGTGTTGTGTGGTTTTAATAGGGAAATGCTTCTCTGTGCCTTCTTCTCATTCACTGGAGCTATTTGTATATTTTTTGTTTATGAGCTTTTTTACAAGGCATTGTTAGCATAATGAGGTAAATATTATGCATTAGTGGTAGAACATTCTTTGAAATTACTTTTTTTTTCACCTAGTAGAGGTGAAAAAAGAGGCTTTAGAGAAGGGTTTGATTTTTTGTCTGGACCAAGACAACATTGTACTGTAGGTTTAATCATACTTTACAATGTCTAAACACCAATTTCAGAGGCAAAATTACCTCAGATATTATTACAATATAATTCAATTCAGGAAGCTGATCATCTGCTTAGAAAAAAGTGTTATGACTTGCGAAGGACAGAATGTACTTAAGATGTTGAAATCCTCATAAATAAGCTGTTTCTTGCATGATGCTAGTTTTATACAGAAACTAACAGAATGAGATCTGTGATGATCATGTATTAATAATGAGTATTAAACAGATGTTCTGCAAAATGGATTTCATGTGAAATGTTAAATTTGTTTAAGGAAAGAAAACAGGGTTGGATCCTCATATAAATCATTATAGCTCCATGGAGAACACTAATATAGATGGTGAAAAAGTATTCTGTATCCATGAAATTTGGGCATGCAGTAGAATAGCAGTAGCATTAGGTGATCAAAATATAACATTATTTAATACAACTGAATTTATTTTTACATGATGAAATTGTGAAGTATTTAGTTATATGCCTTTTTATTCTTTTATGTGCAGTTTTCTTTAATTTTAATTAATTTGTTTTGGCATAGGTGAAAAGAAGAACCAGGCAAGGTGTTTCTGAAGTCAAGGCTATTTGTAATTTCAGAGTATTTGTTCAACATTTGATACTGGCTTGTTTTTTCTTGCTTATTCCCTTTTAGAATTTGCCAGACTCTACAGTTCAGCTATCTCCAGTTCACGTGGTGTGACCCTTACATATTGTGCTGACAAACCCTTTTCTTTCTGGTACTAAAGACAGCTTGGAAGTCTTTGGTTTAACCCTAGTTAATGAAAGGTTGAATTTGTTAGTGGTACATTTAGACTGAAAATGTGTATTTCCACCTCTCTTAAGTGCCTTTTGTACTTAGATCTGGAAATGGTTTTAATCTGCATAGATTAACATCATTGACACTGTATCATCCTAGAGCTGTATTGACTCCCATTTGTTAGTTGGAAACAAATGCAATTCCTTTAATAACTTAATAAAGAAAGCCCTACAGCTCCTTCCAGCCTATCTCAGTATAATAATTTTGGCTGAAATACAAGATAAATTAGTGCTGATGGAATTTAATTATCTCTGTAGAAGACCCAGTCTGAAAGGGCAGAGTGACTGTGCAGAGGAGCCATCGTATCACCACTGTGCCTGGCTTTATGGGGATATTTTATGAACGGTGTGTAAAGCTGCAAGTATACTTACATTAATGGAGCTGGGCACGACCTAAAATAAACTTCGATTAATTGTATTAAATGGAAAGAGCAAATTCTGGTAAAAGTACCCCAGTGAGTCAAATCACTGCTTAATTGTTTGCCCAGTGGAATTCTACAGATGCAGAAAGTGATATTTTTGCTGTGTCCCCACTCTGCAACTGCATAGGATATACATAAAATATATAATATTTACCTGCCTAGAGTATAAAGAAGATTGCTTCCGTTGTATAACGAAATACTGCTTTTCATGATAGAATGTGATAGGTTTTGTGTTTGTGAAGAGAAGTGGTATCATTTCTATACAAATTATTTCAGTATGGTTTATAAACTTACAGACTTTAAACATAGCCATTTAATCCTGTTGGTATTACAGCAGAGAATTTTGAATGTAGCCTTCTTAAACTTGGGGGTTGGGGAGCACATGATGCATGCATTGGAGAGCATTCCTCTCTGCTCTTTTCACACAGCCTTGAATTTAGGAGTGGGATGACATTATGGCATTATGCTCAGGATAATTGTCAACATCCCAGGAGCAGAACCAAAGCAGCAGGTTGCTGTGGTTTTATTATGAAGTACAGTGTAATTTAAAACATTATTTAAATAAAGATACTTCGGATTCCGTGTGTTGTCACTGAAGTCCAGATAGCTGGAGAGGCTGCCTTCGGTACAGGCACAGACTTGGAAGTGGAAGAGAGTTCAAGTAGCAGATGGAGTGTGTCTGACAGAAGTTGTGGCCAGTTGTGCTGTTTGTGGCCCATGTGCCCCAGTGTTACAAATCATGAGCTGCCTCTCGTGAACTGCACCCTCTCTCTTGGATCTGCAGGAACATTCCCCCTTCCTGATGGCTGCCTGAGCCCTGGCTGCCCATCCGTGGAGGGGCTATTGTAAGCATTCTGTCCCACTCCATACAATTAACAGGCAGTGTTAAACCCTTTGGCTCCTTAACAGAGAATGCCTATGTCTACACTCCCTTAGCAAAGGCACTGCTAAATAAACCACACTGTCTTGGTTTTCAAAATGTTATGAATTGCCCTGTATCACGAGTAACTTCATTGTGCATCCAAACACGCCTTGAGTTCTTTGAGAGTACTGTAATTGGATTAGCAAAATTCAGGCTTGATTAATTAATCATTGTAATCAGGTTACTAAACAATTCACGATGATTTTGATAACTCAGCTTTGAGGGAATGATTAATGGCTTCTTAGGAAGGATTAAAGAACAGCTGACCCTGCTTTAGGCAGGAGATTGGATCAGGTGACCTGCTGAGATCCCTTTGAACTTGAATTATTCTATGATTTTATGAAAAATTATTAGCAGGGCAGATCTTCACATGGCATGGTTGAGAAGACTTGAGGACATCCATCAGAAACAATAAGGCCAGGTCATTTCACACTTACCCTGAATTTTTTATGCCGCTAATGACTTTTTTTTTAAACTGGCGAATTTTAATTGTCATACTGCTAACAATGTGTTTCACTTGGGGTCTTAAATTATGCTGTAAATATTAGTTGTTTCTCAAGAGTCTTTGTAATATTGTAAAGTACCATAGACTTCAGTTATAGAATAATCAGTTGCACAGCTCACAAGATAATTCAGGAGTCCTAAACTTAAGGTCCAGCTATAATCAGTTAACTACACTCTCTCATCACCACCCATCATACTGATTTTCTGTGCATCAGAATATGCATGCTGCTCACCACATTTTGTGTAAATGTACATCTTTATTCAAAATTAGATGTATCTACATTTAAAAAAGAAAAAAAAAGTACTTTATTCCCCAGACAGTGCAACTATTCCAAATATGAAAATTACATAACTCTGTCACACACTGTGACATTCAATATAGTATTTCATGACATGCAGCATTGGCATACATGAAAGCTCTGGGAAAAAATATATGCAGGAGAGGAGCAATGACATACTCCTTCCATTCTGCTTGTGCTAGTTTTGTATTTTCCGTCTCAAAATTGTCATTGCAGGCCTAAAAAATATTTTGATGTTTAAAACACACTATGTGTCACAAGAACAGCCTAAGGAAGAAGATTCAAAGGCAAAGGAAGAAGGATCATTCTTGATTTGCCCTTTGTGTTTATCAGCATCTTTGTCTTGTTCTGTCTGCCAGCAAGTTATGGGTGAAATAGAGTCAAGGTGAAATGAAGTTTTTTTGAGGCCAGCTGTCATCCAAAACCAGGATCATCTTCTGTAAATTACTATGAGATTTAGGTAATCTATTGTAATACCTTGTTTGGAGCAGCTGAATGATCCAAGTGGCTTTTACTTTACCTTTTAAGAGGTTACAGTTAAACCCTTATTTTTGACCCTTTGAATCTGAAAAAGCCAAAGTTTACTGACTGTGGGAAATGCAGTAGGGATTTCCTAGTCTGGTAGCAATTTGTTACCTGGATTCTTAATGAAATGCACTTTCAGCTGTTACTTTCATCTTTGACTGAATCCACACTATGGCTGACTCCCAGACCAGATGCAGAGTTGGCTTTGTCCTCATCCATTCTACAGCACAGTGAAAATTGTGGAGTATTTCCCCATGCACTCTGCACCATCCCTTTATCATAATGTTTATTCCCAGACATCTTTGAGTGGGGTTTTTTTTGTTTGGTTTTGTACAGAGTAACTGACATGAAGCAAAGTCTGTGTTGCGGTCAAATAAATTTTTGGTGTTGAAGCAAGACAGCAAGGGCAGGTGATAAGTGCTGTTCAAGTCTGGTTATTAAAATTATTAGAGAGATGTCTTTGCCCAAATTAAGGTGCAAACATGACCAAACGCTGAAGTCAACAGTATGGATTTTTATTTAACAGCCAATATGAGGGAGATGTAGAAAGAAAAGAGAGGAGGAGAGAGAAAGAGGGTGACAGAGAGATTAAGTAGAAAAAATTATCACCACTCTGTGGATCCTGATGGCATTGTCAGTCCTCTTCTGGTCTTCTCCGTGCTGAGGGTCCCATTCTTATCCAAGTGCTGGTTGCAGTGTGGACCCAGTGGAGGAAGCTGGGAAAACACAGAGCCCAGTGAGTTTCATATTCACTCAGGTTCTGGTGGGAATGCCCAGGTACCTCCCTGGGGCAGGGAGTTTTACACTGGATGATGTAACACTTGTCATCTCCTGCTGTGGAAGGGCCTCAGTCCCAGCAGCTAAAGTCTCTGGTCATGGGAGTGTGGCTGCCAGACTGGATCCTGGATGGGCAGGCAGGAAAGTTTACTTCACACCAGGTGGGCATGGAGGGGGTCAAATGAGGTGGAACCTTTCTCAGCCTGCATGTGGGAAATTGTGTCTGGAGCAAAACTGCCTAAGAGCAAGGGGGTTGACTTACTTGTAAAAATAGCTTGTGAGTGTGAGTAATCAGACAGCCAGGACTTGGGAGAACTCAGATTTTCAGTCATGATTTAAAATCTGAGCTTCATAATAGACAGAAACCCCAGTGAGATTCCCAATCTCAGATAAATATTCTTGAAAACTTACATGGGTAAATGTGTAGGAGAGAAATGGTCTTTTCTAGCCAGTGTAAAAAAATCAGGCAATTTCTGAAGATGTTAGAGAAAGTAATAGGACATTTTCTTATTTCCATTTTCCAATACAGCACATTATAGAGTAGGAAAAAAACCTAGGGAATAGGAAGAAAAACTGATAGTACTTTTTTCTTCCCATATGAAGCCTGAAGAATATTTTTCTGTCACACCTTATTATATAAAAAGTTAAACATGACCCTTTTTTCCTGATTTGTCCTTAAAAAACCACACACTGCAAACAATGAGATTAGCTTCTATTAAGGGAAGCTTAGATTTTAATAGCTTACTTAAAACACTGTATTACTCTTTAAATATCCTTTTGCTATTTGAAAGAAAATCCAGCGTTACTAGAAGCATTGCCTCGTGTTTTTCTCACAGTATCTCTAAAAATATTGCTGCTTTGATCAACCCCATTTCACTAACTTCTTTATAGTATATTGTTGGGTCTTACTGCTTGGAAACATTTGAGGAGAAAAACTATTTAAAAATAGTAAAAATAATTCGTCTGAATGTTTTCCTCACCTCTTGCTTACTAAAGCTAAAAGCCATGTGAGAATATGTGGCATACTTGAATGATGCTTTTTAAAAATTTTTCCTTTTCTGTTTTGTCTGGTTTTTAGTAGTTAGTAAAGCCTATTTAGTAGTAATAGAAAATGGTCTCACCTTAATGAAATATACTCTATTTTAACAATAGTTACACATCTTTTCCTGTAATAACATTTTTCTTAGTTCTAAATATTGTTTCATATATCATGTTTGTTGTTATTTAAGTCTTGGAAAGTCAACTTGTACATTTATTTCTGTAGTGAAAGTACTGATATAAATCTCCTAGATGTTTTCTGGTCTGCGAGGGGATGGGAAAGAAGTAAAAATGTGGAAAACATAGTTTACCTTGTACATAGAAGTATGCATTTTTAAAAGTGTTCCTTTTCCTTTCCTAGGGAATTAATTGTCTGTTCCATTGAGAACACTTGTCAACTTAAAGTTCTAAGTTTTACAGTCAAGTAATTAACAAGAGACTTGGATGCTGTCATCTATGTTAACAGTCTTCTGATAGATGCTACTTAGTGTAAAATTACCTTGTGCCATTCCTACCTGCTTTGCTGCTGCAGGAATTTGCCCACCTTGCAGTCAAAGATAGGAGCACGGCTTGCTCCTTGAGCAGCAGAACAGTATTTGTGATTATGTGGACATTTTTCATAACTGGTAAAATCACAGCAGCTGAGCTCCATCATCCCTGAGGGATGGCAGGTGGAAGAAAGGCCTCTCTGAGAGTATCTCTCTGCTCTAACTTATTTCAGATGCCTCTTCAGACAGCAAGAGCTCGTTTACAAAGTGGATACAGCTGCCTGAATGGGGAGGTGATGGAAACACCTGGGCTAATTGCTCACACCAGGTTTTCAGAGGAGCCATTGGGATAAAGTTTAGGGGTTTTTTGTGATGACTTTTTTTGTGAGGGCACAGTTTCTGCTGGTGTAGAAAGGGAGGAAGGTGTTGTGTGGCTACTTCTCTGAGTCAGCTCACTTCTGGGAGCATTATCACAACTTATTTATGGTGAGTTTTATTCCCAGATGCTGTTTATTTCACTGTCTGAGGGACAAGCTCTTTGGTGAAGGTTGCAGAGGGGGACAAGTCTTGGGGACAAAAAAGAGAATAGATCTCTCTAAGCTTTGCTTTAGTATGTAACTCCCTTTTTTTCCTTCTAAAAGACTACACTACCTGTATTGTATGTATGTGTATTAAGTGTATGTATGAGTAAAAATGGAAGCTACCACTACCAGAAGTGCTGGCTGTTATATTAGCATGTACCAAGCAGATACTTGACGCTGTTGTACGTGTTTAGGGGAGTTATTTGGGTTGGAGTCCAAAGTGTTTCTTGAAATGAATTATTGACATGTAGCCTACTGGCCTCTTTGTTGCAAGATATGAACTTAGTTCTTAGATAAATTTAATGTAGTTTCATCCCTCATTGTATTATTATTTATAAAGGCAAAATAAGTCCTAGTGGGACAGGGGCTGTTGATTTATGCCAAGACCATGTAAAGCATTCCAGCCGTTGCTCCATAATCTCTGTGACTAAAATACTGTGTCGATGGAATCTGAACACTTTGGTAAATGGCACAAATGATGCTTAACGGGTCTGGGGGTGCTTTCACCAAAAGATAAATTTGCCCTCAGCAATTTGAAATTGTAATTATGCCAAGCATTTTTGGTTTTTCCTGCTATTACTTCCCGTGCCTTCTCTGCCTGTCCCAGAAATATTGCTGTGATGCCAAATTTGCCACTTGTGCCCATCCTCTGTCTGTATAATTTACCTCAGCAGTATGATTAAAATCATTACCTAGATTACAGCTGAGTTAAGTTCGTACCCAAGGCTCTTTGTGTCAGTCTGGCTTTTTGTCTTTTTCTTAAAGTGAGACCTCAAAAGGGACCTTTCTGTTTTGGAGTAGGCATTCAAACTGAGTCCCCCAGCTTTGACTATATTTTTCCAAGAATTGTTTTAAGATGAGAATGATTTCATTACTCTTTATATAAACCACAGTTACCTGAGCCAGTTTGGCTCTGTTTTCAATCCAAAGTTAGTTGTCTTATCCAGACTTAGTCTTACAACTTGCATAGGCAGGTTAGGCAATGCTGGGAACATGCTTTGGAGTTCAAACCAGTGCCCTTTTGGTCTAGTTTTTCTGATTTATTATGTGGTGATGAACACCTCATCCACTAGGTGATACTTATAAATAATGTGTGAAAATGCTACCTTTTTTCTTACAGGGTATTTGAAAAGCTAAGTATCAAATACCTGTTCGCAGAGCTGTTCAGTCAGAATAATATCTGAGCTTTCTTTATGAGACATTTTGGTTACAAGAATTGTTGACCTAAAATTCAATTCTGTTTTGCTGCAACCTGTCCTCAGGAAACTCTTTTGCTCAAAACTCTTCCTGCATCTGCAGTTTCATATGTGAGATTTTCAAAGTAAAGAAATTTGCCAGCAGAGTTCCAGCTGGATTTAGAACAGAGTTAAACTAAATTAGTGTGCAGTGAGGCTGATTTTACTTGATGATACCTTGAATGTAACATCTATTATCTTCTGAGAATCAAAAACCCGTTCTAACTGGGACTTTAAAATACCACTTTCAGAACTAAATTGTAGTTTTGCATATATTTGCTTCAGTCTCTTGGGGTTTTTTGTTAATATATCTTTGTCTTTTTTTCTTTTCACTGCTCTGTACAGAAGAAAGTCACAATTACATGTCTGTCGGGTCTTTATTAGAATGATTTTTCTGTTTAATCAGTGCAATTTTGATTTGGTAACGATGCTGAGCTTTTGATTGCCATTTGATAAAGTATACAGGAAATCAGTTTGCTTCATTACTTGCCCAGCAGAAGACAAGGAAATAAATACTGTGATTAAAAGAAAAAAAAAAACAAACAAATAAAGGTGGCTCTCACAGTCACTGCAAGACATCTTTCATCTTTGGGGAAAATTACTCTGAGTAGAGCCCCAGCTTAGAAAGTAAGTGGTCCTAACTAATATATAAACAAGCTCATTGCTCTAGAGTGAAAGTGAGACTTTTGTTCTCATTTTTACCTCTTTGCATCTAATTCAGCAGTGTTTAAGTAATGAGCTAATTGTAAGTGCATGAACAGCCCAATTGATTTTTAATCAAAGCCTTAAACTGTAGGGCAATGAGCTTGGCCTTTTATTTCTTTTGAGGAAAGGAACATTGGTGTTTGGGGCAGGAAAAGAATTGTATTTCTCTTCTAAGGAATTCACAGTATTTCTATTTATTCCAGGAGAATATTGATAAGAATTACATTTGTTGCTTTGAAGTGGGAGTTGTTACCAGAGAGTAATTTCTGATGTTAGAAATGGTAGCATATTATGGAAGTGATTCAAGGAAGAATGATTATTAGTATAGTTTACTTACTTAATTCCTTTTCACCAAGCAAACTAAGTATTCTTGTGACGTCTTTTGGCTACTGCACTTCAGTCTCCATTAATGCAAGGTTTATGCCAGGTAAATGCCATATTTTGATTTCTGATAGGAATAGTGTTCAGCAAGTGTCTGAAAGGATGTGTTTGAGTTTTTGGTTTCTTTGGAAGTTGTTTTGTTGTAGTTTTGTATGCTTGTTTTGGTGGGGTTTTTTTTCCCCTTTGGGATGTGGTGATCCTTGAATGATTCCTTGCAAAATAAGACTTCCAGGAGAGCAGAAATAAGGAGTGTATTTGAAATCAATAAGAATATCACATCATATAAGTCAGTACATTTGTGTATTGGTGGAGGGGTATGTTCTGTGTTTTGCTGCAGGCAAGCCAGTGTCAGGACAAGGCACTCAGTTATACTTCTGTGAACTATACTGTTTTGGTGATAAATTACTGGCTGCATATAGAATACTTTTTCTTTGTTTGTCATTGTGGGAATTAATGTATATCATATATAACTAATCTTAAAGCTCTAGAAAAAAGCCCATGCCAAATTATTTGATACATTTCAGGAATAACTCATGTCAATGATAATTGAAGTTTGAGAACAACCTTAGTATTTTTGAACTTAAATAATGAGGGTTATGCTATCTTCCTCCAGAATATCCACATATGTTCTCTATGCAATGCTTGAATATAGCCTTAACTTCTGTAGTATAGCAGGCAGCTCTAGAAAAATCATTGCTGTAGCAGTTGGAGCTAAATGTTCTGTGAAAAATGGTTTTAGATAAAATGAACATTTCAAAATTTACTTCCTGTCTTGTCATTCCTGTGATCCTTCCTGTGTCCCATACAAAAGAAGTGGCACAGTTTGAGGTGAAATAACTGTATGTAAATTGATTTTTTTCTTTAGATTACGTGTCGTTTTATTGGCTTTTCAAGTAGGAGATGTACTGGTGTGTTAGACTGTTTATTTCCTGAGAATGACCAAGCTATGGAGCATGTGAGGGTTAGCAGGACTTGGCAGGTTATTTAACCTACTGCTTGTATTTGCTGGTGATTCAGATGTTTCTGTTCTTCATACAATATTAATGATGCTTTTTACTAAATTGCCTCTCGAAACTAAATAATGCTAGAGAAATGAGCAACTTTCTTCTCCTAAATTGATGATATCTGACCATAGTCAGATATGTTAGTCCTTAAATCAGTTGTTCAGACATTTGGAAAGAGAGCTTCATTAGCAGTGCAAGGGTTATATAAATCATCACTCGGAAAAGATTTTCTTGCTGTTCTATCTAAGGAGTTTCTTTGGGTTTATGACTTAGAACTGCAGAATCACTCAGGTTGGAAGAGATCTCAGGAGGTGTTTAGTCCAGGGTCCTGCTCAAAGCAGAGCTAGCATTACCATTGCTGTCTGGACCTGTAAAACCTCTGAATATGGAGATTCCACAGTCTCTCTGGATTCTGAAGTTTTTTATCCTCATGGTGAAACCTTCTCTGCCCACTCCCCTTTATTCAGTTGCAACCACCTATTTATGGCAGGGTGGGTGTCTGTCAACCTTTCACTATGCACCACCATGAATAACCTAGCTCTGTTTACGCAACAGCCTCCCTGTAGTACTGGGGCTCTGCTGCTAAGCCCCCTGGAGCCTTCTTTTCTTCAAGGCTGAACAAATCCCATTTTCTCAAATCCTGTTTTCTCCAGCCCCTGACCATCCTGGCTGCCTTCCAGTGGATTCAGTTGAGTTTCCTGCAGTTTTTCTTGTTATGGCCCACTAGGCTATCGGCCTTCATTCATTCCAGAGTCCCATGCTGGCTCATCTTTAGCCAAACATCCACAAGGACCTCTCTATCCTTGTCTACAGAGTTCCTAACCAGGAGCTCTAGGCCTAGTGGTGGAAAAGGTCAGTCCATGCAGAACTTGATTTGTCCTTGTTGAATTTTATGAGGTTCTTCATGCTGTATTTATCTATATAACAATAGTGCATTGTTTAATTAATTTGTACTTTGTGGCACAGTGTTTCTTGCAACCTATTTTCACAAAAGAAAAACACCATAGTAAGGTGGACTAGGAGAAGTCTTAAGTTGTTATGCAGTTCTTTGTCTGCTTGGGACAGGATTACAATGCTATTGTATGATGGTGCTGAGACATACCACATGTATATATTTTCTTTAAATTTTGTACAGTATTCTGCATTAACTGTAAAAGTGCTTATATTTTTTACAATATTCAGTGTATTAAGTATTATCACTATGAGGAGAGAGAAAAATTTCTTAGTTAAGACATTCACTTGCAAATTAAGAGACTTGTACCTTGTCAAAAATTCCTTTATCTACCTTTAACAAAGATTCTGCTTATATTTCTCAGTTTTATTTTTTCTTTCTTCCCATCAAGCTGTCAGGGCATGACATTTCTCCTGCCACCTCTAGTGAACAAACAGTAGAGCTATGGCGTCGTCTTGCTTTAAAACTTACCAGAATATAGAGCCTTGATTCCAAATTTAATGTTTATTAAATTGGCTTGCCAGTTGAGGCATAAGGTAACACAGAAAAAATAATGGCATTGACTGAGATGAAAGAACACACTTTTTTTCAAGTCAAGGCTATAGAAAATAGATAGAAAAGCAATAGAAAGAGATGTAGAAAATCAACAGAAAAAATTAGCAATTTCTTTTTCTCGTTGGCACTGTGGGACACTATTAAGCAACATTTGGAAAATGTAATAGTCACTGGCAATAATAACTTCACTTTTTGTAGAGCCTTGTGCTCTTAGGTCTTCTGGTCTATGGTGGCATTCATTTATATCAGGTTCTATCAGGTTTATATTACAGTTTAACTCAAATTTCCACTGGACCTCAGTAGTCATTAGCATACCAATGGTTTTTTGTTCCATTTCAAAGAATGACGGAGGTGCTTTTTAATAGCTGTTTTGATGACTATCTTTTGAAGTGCTAGATACTTTCACAGAAACATGTGGCCAGGTTTCCTTTCACACTTGGAAATCTTAGTGCAACACAGAGTGTTTAACCACTCTTTGCCTTCTGTTCTGTCTTTATTAGAGACAGTATAAACATGGAACAATGTACTTGTGATGGATTCTGTCCTATTGTTGGACTTCAAGTTGCTGATCTACCTTGCAAATCATGGCCAGTGAGTCTTGTTTAGTCACTTTTTAGTGGTGGCAAATGTTACAACAATATCCATTCAGGAACAGATCAGTTCATGCAGAAACTTGATCCAGGTGTTAGTCCCTCTTCAACTCCAGGATTGACCTATTCAGCTTAGAGTTGCTCTGTGGGACAGGAGAGGGATGTTTTGAAAGGAAGATCCTTTTGGATGGCAGCATGTTTGTTGCCATTCAAAAGGATCAGAGGGAAAAAAGAGGATGGAGTAAGTGAGGAAAACTGAACTGAGTGGATGTTTTTTAGATGGTAAGGTATAAGTGTTCCATGTAAGTGGCCATATCATGTTGCAGAGCTGCTCACTGTTAACATGTAGAACTCTGAGTAAGTGACTCTTCCTCCTTCAGAAAATGAGTGCAAATCTTTTTGAAAGAGAAAATCCTATGTGTAATGGCTGTAGCGCTTGGTTTTCTTACTGTATCCTGATTTCTGATTATTTGTTCCTGTATGATCTAAAATGATTTGGGGTTTTTATAATTTTTGAGGGTATTTTTAAACCCACTTAGGAGGGGAAGAGATGCTTTCAAAGAGACTCATAAAGGATTACGGTTAGAATCAATTTTGAGGTCAAGAGTCAATTCAGAAGCCTTAGAAAAATCTCACAATTGCCATCACCTACCTGTCAGCCAGGATCTCTAAACGGACTTTGGTTTACTGGATGGTCTTTTTCCAAGAGCTTTAAAGTGTTGAGTAAGTGAGGCAGCTGTGTTGCTCACTCTCCCAACACTGTATTGATTCAGCAGTATTTCCCTATTTACACAGTGGGCAATTTCAGTTCATTATCCATAACAAGCTTGTGTTTATGCTCTTCCTAGTTAGATATTTTTATGCATATTGGCATCTATAAATTAAAAGCTCTATTTTTGACAGATTGGAAAATGTGTGTAATTTCTCAGCACTTTTTTCCTCCACTCCTCTGACTCTGCAGAAGTTTATTTTTGGTTTTTTTTTAAGCAAGTAGTCCTTTTTGTGTTGAAAAGAGAAACAAGTAGCAATATGCATTGCAGCAATAAACCAAGTATAGTCGATTTCATTATGTGGAGACTTGGGAAGGAAGAAATGCTGCATCTCTGTTCCATTCCTGGTGGGAATTCAGCTCTGGGAGGATAAAGCAAAAAATACCAGTGCTTGATACACTCTTTTATATATTGCATGATTGCCCAGCCCCTGTATTCCAGAGATTGTCCCCCTTACAGGACATTTAAATTATTGTGTATACCCTTGTATATGTGTTGTATTTAATTAACCTGATGTGTTGAAGCAATTCCTGCCTTGTAGAAGAATCAGTTGTTTCTGAGACAAAATGGCTGAACAGTGTCACTGTTGACAGTAAAAAAGTCCAAGAGCAGCCAAATGACTCAAAGCCAAATTTGCCTTTTAAAGTCCCACAAAGTACTTTGTGTCAAAGGTAAAACCAGCCGATGCAGTCTTCTGTTAGCACTCACTGTTTCTTTTTAGATGGAAATAGGAGTGATTGATGAGCATAATATATTTCTGTACCAAGGTGAGAAAGGGGTAGCATCTTAATTCTGCTAACATCAAGACCTTAAAATGCTAATTGGTACTTTTGGTACATGTGGAAATATAGGGGGAATTTTACAAAATATGCTAAGAAAATGAAGAGCCTGCAAAAATTGACAGAAAAAAACCAAGCAAGGTTTGTAGACTATTAATCCTGTAGGCTTTGATTTTGTTAAATTACTTTTCTAAGGTCTAGTCCAAGTATATGGAAATAGAAGGCTGGAAAGAACAGCATCTCAAGTCCCTAAGTTTTTTTTTTAATATCAAAATATCACACACAGAATTGTGGTTGGGTTTTGAAGGTGCTGTTGGAGGTCACCTAGTCCAATCCTCTGCTCAGAGCAGGACCAGCTGGAGCTGATTGCTCAAGTTCATGTCCTGTTGTGTTTGAGTATCACCAAGGAAACTTCACTACTTCTCTGGGCAACCTGTCCCCAGAGATTTCAACCACCCTCACAGAGAATAAATCTTTTCTTATGTTTAAATAAGGGGTTTTATATTTCAATTTATGGACATTGTTTGTGGTCCTCTTTCTGAGCAGAGGGGAAGACTCAACTCCCTTGACCTTTTGGCAATGTTGTGCATAGTGCAGCTCAGAACCCTTTGTTTCAAGGGCACAATGCTGGCTCATGTTCATCTTCTCGTCCACCAGGACTCCCAAGTCTTTCTGCTTGAATTCTTACACATTTCATGTGCTCTTGACATTAGTCCTGCACAGACACGTATTTGTGAATCAGGCAGAGAGCAGCATTGTGGGTAAGAGGCCCAGATCAGACAGGAACTGGGGGTACTCAGCCCTGCAGGATGTACTTGACAATTAGTGTGATTGGGTCCTTAGCAAAGGCCTGGCTTACCAAACAAAAATGCCTCAATGGGCTTCTGGTAGCAGTTGCAGCCTAGTTTTCTTTATGATGTTCTGTTCTGAATTATTTTTTGAAATGTTATTTTATTGCATAAACTCTCTTTCAATACTGCACGTAGCTTCCCTAAATGTTTCTAAATTCTGCCTACAAAATATCTATAAGTTTCATACTAACAAGAGGCTGTGTATATACTCTAAGCTGAATCTTTTATAGGAAGTGCAGTAGACTATTAAAGCTTTCAAGCGTCAGAGTTTGGGGCAGTTACTACTTTGCAGAATGCACTTATTCTCAGATCTTGGAAAGAGTAATTAACCTAAACAATTTCTTCTGCACTTTTCCTCTTTTCTCAAATGATTTATGCAAATCTTGGTCAAGTTAATTTTAACTAAATTTAATGTGAAGTTAGAGTATCTTTTACTCGATCATAGTAAGTTCTTTTTTAAGTCTGTTCGAAATTTGCTCTGGGTTACTCAAGCACTTCATGTCACAAGATATCAGGGAGTGACTGTGCAAGATTTGCTGTTACCCCTGCAGAGGCACTGTTAGGCTCTGTGAGGAGTAAGAAGACACATTTGCTCAAAGGCTACTGCTTTCTGTCTTTAATTTATACTTTATTTAAAAATTTGCATGTATTTTAGTTCTTGAATCCCAGGGATAACACATTCAGTGTCTGAGTCCATTAAAACAAGGTGAAGAATCTCCTCTCCTGCAATGCTATAAATAAGCTTTCCTTCCTCTTTGACTGGCTTAGTGTTATTTCTGAGACCAATTTTGGCATTTAGCCAGAGTTTGATAAGTAGTTGAGGCATCTGACCTTCATCCTTTTAGGACAGCATCTTAATACACATGTGATTGTGACAGTAACTGCTGAAGCTGAAAACTTTGGGGAATTGGGAAATCAGATTAAATATTCTAAACTGAAATTTTGATAAAGCTTCACATACTATGCTGCCTTCCATTCTTTAGTGTTCTCTCATTGTAGCTGGCAAGAGGGGAAAAAAGGAAAACAAATATGTTCTTATTCACATGGCATTAATTGAAATTCAAGCATATGGTGTCAGAAAGGTGACATCTTGCTGAAAGTTCAGGTTTACTTCTGTGAATGAAAATACTAGTATGAAAAGTAACTGTAAAACTAGAACTTCATAAATAGTTCTAGCCAAAACAAGAGCACAGATAAAAGGTTGCTTCTGACATTGTTTTACAAGATTGTATTCTGACTGTAGGTGGTACATTTAGTGTTTTGATAAATTAGATTTCCATTAGTATGGTACAGAAAACACTGAAAGAACATAACACTACCTTGATCATAAATCAAGAAAAGAGCAAGTGTTTAAAAATTGCCATGCAACTATTTACTTTTTGACTATTTTATGGTTCTATATTTGGCTGACAATGAGATTATATTACTGTAATGATAAATATTAAGTGGTTGGAGGATATTGTCTGTTTGCATAAATCTGCAGCTTCATTACAGGAAGAAAATGGGTATGTTTTTAATACAGGGCTACTGCTTTCTAGGATTAGCTTTTTTTTTCTGAACCCACCTGCTATTATTTGTGTATTTCCATTTAATTTTTATTAGTTTTATGGCTATATCTGGCTGTCTCACGCATTGAGATTGTGCAGCTTGATGAATTTTTCCATTTCCCGTTTTACTGCACGTTTATGGAGCTATTGTCAACCCCCATTATGCTAGTCTCACAAAGCACTCTTCCTCCTAAAGAGCCAGTCTATAGCTTTAACTTGGGCCATAAATATATACACAGCTGTGCAGGTTTTAGTTCAGGCCTTCATAAAACACAATCCCAGCTGCAGGAAGAGGTAAGAGTTGAAATATCTGCATGGGGGTAGGGGGATGAAAAAGACATTGGTGAGATTGAAAAGATTATTGATGGGTTGAAAATAAGATATTCAGTGTTTTGAATTTGAAGCTGTTTGTCTCTTTTATTCCTTTAATTGATGTCTTGGAGGCATGGTGACAATATAGTAAATCAATGCTTTTGTGTAGGAAGCAGTTTTTCTCCTTACATGTAATTTTATGATTTTGTGGATCTAATAGACTGTTAAGTGGATTTAACAGACTGTTAAGTCTGAACATAAGAAGATATGTAGGTAAATTAGACACAAGTAGAAAATGAAGGTTGTTACAAATGTGCTGATGATCATAATTGTGAAAATAAAGGGAAGTGACCATGACTTGGACAGTTAAATGACAAACATGATGCAATGCACCTTTTTCAGTATCACCTGTTCATATTTTTCTTGGGTACATTATTATGCATTTTGGTTTGCTGTATTAGCTATAGGATATTCTTAAAAGATCTCCTGGTATAGGTCATGACAGACTGAAAGTGATGAATGAGACAGATGGAGAATGAAAGGTTGAGGTGACAATAAAGCAATGAATGTAGATTTCAGCTCAGTATTGTATTAATGCACATGTTTATTTAAAAAGTAAATAAGACTTAGAAATAATTGCAGGTGAATAATTTTTTTAGTATGTTACTTATCAAATGGTCTGTAAATTATTTCAATAGGTGTTGGGGTTGATTTTTGAATAATTCAATAAATCATTAAGTGATGATTTTAAACCTGATGGCCAAAATAAATAGAAACCTGTAATAATTTTAGGATAATATTTTCTATTTTTTTTTGCATTTGTAATAATAAATGTGAACAATTAAACCTATGAACAATCAGTCATTCCTATGTTATTGTAGCACACGGAGATGTGAAGTTCTTCATGTTCAGTTTTAGCAGACTGTTGGACTGTATCATTAGACAGTAATAGATAGTCAGCTTTCAAAGTGCTACTGGTATGTTCTTGCTGACTAACAGGCTAACAGTGTGTGTAATGATTCGTGTGGGAAGGGGTAAACCTACATTTTAATATGCAAGAAATTCTGATTTAAAAGAGCTTGCACAAGTTGTCAAAACCCCCACACTGAAAGGTTAACAGTTCCTGCTTATCTGCAATGAAGTCTATTCTAAAGACTTCATTAAAGAAGGAAGCTACAGATGGCAAATTATGGTAACTGTGAAATAAGTTTCCTCAGGGGCACTTGGAAACCTTGTAGTTTTCATTTTTTATCTGTGAAAGTGATGGTCAGTGTCAACAAAATGCAGTTTTTGTGGTTTTGTTTTTTTTTTTTTCTTTCTCCATGATTTCCTAGACTTGCTTATGGAATTTTTTGAGGGGTATGGGCTGTTGTTGTTTGCTGGAGTTTTTTCCCAACTGCTATGTTCAATATAATTGGATCCTTTTCTTGATAAAATTATTATCATTTTACAGCTGCTAATGTTTCAACAGAAAAGATTTTCCCAATGGTTTACTGAAACGTCTCAGATCTAGAGCAAAAAAAAAAAGAGTTGTATATTAAAACCCTGTATTTTTATTAGTTAAGAAGGGTTTTGCCATTTATTCTTTCTGGAGTTGGAGCGCCTTTATTTCCCAAGGGTTTCTTGTTTGAGTCTGGATTTTTACCTGTACAGAAATTGTGATAAGCTAAATTAGAAGAACTGCTTCCTAGTGGAGTAGTAAGTCAACAGGATTGTGTATAGAAGTAGGGTGTTCAATTAAATCTTGGAGACCTTTATTGAGACCTTAATCTATGAATCACACTGTCCCTGTATCTAGTGCCAAAAGGCTTTTGAGATCCATGACTGGCTCGCAGATCTGCTGCTCTGGAACAGGTTTTGCTGCTGTGGAGTGACTGTCAGGGTGTGCAACAGCCAGCTGTAAGAGCTCTTGGGATTTATATAAGGCTCCTGCCTGGGGATGCCTCTGGGTCTTCGGTGCAGCAGTCCATATTCATAGTTTAGAGTATTTGATCTGTTATTCATACTGCTTCTCTAATACTGGATTCTTTCCCCTCCTGAGCCTTTCTGAGGGCATTATGCTCCACACAGAAAGTATTTGAGAAGGGTGGACAAGAGATCAGAGTAGTCCTCCTGTGCTTGATGGAGCATGGTACCTTTTCTATTGCAGGGCCTGAAGGCAACAGGACCATCTTTTTTGTGATCATGCTAAATTATTTCTCTTGGAGGAAAAGTAATTTTCAAATGAGATATTATCTCAAGATATTTTAGTTGATACTGGTTTTTTTTTCCCTTTGTAGTTATCATTTGATGCTGAAGGGTTTCCTAATGTAGATTAGAAAAGGACAACTTGTGGATTGTATTTGAAACTTGGATGTGGCAGGAGTCTGAACATAAGTGGGCAAGCCAAGATTGAGAACATCAATACGTTGAAATTCTTACATCTTGCAGGGCATGATGATTCAGTGACAAATATAGATAGCCCAAGGTCAACAGGGCTTCATTAAAAACTTAAATGCACTTAAATGAAGCCTTATAACTCATAAAAGGCTGAACTCAACATTGCTTCAGCGATGAAGAGATATTTTAAATCTCTTCATCTCATGTGTTAAAGTTGTGAGGTAGTTATTCTGATATTAATACAGACAGGCAATTGTAAGTATGTGGAGTATAATAATTAACAATTTAAATAAAAAAATCAGATTATATTTGTGTAGACAATTTTGTAAGGGAGAAGAAATGAAAAATCTGAAAGGAGCGAAATAATACAGTACAAATCCACATAAGTGAAACTGACAATTTAGAAATTGTGTTCAATACATATTTGCCCTTAATTTAATACTTATTTGGAAGCATGTTGCCATGATTTTTATTTGTTCAGAGTTTGCAACAGAAATAAGCAAAATTTTAGAGAGTAGAAGCTATTACACACTTTGAACTCTTATACAAAAGTACTGTTATGTTCTTTGTAATGGAAAGAATAATTGAGAGATTGCTGTAGGTTGCTTGGATCTACAATCCATTATTGTCTTTGGAAGTCTTAAATTTTGGGAAATATCTATATATTTCAGTTTTAATTCATTAATTAGTAGGCATTTCATTTCAGTTTTTCCTGTGAATACGTTAACTTTCTATAGCTTTTTCTTCAATCACTTCAAATCTCTCACTGCCTGAAAACTCTGTGGATTTTAAAGTCAGCTAGCATATTACTGAGACAAGGATTCTTGTAACATTTTTAGATGGCCTGTCAGAAGAAAGGGCCAAACATCATGTGGCACTGGATCTTTGTGCAATTCCTAGAACAGTCATGGAGTTCAAGTTTAACATCTGACAACTTTGTTTATGTGAGTTCTGTGAGGCATTTTCCACAGGTGAAACTAAGATTAAAGTTTAGTTCACTAATACTATTTAGTGTTTGCTCAGTTGGGATTGTAGTATAATCTTGCCAAAGAACAAGTCTGAAGTCTGAATGAGACTGAAGGCTGAGTTGTAGCAATGCTTCCCTGAGAGTTGCTTTAGCTAGGTCTTGCATGTGTTGGTATTTTAGAGAAATTCTACAAACAATGCCAATGGGAAAAATTCTTCTTATTGGCATGTAGAGGATAAAATTATACATTATTTTGTTATCTTAGAAGCTCTTTACTTTTCAAACAAAGCACGCAACACTACTTATTCATGTAGAAAGCTTTCCATGTTTGCTTTAAATATCTATACAATGTTCATATTTTGAAGAAGTGACTTTGTAATGTGTGTGTAAAATTCACAAGTGCATGCAAGCTCTGTTAAAGGAAAATACCATTCAAGGGACTGCAGTAACAGTGGTGTGTGGTGCAAAGTGTCATTAGCAAAAGTCACGTTTGCCCGTTCTCATTGTCATTTTTCAGATTTCTATGTAACAAGTAAGCCATCATGGTGGTGGTTTCATGAAAGTAGCATGGGATTATTTGGAGTTTAGTGTCTCGGAGGGGTGACCTTGCTGCTTTCCACTGTTGTGTTTTTAATGTAAACTTTATTGATACAATAGCATCAGTGATGGCTATGCTTTCCTAAAAGGTATTCTTTGCTGAAGTACAGAATCTCTTAGCAGTGAGTAACCCTGAAGTCTTTCATACAGCCTCTTCAACTATCTGTCCCTGGAGCTCAGAAACAGCTGGAGATGCTCTTCTTAACCCCATGGTGGGAATTTGTCAGTGTTCATTATTTGGACTTCTTTGGAGTGGAGGAAGGTTTTTTTGTCCTTTTCTTTGGTGATATTTATTGGAAAAAAAAATGCTCTCATCAGGAATAGACCATGTTCTGTGACTTGATTGTTGATGGTGACTGCTTCCCCTGTTCTAACAGCCTGTAGAAAATTCAAGAAGGGTTAACTGTTTAGTCTGTCAGCTCACCAGTTATTTCATAGAGCACACCTCAGTATTACTGATGCTTATATGAAACTTTTATTGGTATGTTAAAGGAGTCTAGGAAGAGTAGCTTTTAACAATTTTCAGGTTATTCTTCAGGAAGTGGGCTGGCATACAGCAAGTGAAAATTATTTGAAGGTTTTTTTGGATGATTTCATAAAGGTGGGTTGACTTTCACATTAAAATTGAATGAGTTTTAATATTTCCTATTATACGTTGAGTATTTTTGATAATTAATTGGGTTTAAGAAAATCTTTTCAGTTGTACCTAGCTGTCCTAGTCAAAATATTTTTTCTTCCCTTCAAGTCAAATGGCACTGAATAGAGACCTTGCAAATGTTTTGAATATATCAGAAAATTTTGCTGCTCTTTAGCCAACAGCTGTAATCTATCTTCTTGCTTTAGTGGCTCACCTTTGGGGTGGGACGTTGGAAATTTTTCTGGTGATGACTCATCCCAAAATCCCATTTGAAAGCCTCCAAGGAATCTCACATTCTTTTGCTTTTGGGATGTTTGAACTCTTAAAACTGTGAAAAATAATAAAACAAACCCATAAAGGAAGCTGATGAAATTAAGTACAAGGGAGCAATAGAGGGCTCTTTCCACCTAGTCTCTGTGTAGCCTGAGACTGGGGTTCATCATGTGGTCCAATTTATTTGTCTTTTCTGCTGCTTCTGTTCTGCCACCTCATTATTTTGTGGTTGGGAGTTACAAATGGGTACATCCTGTATGGAGTCAAAGATGTTCTCTTCCAGTAGTGCAAGAAGAAATTGTAATGTTCAGACATAAAGTTATGACCATGGCTTAAATACATGTCCTTTTTTCACTTTGAAAATCCAGCTTGCAAATTCATTAGAATATTTCTTTGCCTCTATCAGAAAACAAAAGTTGTGTTGAGATGCATATTTTGTATTAAAATGCTTTAAATGCTTAGTTAATAAACTGAAATGGATCATACTTTAAATAAATCAAATAAATTTCTGCTGTTCCTATCTGAAGAACTCAGGTAATTCAAGGAAGTTTGAGATACTGACAATTTAGGATTTTCAGGAATGTGTTTATTGTCCTTTTTTGTAATATTCTTTCTTTTTCCCTCCATTTAGTCTTGATCTGAACTTGTCCTCTCTTCACCTGCTAGGCTGCTTTTTCTCTCCAGTGAAGGCCTTTGTTATGCTTGGAAGTCTACAGGGTGACACTGCATTCCAGTCTTTGGCAGTGTGTGGATGTGGCAACAGCCGGGAGAAAATTTCCATGTTGTTTTCATCGCAGGCGCCTGATGCCTAGAACTGAATCACACTTTTAAACAGATTAGTTTCTTTTCACAGATAATTCAAATATAAAACTGCGAATCTAGTTTTGTCAATTTTTTGTAGGAAAAAAGAAATCCAATGAGTTTTGAACGTGTATTTAGAGAAAAAGAAAAGATAATTTCTTTTGATGGAACCTTTCATATTGTAATACCAGTACATGTAGAGTATCCAGCGTAAAATGAAATAAAACTCTTCTAGTAAAAATTTTAGAATGAAATCAATTGTAAATATAGAGAAGAGACAGCAGTTTTACATAATAAAATGTAGCATTCATATTTCTGTAGACAAAAACCTTCAAAATATTTTCAAAATAGATTTTAATAGGAAATCTTTTACTCAGAGTCAAACCAAAGCACTGAAATGTTGGGATAGTCTATGAAAAGCAGTTTTCTATCAAAGCTGTTGCTGGATTCTTGCTTCAGCCTTTCCACTGATAGTTAGGAATGGGAGTTCATCCACAAACAAATAGAGGGGATCAGAGAGTCACTGTGAATTATTGGCCTACCCTAGTTTTAAAGGTTTTGCAAGTTATTTTATGATAACACCAATGACTTTTCTGGATGCATGCATGACTGCAAAACCAACACACACTCTCTCCAAATGTGCAGTCTGAATAGCTAATTTTGATGCTCTTTTAAAACCCATCAGGTCTTTCAGTTCATGTTTCTCTTAAATGTAGGTTGATGTGTGAATGAAAACCTTGGCTTCCATTAATCTCCATATTTAAAAAAAAATAATCACATAGCACTCAACTCTATAGCTTGAAGAAATGAAGCACCATCAAAAAGAAGTAGAATTCTCTGTTACTGAAGAACCAGAAATATGGCTGCAACATCCAACTTCTAGTAGGCAGACACCTGTTCATTCACACATTTACTATCACAACTCTTGAAGAATTCTGCTTCTCTCAGAAAATCTATAGATACAGATTGTTATTTTTAACAGCCTAAAATATGTGGTTATATATGAGTCAAAATACTTTTTGGTGAGCTTTTAATAGCATGACCTGTTTACTTGCTCCTACTTTGCATCCAGTGAAAATGGGATGATTTACTCCTTTTAAAAAATAAAACTGAAATGGAAAATGCATTTATTTTCATTCTGTGGAGAGTAACAGTGCTATAAAGCTATGTCCATTTCATGTAAGGTGAAAGTACCAAGGAAATTCCTACTCCATTATATGGAACTTATTCTGCATTAGCAGAGTACTTTTTAGTCCAATGCCAAATCAGATTTTAAGTAACATCTCAAGGGTAAAACTTCATTAAAACAGGAGCATTAAACCATCAAAAGTTCTTCCAAATTATGTAAGCTTCTATGACACTTTGGTTAACTGGATTAAATTCATGTTGGAGGCTAGCTTTCTGTCCTTCATCCTGTAGGTATATTAAAATCAGAGTCATATCATGGAAACAGTAGGACTGTGTCTCATTCCTGTAGCTCAGAGNTGTTGGAGGCTAGCTTTCTGTCCTTCATCCTGCCGGTATATTAAAATCACAGAATTATATCATGGAAACAATAAGACTGTGTCTCATTCCTATAGCTCAGAAAGGATGAACACAACATGAAAATTACTCTTCTTGGCTTTAGCCTTCATTTATTCAAGGCTTTGAAGTTGTGTTTGGACAGTGGGTTGGAGCAAGGTGGCAGAAGACAGTCAAGATTACTGTCAATGTATTTGTAGAGAGAGAGGAAAAATCCAGGCTTTCAAGTTTTAATGTTAGGGTTTGTTTGGTTTGGCTTTTTTAATAAAAGAAATTAACAAGGTTTTTTTACTACTTATTGCTCGTTATTCTGGGCTGTGTTGAGACATCAGCATTATGATATGATAAATTTATTCTAAAAAGTTGAACTAACAGGCATGTTACTGCTGTGGTTATTTAAAAAATTACAATGGAGGATCTCTTATTTTACCAGTGGATTTTTCAGTCTCACTAGGGGAAGTATAGGTTTGTATTTCGTTTCTTGTGAAAATCACGTCAATGCTATGTGTGCATGAGAGTATTATTGGGGTTTTGAAACATAGTTCTGAATGTGAGACTACAAAGGTGTGGAAGTCTCTGCTTCTTCCTTTTTGATAATAAACTCCTTGATTTACTTTATTACAAAAATGTTTGATTTTCAGCTAGTTAAATGCAATGAAATACTTTATCACTTTCTTTTTTGTTTGTGAAAATTCATGCTATGCAAATATGGAGAAAAACTGATGACCCCCAAGCTATTATCTGTACAAATACTTTTGAAGGTATTGCTAGAAAACTCACCAGAAAACATTGAAAAAGTAGCTGGTGAAAGCCTGTGTGAAAATTTGGAGTACTAGAGTCTTTGCTTTGAACAGTGATGTTTGCTTCATCACAGAATAAGGTAACGTTGAGGGTGATGTGAACACAGGGCATGTCCTTGTGGTCTGCCTGCTGGTTTTGGCAGAAATGCCAGGAGAAGTGCAATACTAGGTTTTCCTGCATTGAGAGGGTGCTTCTTGCTCTGCTTCACTACTGATGTGGCCAATGGAAGCTGCAGGAGAGACTTTTCCAAACTTATGTTCTTAGTACCTGAGATAGCTAGCAATGTGTATGATGGTACACACATTATTAGAGTATTTTAGCAGTTTTGTACATGCATTTTTCCAGCTGTGTATGCAGGGATACTGTCTTGTGTGCGTGTGCAGTCTTTCATCTGTAGATATCTCAGTGATGTTTATGCTTGCAGCATGAGTACAAGACTGTTCAAGTGTTGCACCTTATCTACATTTGAAAAAGGGCCAACGTACCTGGAAGTGATATAATTATCAATGCTGAAGAAATATTCTAGGAAATATATATATTTAGAGAGAGAGAGTAAGGTTCAGTGACATATTATCAAATATCTGACAGACCAGATTTGTCAGGGATTTGTCATCTCAATAGAACTGAAAGTATGTGGGCAAAGAGAGAAAGCATGTTTTTCTGGGTTGATTTCCATATGTGTAAAAACTGGTATTTATGAACAATATCTATTAATAAGTGGACTATAATAAAATGCTTCTGAAAAGGCTAATCTTATAAAAAGCTCTCTCTTTAAGCTGTTGACTGCTTCATTTGTATGTGGGCAGAGAGAATTCCTCTCTCTTTCACCGAAAGTAATGCAGGACTCTTGTGGTGGTGATGGGGTTTAGTTGGTTTGGGAGTTTTTTTGATTTGAAGTTTTTGCTTAGTTCAGAAAAACCTGCATAAATATATTACTGGGAATGGCTTCTAAAATTATCTTTGTTTAACCTTGCAGGGGAGCAGTTTGCCTTTGCATACAAACTGTATTCTTTTTCTCCTGTCTGCAACTCTTCCTGCTTTCATGACCCAAAATGAATACCAGTGCAGCCGTGATGACTGACAACTGTTCCTCAGTGGAGGATGCAGTAGTGTTTTGGTTTTAAATAGGAATTTAAATATAAACTTTTAAAGACTGTCTGCTATTTCTATATATTTTTATTTGTTATTTTAAAAAGTATCTCAAATTATAAATGTAACCAGTGAAATAATGATCTGTAATCTGTGTGAAATTAGGATTGAATAAACCCAGCTGCATAGTAAAAGAAAAAAGTAGGGTTCTGTGAGAAGTTGGTGTGTCAAGGGATCTATTCCTGCTGAAAAGATGAACAATGTAATAAAGAGCCAGGTAGAACATAAAAAGATAAGCTGCCAAGATCTGAAATAAGAATGTGATAATTTTAATGGAGTTTGGACAGAACTTCAAGTTTGAAAAATGTGCTAATAGTTTGCAGATGTGCCGAGATTATAGGGACTTAAAAAGCAAGATGAGCTGGTATAAAATCAAAGGAAAAGATTCTTGCAAAAGAGAAAGTGAGCTACTATGTCTAAGGAATATGAAATTACCATTGTTGTCTTTGTAAATTAAAAGATGCATCCTGATAGCAAGGGTCATTTGGGAAAGAAATACCTGTATGTATTCGGTTAGAGGTCGATTGGGGAAGCTGTGACTTTACTGTGTTAAGGGAAGAGCAGGTGCTTGGAGACAGATTTTTGCTACCTAAAGTGACCAGGTCTTGGTCAATTGTAGTGTCTCTCTTGCTCAAGGAAATAGTACCGGGGCTACTTAGAGAAAAATAAGTATGTGAAGTATTTAAGAGAAAAAGACAAGCAAGATACATGTAAAAGGTCAAGGTATTGATAACTGTTTTTAGAGATGGATAATAAGAAATGTTGCCCTTGACTGAAAGTGGAAGCAGGAGATAGGGAAGTATTTTGTGGCAATAGTAGATCTTATATTTTCTTCTGCAATTTTGGTTAAATCTCATGAGATCTGAAAGTAAGAGACCCATAGAATGTTTGTATGCAGAGGTCAGTATACACTTCCTCTCCACCCTTAAATTTGCATGTGTTCTCCTCTCTTCTTTTTTTCTGAGAGACACTTAGAGCCTAAACTCACCTCGGAAGAATTCACACATTGATAATGCAAGTGTGCATGCACCTGCATGTATTGTGTCTAGTGAGATATTGATTGTAAATACATGGAGGTTGTATGTGTGTAGGTGTTTCCTTGGGGCTTTTTTGTGGAGTTTTTCCTCTTTTTTTTTTTTTTTTTTTTTTTTTTTTATTTTTTTCTTTTTTGTTT
>VXBB01004884.1:310622-337485 GCA_013399915.1 Illadopsis cleaveri | reverse complement strand
TAATGCATGCAGTCAGAGGCTGCAAGGGAAACCTACAGTAGGAGCTTACAGCAGCCACAGTCAGTGAATGGTTGGAGTCAGAATGGCTGAGCTGCAAAGAGGAATAAACCAGGACCCTTTTCATGCTGTGATAAGCAACAAGTCTGTCTCGGCTCATTTCTGCCCTTTAACAAGAGGGCTGCTGCAACATGCCAGAGTTCTATTTGGTGATCTCTGTTCAAAGCTTCTCTTTCCATTTCAGGGTCAGCTGTTGTCATCTTGCTTCTAACAATGCTCATTACGACCTTGGCTTTTTCACTAAAGCTGTATCCTGCTTTAAGGGGGCTGGGAGTGTGCAAAGGGATGCCTGGTCATGCATATGGGGTCATTGTGTCTTAGGTTTGCACCAGTCTTGATAGCAATCCCCAGACTGCAGTTATGAAAGTGGACTTAGCAAACAAGCTCACGTGGTGCTTTCTGCCAGCTGAGTTTCCTGAGGTAACAATGAGCTGTTTTTTGAGTACAAGCTATCCAGCAAAAAATCATTTCATGTTTCTGGTATATTTTTTATATTACACATTAAATCCTAAACCGCATTGTCATGCCATCTGTCGGAACTCTTTGCGATATTGAGCTGAAAGAATAACCTTTTTCAGTAGGTAACGGAAATTCAGTTCTTCAGACAGGAAATATAGTTGAATATAAGTTGGAAAACAAGTGGAAAATTTTGCTTCTAGTACCAAACATCCTGGCTTATACACGTTGAAGCTTTCACTGTTTCACTCTGTTATAGTTCTGAGAGAAGGCAACTTAACTTCTGGGGTGTCTGAAACAGACTTAGGAATATAATGATGCTTTTTTATTGCAAAGGTTACCTTTAAGTGCAATATTTTTTACATGGTTAAAAACACTTTATTCTGGGACACAAGACTTTTCCTGTCTCCTCAGATTACTTATTTCTTGTACTGTAGCAAGAATGGCTGGCCCCAGCATCAGTGCAACCCAACAAGGAGAGACTGTGTGATTGTTTTCAGTGCACATTTAAGAGAAAAACCAAACAACAAAAAGCTTGGTTACCTTTTCTGAGAATTGTTTTGGCATGGAGAAATTGTTGATGGAAGCAGATATCTCTGATAATATCCCAGTTAAGAATAACAGATGTGTTAAGTCCAATTTCTCCATGCTTTAGTGAAGTTGCTTCTGATCATTAATGAAATCATTGTTTAAATCCTCTCCTATGAGGAAAGGCTGAGAGATTTGGGTGTGTTCAGAATGAAGAAGAGAAAGCTCTGGGAAGACCTCCTAGCAGCCTTCCAGTACTTGAAGCGGGTCGGTAAGAAAGATGGGAACACATTTTTTAGCAGGGCCTGTTGTGATGGAACAAGTGGTAATGGTTTTAAACAGTCGATTAAGATTGATGTAAGAAAAGTTTTCTCCAATGAGGGTGGTAAAACACTAGAGCAGGTTGTTCAGAGAGGAGGTGGATGCCCCATGCCTGGAAACAGTCAAGGTCAGGTTGGACAGGACTCTGAACAGCCTGGTATATAGTTGAAGATTTCCCTGTTCTTTGCAGGGTGATTTGACTAGTTGATCTGTAAAGGTCCTTGCAACCCAAACTCTTCTGTGATTCTGTGAAATCAAATCAAGGGGAGATTGTTTGCTAATATCAGCCAGCGTTTTCCAGGAAGTCTTTATCTTTGCATACACCAACAATCTGTTATAGACTTTTTTTCTAATCTTTTTCTGCTGCTTCTCCATTTTATTTTTCTTTCCTTATCTTCAGAGATCCCTTTCTTTCTCATGTGCTTTCAAATAAACTTCATGCTTTGGATATGTGGGCAGTTTCACATTTGTCTTAAGTTTGTGGTACCAGTTGTCTGGCTCAGCAGAATTGTTAGGTTTGTTGGAGTCTGAGTAGTCGCTAGAGCTCTAGCATTTCCTCCCATAGTGAGTATTACTTTTAAGTCAGGTGAAAATTACACTTCTGTTATGATACACAATATTGGGCTTTTGGTTCTCTGAACGCTTGCAGTCCTTATTTGTGCTGGTTAGCTTTCCTGGTCCGTTACTTGGGTTATGCCATAGTGCCAGTGCAACTTTGTAACTTTAGTTAAGGAATTGGAAATAGTTACAGTAATAGGGAGCAGCATCTCCCCTGCATGTTCTTTCTTTCATTCAGTGACTTGAATTCTGCTCTAGTTGAAAGGGGTGCATGATGTTAACACACAAAGCTTGAATACCAATGGGTCGCTCCATCTGCACAATGTGCATTTAAGTGTGATACAAAATGAGTCACTCACACAAATATGTAATTGTCCCACATAGGTGGCTGTGCACTGTTATGCTTCTCTACTTCCCGCCCCTTAAATGGTGAATTTCCTGGGGGGAAAAAAAAAAGGCATTTTGTTAATTTGATGGCTATACTTACAAACCAACAGTTGTCAGTTTTTATGGAGCTGTTTGCAGTGAAGGATTATGGTATTGTGCTTATGGTTTGTCAGGTACTTAAAAGAATGATGGCCACGTGCAGTGAGGTGTGCAAAGGATTCATATTAGCAACAAAAGCAGCAAAACGGAGAATGAGGAGTTTCATGTTTGTTGTTTTTATGTAACATTAATTTTGGCAGTGAACATCTACTCAGGATTCCCTGCAGCTGTGGTGCTCTCTGAGGAATAAATAAAAGCAGCATGAGAAAAATTTTATCTTCTTCCTCTCCACCTGGCTATTCCTATTCTGTGTGTTTGCTTTGCTGCAGAAACAACAATTTTTGTCAGAAGAGCCTAGAAGAGACTGAAATGGGTTGGGATTTTAAACTTCTGCGCTCTCTCTGTTATATTCTTGTTTGGTTACCCTGTTCTATGACCCTGGTCTGTGGCAGGAACTGTTACAGCTTATGTTAGCAGAGTTCACCCTTGATACTGACTTGGTCTAAAGGACACTGAAAAATAAATGTCAAGTCAGAATTTTCATTGCTCCACTCCCCCACTACCTGCCATTTGTCTGGCAAAGGCCAAGTGACCCGCGTAGGGTTTTGTTTGTTTTGTTTTGTTAGTTTGGTTGGTTTTTTTTAATCTACTAGAGCATTGTTGGTTTATCCATTTAAGAATCTGGACTTACTAATGCTATTCTGTAAGGAAAACCACAGAACAGGGGATGCTGATTTACTGCAATTTCTCTATAAAATACTCAGTGGGATGTGTACAGGGTAGAGTCTGAGAATGTATGATGATATATTCTTTAAGAAATAACTATAAAAATAGAAAGGTAGTTAGGATGTTGACGCCTTTTATTTTTTTTTATTCAGTAATAACTGGTCAATGTCATGGAAATAAAGTAAAAGCAATGGTGTGCGAGTCAGTTGCAGCCCTCGCATACCTCTTCCAGTTTTTTTGTTGTTCACCTCTTCATGATGTCGACCCAATGTGTTTAACTCTCTACTAGGTGACTCCTCCTAAACATAAGAAAATTATTCCAAGCACACTTCACGTGATGCTGTGTTAGTCAAGTGCTACAGTATGACAGTAAAGTTTGTAAAAATGACTAATAATAATAATAAAACAAATTTTGCATTTGGGAAAAAAAGATGACCAAGGATAAGCGGGAATATTTTTGTTCATTTTTTAAAAACTCTAAATTGGTTAAAATTATTTATCTGTGAGTTATAGACTATCATTTGTGATGCCTACAGACTATAATTTCTAGCATCTTGCTGCATGAGGTTTCTGATTTTTTTTTTAAATTACTTTGTTTGTACTATAGAACACCTAAAATCATTTCGCTTATATAAAAAGAGATGAACTCCAATACTGTCTTTCTGCTCCTGAATTTGATCTTACTCTACTGTTTCATGGAACTTTCAGGAGGAGTTAAATTGTTTCGAAAGCTTTTACCAGTTGTGGATGGATCTGGACACATTTATTGCCAAAGTGAAAATACTAAATGTAGCTATTTAATCTGTGGCTTTGTAACTAGTCTCCTCTTGGATATCTTTCATCAAGACGCAAAGATCTCAAAGCAATTTTCAAGCCAGTGCAATTCCTGCAAGACTGTCAACTTTATCACTGTTATTAATGGGCAGGGCCCAAACTGGTTCAAGAGCTTGGTAGAGCCCCATCCCCTGGTATTAATAATAGTATAGACAGAAACGCATGTTTACTAGACTTATTTTTATGCTGCTGGCAATATTAGCCATGGAGCATGAACGGCACATGGAACTTCTGGTAAGAAGCCTAATTTTTTTTCTTGGCTTTGTGCTTCAGACAAAAGGCAAGGAACTGAAAGGGCACACCTTTACCATTTTACATTAGTGTTTCTTTCCTTTGATGGAAGTGTTGTTGGTGGCATCATTCCTTTATCATTCATTGATGGTGGTTTGTTTAGATACTTTTGAATGCTGGACAGGATTAATGGAAGTGTGTTACAGTGAAAGCTGAGATCTAGGAAAAGGAAGCATAGAAGTCCTTTGTACAGAAGAACCTAGAAGCAGTTTGGTCTTTGAGACATGGCTAAGAAAACAGTAGGGGATCAGAAAGGGCTTGGGGGCTGATTTTTTGCTGTAGGATGGATCATTCCATTTGAGAACTGAGAATTTTTCAAACAGTGAAGAGAGATTCTGTATAGTCAGAGTTATTTAGAATCTCAGAAAGATATCAATATACCTTTGGTGTAAAATTGACCGTGTAATGATTGCATCTTATAATGGCAATTCCAAGTAGGAAGCTTGGAATTTCCTTTGCATATTGTCCACATGGGAGAGGAAGACTGCAGAAAATTAACTCTACCCCAACCCAAAACAGCACAGTTATAAATGTGGCTCAGCCAGGAGAGTTCTGACAGCCAGCTGAAAGAGCAACTTGTGTGTTTAAGCCTAAGGGGACTTAAATCTCAGTCTTTCTGTGGATGATCTGGAAGAGCAACAGCAGCAAAACAGCTTGCCATCTTGGCAATGAGAGAACTTGACACGAGTTGAAAAGCTCCTACTGTAGGAAGAACAGTTAAAGGTTCTTAGACATCAATATTGTACTTGACTCAGTGCTTTAAGGTTTTTTTTAACAGTGATTGATTGTGTCATTTGCATGTAAAGGATTCCTAATGTGGGAGTCAGTAATTCTCTCACAACCAGAGGGAGGAGAAAGCTGGTTTTCCTCAAATTGTAAGGTATTTACCGCAGGTGTACTCAAAGGTATGGTTTAGTAACATTATTGAAGCCATTTCATAGAAGATTATTTTAAGCCAGTTGTAGGTACTCTATTGTGTGACACCTACTAAAGGTGCTTTCAGACCTCAGGCCAGTCCTACAGTTGTGGTGGGATTTCAAATAAATGTCTAAGTCTGCAGTTATGCTGCCATTGACACCTTGATTTCTCCACTCAGGTTTCTGTGGTGGAATTTAAATGTTTATTTCTGATAGTTGTCTTCCAAAGCTGCCGTGTGTCTGATCAGAGTTGCCTCTCTGAAGTCAGAGGCCAGAAGGAAGTTAAGTGATTTGAAGACTATCTGCCCAGGTGCTTTTTAAGTAAGAAGAAATTGTAGCTTTGTGCTACAGCTGAACAAGCACCAATACTGGAGAAGTGCTAAATCTTATCAAACATTTTAATGGTTTCCAGACTGAAAGCTGTGAAAGCAATCTTCTAAGGTAATGAAGAATGCTTTCTACTAGATACTCAGCATAATTTTCTTCTTATCAGCCTTCCATTGTGGGAAGTGTCAGCCTTTCTCAGTGTTGCATGTAGCTTTGTTAAGCCCACAGTCACAGAATTGTAAAAATTAAGGTGATCAATATTTTTATTAATCTTTTTCAGCTATAGAATCTCAAGATTGCGTTAAGTTTAGGTATCCAGCACAAAAAAGGCTCCCAAAATTTTCTCTAAAACCTAATCTCAGCTGGGAAAAATCCAATCAGCCTTGTCATCCTTGGTAGTTTATTTTCAGTAATGAAAGTCCTGCCAGTTTGAGGCAATCCAAAGTAGATGAGCTAAAGGCACTTCCCCCCTATAGAAATTGGGAAGAAGTGACCAAGTAGTTGTTGCACATTAAATGAATATAAGCTAATTCGGCCCAGGGGATGTTGAGATGGCTCTGCCTCAATGCACATGCCTAGTTTTTCTTTAGGGACTGCCTTTTACTTGCTAACCTAATTCTCTAGCTCTCAAGAAAAAAAAAATAGGAAGAGAAAGAACCCTCACAAATTTTGGAGTAGGTGTTTTGGTGCAGTGCTTGTAGCTGTCACCAAAGCTTTTACACATTTAGACTCATTTGGTTTTTTGTTACTGCTGTGAGTTTTTCTGTACATTTTTTAATTACATGAAGCATAAGGGTTTCACATTGCTTAGATGTCATTAGTTTGCATTGGCAGTATTCAAGTACATTGCCAAGAACAGTTTTTCTCCTTATTTTGTTGAAAAGAAAAGTTACTTGGTAAATTGGTGGCAAATATTTGCTTGAATAAGCACTGGAGATCTGTCTACATATCAAATATAACTGAGTCTGCAATTACAGATACAACATAGGTACACTTACTTCACAGCCTGTTTGTAGTAGTGTGATGACAACTAAAAGGACAGGCAATAGCTTGGAATATATTTATTGCACTTGTTACAGTGTAGATCTGCAGTTCTTTGATGCATGCTGCAGAGTCCTAATTTCAGTGACCTTAGGACTCATTCTAGATGTCTGTCTGAATCTAATTCTGAGGGAAGGTGTTTGCTTTGGTTTTCTTGGTGATTCTGCTCTTGGTGTGATTTTTTTTACTGTGAAAAACATTCTGTATTCTGTGACAGGAACACAATAGGTTAATTGTCAACAGAATTGGTGTGATATAGTTTTTAAAATTAATTCCTGGAAAAATAAGAATAAAACAAATGACTTAATAAATTTGCATGTTTAATTTTATTTTTTGTTGTGGTTTCTAAGCACATTTTCTACTTTGTGGCTGAAAGAGGATGGATGTGTATGAACATGTGCACCTTTTGTGTATGTGTCCATATAAATCAGAGAAATGTAAATATAAATTGAAATATTTTTCTTGCTTGATATATGCCTTTAGGCAAATCCTCTACCTAAGGGATAAGTAAAAATGGAATCTGAATAGATGATTTGTGCTACTCACAAGAGTTCAGAAGTGCTAAGTATAAGTGCTGTGTAGCATACCAGTTAAGAAAATAATTAGTCCCTTTATCAGATAATAGATTTGATTGTTATCTTCCACCTAAGTGAGATAAAATCATGCTTTATTTCTGTTAATGCATACTGGCATCCGGGATGTAAGGTTCAGGGAAAAACTGGGAGGCTGGTAGTATCTATCTCGAATACAGCTATAGATAATTAGCTAATTCAGCTGATACAAAGAGGGTTAAAAGCCATTATTTCCCACTAATATTATAGAAAGCAGCAGACAGTATAGCTAACATCAAAGATTTAGGCACATTTGATATACATACGTGGGAGGCTTTTCTGAACAGTCTCATAAAACACAATGTCATTGCTATTCCTCTTGCAATATTTGGATTCTCCTTTCAATGTGTGGATCATTAGTAAACTGTGAAGCAATCAAGTAATCAGAGCCCAATTAAATGGCTCATTCCATTCCTGAGCTCAGAGAGGATAGTGGATGTGTGAAAGTCTGGCTGTTAAATAGAGCCTGAACTGCATAGTGAGTGAAATCTCTATGAAGAATACCAGGTAGGGAAAAAGAGAGATGTGTTAGCTGACCATGAAAAAACAAGTGCAAGCTCATTTAAGTTTGCATTTTTTATGCAAATGTAATCACAAAACAAACAGCCTGTAGTTTTAGTAGTAGATTTAGGACTTTGTACTGTGCATAAAGAGACCAAAAGAGGAATGAAATTTAGAAATATAGAATCATCCATAGTTGATAAGGCTGACTTCTGCCTTGTACTTTTTTATTACAGTTGTGTCTTACATTTCCTCCTCTGACTTATAGACCTTTCCAGTCTACATCTGAATATGTATTTGAGTATTAATCTGTGTGCCAATTAAAAATCAGGTTGAGAATGCTATGCCTCATTCTAAAAAGGAGAAAGAGATGCTGAAAGAAGTAACCATTAACTCAGGTCTTCGGGTCAAGACTAATTTTTGTACTGTGATTAGGAAGCAGTTTTCCTAAGAATGACAGGCCTGAGATGGAGATGGATTGCTTTAGTTTAGGAGAGCAAAAGTGTAATGCAGTTAGGGTTTCTGAGACCAAGAGATAATTCAAGCACAAATAATGGAAATATATCTACCTGATACCTCTGTATGTAAAAATATGACATCAGAGCTAATAATGAAGTAATCACCTCAAAGACTTGACTAAAAAGGAGAAATCTGGAGGTTAGACATTGCCCAAGAGAAGGCAAGAGAGTTACTATTTTATCCATGATCAACTCTCAGTGGAAGGGTTAGGTTGAAATAGATCATCTTGGAAAAGACATTTTCCCAGAACAGCTTTTCTGGGATGATGGACAATTCTTTGAAGCTATTTAATTTTTTTATTCCAAGTAAGGGACTAACAGTGGTAGTCATCAGCTTATTTTCTTTGATTATATTGAACTTCATATTTCTCTTGAAAGGATTGAAAAGAAATCTGTCAAACATTAGCAACTGCACCTAATTTTCCAAGCAACCAGCCTGACATCCGCTACAATTTCAGTTATTAAACCCCACCAAGTTATGTGAAGAGCTAGAAAGTTAGAAGCCAGAAGATTACTTCAACATGTATTTGGCTTAGCAGAAGGATGTTAAGATGGTCAGAGGTGAGACAGTTTTACCAACTTCTCAGTAGTTTCTTGTAACACTGGACATCCTTTCAGCACTAATCTGCTTTTTGCCAAGGTAATTTTGAATGTTTGTCTGAGTACTGAAGAGCTTTAGAATACGATTCGTGTTTCATACCAATGCCTGTTTTTTCCCTTTGTTTTTTCAGTTCTTTTATTTTTTCTTGTTTAAAGCACATTCTTTTTCTTCTTTTGAGGATAGTACTAAACTCCAGAAATCATATGTAGCTTTTTAATTCCAGCTCTTGCATTTAAACAGGGTTGAATTTCCTTAACATCCTAAGTAGCCATCAAATGTAGTTGCTTATCCTGAGGGCTCTGTGCCCTTGTGTTTCTAACTAATGACCTTGGTGTTGTGACCATCCCTGAAGCTCTATCTTTGACATGATAGTGAATTTCTAATCAGATGATTTTTATTCATGCAGGAGTGCTGTCTCACAGTATGCATAAAACCCAATAATAGCAGCAAGGGAGAATTATTGTTATGCTGAAAAAGAAAACCCTTGGTATGAAATTGGCTCCTAGGTGTTCAGTGGTGCTTGGGTGGACATCCTGCTCGTTTTAAAGAGGTAGTGTGAGGCATTAAGATACTGAATGGGGTTTGCTAATTAAAAAAAAGTGTTTGTAGAACAAGCAATGAAACTATGCAGCTATGTCTTAGAATTTCTTGTAGTATGGACCTATGGTCAGATTTTTCCTAAAATGTTGATCTGTAAAATAGAAATGGCATTACATTGAGCCAAAAGTGGTAATGACTTAGAGTCAAGCAACTCCTACTACAGGTTCCTACATAGAATCACTGCTCAGCTTTTTAGAATATTTGTCTCTAGAGTGTTTGAGATCCAGATGATACAGGAGTGTCCACCTGTTTGAGAACCTGAAATGTAAAATTAGTGGATAAATTAATCAATCTATTTTCATCAATCTTTAACTTTAAAAAAACAAAGTGAAATGTGGAAAATCTGATTGATTTGATTTTCTGTTTTCTAAGCATTTCATAAATTCCTATAAATCCTTACCTATTGAGTAATTTCTAACTGAATGGGAGAGTGTTGCGACAGTTTTCCAGAATCATCTAGATATAAGTCAGACCTCAGAACCATTTAAGAAAAGCTCAGTGGATTGGTAAAATGGGATGTGTACGTACCAGTGGAACATTGGAGGGGAGATTGCCTGAAAGGGGTGGCCAGGTGACCCATGCTTTTCTGTAGCTTTGAAGACAGAAGAGGAAATTATAGAAGAGTCTGGTCTGTAGAAGACGTTGTAGCAATCATTTTGATTAAAAGGGAAGCTGGAGAATACTCTTGCCACAATCTTTTCATATAGTTGAATAGGATTTATATTATTCATCAATGATGGTGTTACAGTTAAACCACAAGGGTGTTTTCTGTAGTTCTTTTCTCATCATTAGTAATTAGAATGATATTTGCCTGTCAATATAAATCATCTACTCACTAATTAGCACTCTGGTGCGATTTGTTAGCTGAAGCTAAAGAAATAGAACTCTGTGTGACTCATCTGAAAATACAACTCTGCTCAGAAAGCAGGCCTGCATCAGAGTTTAATCTGGTGGCAGAAGAAACAGGTTAGTTCAGAGAGAAAAGGGGTTTAGTGGCTACGACTCCAAATGTTCAGTCAAGTCTAATGGAAATCAGAGGGAAAGGTCTACTGATTTTGATTGTGTAATCTTTGAAAATCAGTGGAGTGCATAGACATCTTAACTAAGATATTAGGAATTTTTTTCTTTTATGAATAACTGACTGTATTAATGAGGTCCCAGTGGGAGTATCTCCTTTGTGCACATTATGTTAATACACACATTCATGGGATTCCAGAGGCATCAGAAAGAGGACTGGTCTGTTTGTCTTCTGGTTTGATTTTTCCCTGAGGTACAGAAATTCAGAAATTTCTAATATTTTCAATTCAGTTTATGACACGCCTATACGGCTTCTTCTGTTGAAAACTGTTTGTAACCCAGGTCTTTCTCTGCTTATGGTTGAGTTCAGAATAAACAGTCTTCTTCAGGCATGACTTCTCTGAGCTTTGAGCTGCACATTGTTTGTTATCTTCTTGCATATGCTGCTGTGTTATATGTTGCTCTGCTCTCTGATGAGAGGGCTGAGAGTACAGACTTGGTAACGAACCCTTGAAGACAGCAGGGGGAATAACAGTGGAGGTAAACAAATGTTAAAAATTGCACTCAAACTATGAATTTTTCAGCTTCTTAATTGTTGAGATCCTAGTCTCTTAGCCTTTGGGAACAAGTGCTTCCACTTGTTATCCAATTGTCACAAAACGTTCTGGCTACTGGTGTGTCTGAGTGTGCAGCAAAGCCTGTGAGGCCCAGGTGCCAGATTGAAAGAGAGAGCAAGAGAGAGGGAGCTAACTCTTTTTGGTTGTCTGGTTGTGAGATCTTGTTTTTATATCTCACATCATGATCTGTGCCCACGATAGTATATTCCTACTTCTGCAGAACTCAAATGTGACTTAAAAATTTGTAAGGAATAGGTATTTCAAAACTAAAAAAGCTGCTTCTTAGCAGCAACAATTAGCCTTTTTCTACATAACTAGAGAAGTTCCACCTTGCCCATGGTGTCATAAGGCTACTGACCAGAAAATAAATTAGTAGTTGATGCTAACTGTGTCATTAAGGAGGGTTCTCAAAATGAGAGGTCTAATGGGATGTTGACTTGAATGTAGCAGAGTGATGAATTTTACTTATTCTGCAGCAGTGTTGAACCCTTGTTTCTGTTCTTTCACTTGAAGCAAGATGAGAAGAATTTTTGCAATGCAAATAGAAAAGGTAGTGCAACATTTTGGGCAAAAAGGAGTCGTTTCCTTGAACACTGGCCAAATTGCTCAGAGTGTACTAATGGAACTGGGTAAAAAGTGAATACAAAATCACTTGTGCTGCAAAACATGCTTTTTTTTTTTTTTTAAATAAAGCAGGAAATAAATTCCTATGAAATGAATTCAGTAAATTGTCCATCCCAGATGTTTTCTTCTATTTCCATATTGTTTATTTATGACATAGAGCTGTGTGATTTCCAAATTCCATTAATTTATTTAAAAAAAATCCTTTTCCATTTTCTACAATCAAAACAAAACAGGTTAACATAAAACAGTTGGTTTTGAGTTGTCAAAATGGTCATCTTTAGCTGAATGCTAAATGATTTTTATTTAGCTAGCTTTTTCAAAATGAATAATGAACACTTAAGCTTGTTTTTCTTAAAAGACCAATTGGGTTTGAAACCTGGAATTTCAAGATTAGGAAAGTAAAAGCCTTTTGAAGTTGTTTAGTGTCCAGGCTGTTTATGGTGTCAGTAGGAATTAAATGTTGTTTACTTGTCTGAAAGATTATTGTGTTGAACTCTGCCTTCTAATCAAAATATTTAGGGAAGAAGGAAGAAGTATATTTTGAGACTGGAACAGGAAATTGCTGGGTTAACAATATAAACTCCCAGTGTGTTTCTTCACTTTTGTAATTTTGCTCTTGATGGTAGAAGGATAGATGGTAGATAAATTAGGAAAGACTCTAATACAAAAGTTAATACTCATGGAAAGATACCTAAAGGTAAAACAGAGCATTTTTATACAGTGTGTGAAACAACATATCAGTTGCTAGTAGCAACTGTGGTAAAATAATTTCCCTTTTAACTCTCACTTTTCACACATCTGTAGTTTTCCTTAACATTCCCTTTCTAATATAAAATTTTCCAAAGATTTCCTTTTTGGTTGTTACTCAAACAAAAGATGGGAAATATTTTCTGGTTTTTTTCTTTTTCTTGACCAAATTTGTTGTTGTTGTTTTTTAATAGAAACATGAGAATTATCATTTGACTTGGATTATTGCTAATTGAAAGTATTTGATTTTTCCAGTATAAATCACAGATATGATAATTGGAAGCCTTGAATGGTCATACGAAAATTAAATTAGCTCTTTTCTTTGAAATAGCTTCATGGTACTGAGAACATTATTGCGTGGCTTTTGTGGGAGCTTTTTTATCTTTCATCAGATCAAATGATGAAGTGTTAGTCTTGGATGTTTTAAGGGCTCTCTAAAGCTTTTGTAGATATGCTCTAAGTATTTGGGTTGTTTGAATAAATTCATTTCTGATGGTTCTTCCCTGGGAATGATTTCAGGGTGAGAGGGGCAGGGTATAAATCAAGCTGGTTCTGGAGTACATTGTGATTATTGTCAGACTTATGCTCCTGTCAGTGCCCAGCAAAGGAATGTTTCCAGGTCATTCTGTATCCTCAACCCTGAAAAGATTTTATATTGTAAAATCACAATTAGTAGAATTGGGAAGGACCTGAGGAGGTCAGGAACTCATCCCCCCTGAATTCTGACACAAAATGTGTTAATGTTTTTGTGTTAGGTAGATAAAGTGAGATGTTAATAAAAAAATAAATAAATACAAATAAAAAGATAGTGCGAGTGGAATTCAATTTGAATATTCTTAAAACTAATGAAAACCCCTTAATGTTTTCTTCAGAAATTAGGGAAACCAGAAATGTTTTCCTGCACACAATGGCTGTTTTTCCTTCCCCAAGATCAGTCATCTTTTTAGAGAATCTGTGCACTTCAAGTGGATAACAATACAAGTACAGATTAGGGCAGGAATTACAGAAGCTTTCTTCACTATGATCATGGCGAGAGAGCAGTGGGACAGCATCTGTCCCTGTGTCCCTTGTCCTCTTCTGCATAGTTGCAGAGACCCAGCCTATAGACTGTTTGAGAAAAAAAGAGAGAGAGGTGGGGGGAAAACCCTCATTTCAGTTTTCAAGCCAGATATCCATCCCTGGGAAGGATGGACTGGAGGAGCGTGCTAACTGCCACTGTTCAAGAGAAGAATCAGACAGTAAATAATGTGATAGTGTGGAGGCCATAGGAGTGACCCTCCTTGTATTCCTCTAGCTTGTGAGTGGGGAGTGGGAGGCCATCTCAGTTGTTAGCTTTTAGTTAAAAAGAATGTTATTGTAGTAAAATACTTTCTTAGCCAGGCCTCTCAATTATCAAACATTAATTTTATCACCACGATGTTTTTCCTTTCAATCTTTGCTCACAGATCAGGTTTTCTAGCTCTTGCTGTCCTCACTGGTGTACTAATTTGCTGTGTGTTTGGGTTTGTTTGTTTTTGGTTTTCTTTCTCGTTTGTTTTCTCCTTTTTTGAGCACACTCCTGCAGCTTTCTTGAGAGCATTGCACAGATTAAAAGAATTAACTGATGTCTTTTGTGGGCTAAACACCACTCTACACATCCCAGTGTGATGTTTATCTTTCTCTGTTAAAACATAAGTGTTTACTTATGTCAAGTTTGTGACCATTATAATATGTAAATTGTGTTCTGTGAGAAAATATTACCTAACTTGTCATTTTTTGTCTTCTGTTATAGAAAATACGCTGCACCAATGGGACAGTAGTGTTTTAAGGATTCATATGTTTATAATTATGGTAAACAATTAAGAGCTCATATGGCACTTCTGCTTTCAAGATTAGAGGCTTGGTCTCCAGTGTGTTTTCCTCTTCTTTCATCGTAGGAAATTACACCGTTTCTGTAGTGGTTCCCATCCCAGACCTCAACATATTTTACAAAAATTAATGAGGAAACCTCAGCACTGAATTTTTACGTAGAGATTCTAGGTCCTTAGGGGAAATGATTTCTTTATTATGAGTACAAACAGGTCAAACCGTTTCCTGTATGTTTTCTGGCATTAGTCAGGGATCTATAAAGTTTAGCATCATTTTTATTCCCAGTGAAGCTAATGAGATTAGTCATAGAAAACAGTCTTTCTTAGCTAAAATTATCATACCTCACTGAGGGCTTGTCTAGCATGTGAAATCCAACTACAGTGGCTTGTGTGATTATCATCTTGATCCTGTTAATTACATCAGTCATTACTAATGTCTGGTTTTCAGAAGCCACTTTTTGATTTTCTTGGATTAGTAAAGAAAATAAGGTATTAGCAAATAGAAAAAATCAATTTTCTCAAAAATGGTCCTGTTTTTTTTTTGGGTTTTTGGATTTTTTGGGGTTTTTTTTGAGATCTGTGCAAGGAATTTTGTTTCCATTATGCTTATTTTGGGTTTGATTTGTTGGGGGTGTTTTGTTTGCTTTTTTTGAGTTATTTGGTTTGGTTTTGTACTCCTGTAGTTTTTAGTTTTGAAGTATGAAATGGCACTGTGTAACAGCTAATGTACCAAATAACTTCCAGAGGCTGGGTTTCATGTTGGAAAATGAAAATGTTTTTGTGTCAGATACAAAATTTATTCTAATCTTTTTCCACTCTTATGTAATCTCTCTTAATGCCAAAAATGTTGTGGAATGGATAGCAGGTCTATTGTGTCCTTATCTGTTATTTGTATCATTAGATTTCGTTCACCTAGAACTGAAGTTTCTGCTGTTTGAGTAGTGTAAAAAGCAATAGATATTGAACTTGTATTAATTTTTAAATTTTTTTCATTGCTTTGTGCATTTCTAGCTGAAAAAGATGCAAAAGTCTTCATTTGTGTCAGACGTCTAGCTGTAGGCTCTTCTGTAATCAGTTGAGGATGGTCTATTTGACAGAGAGCGTGAAATCTTCTAGATGTCATCTTGGGGGTCACTACTGCATTTCTTCAAATGCATTCTCTTATCAGCATAACAGCGATTCGTGCAGTGAAAGAGAACAGTGAATTGAAACAATAGATTACATTTTAATAATGCTTGACCCAAAATGCACCAGAGAGGTATTTGTTGCTCAGTGAAGTATGACACTCTCATTGCAGTCTTTTTTTAAATTTAGAGAGCTGTGGTACTGACATAGCTGAGCTGTGATTTGAGTACTTGGGATGAAAGTTCTGGTGATGTAAATCCAGCAGAATGTAAGTGGTAGCAGAAGCCTGCCTGTTTAGACTGCTTGCACTTGCTTCTAATCAAGTTTTCCCATGAGAGGTGGATTTTAACTTTCTTGGTTTTCTTTATGTAATATTTAATTCAGGCCTTAATGATGGTTCATGTTGAAAAGTTTCATTTTACTTTTGTTATTTAATGGCATAAATCCTGCATATAATCTGTGTTTTCCTTACACTGGATCTGGTTCAAGTAGCTGGGGAGGGTGATGCCCTGTGCTATTCACAGTCTAGGCAAGTTAAGGAAAAAAAAAAATTCAAGACGTGACTGGAAAGAAGATACTGTACCCTGGTGCCTCAGTCCATGAGTGCAGCCATATAATTCTCAAAGTTGCTGATTATCGTCCAGTTGCAAGGGGTTGATGAAACAGTTGAGCTGTGAAATGCAATGCTTAGAAATATTTGAAAAAATACTGTACATTTGAATTTTGACAATGCAATTTTACTTGCAGTTCATAATGCACAGATTGAGTCTGAAAGATACAACTCTGCCCACAGCGTAATGGAAAAAAGATGTTTGCTTCTAGATAATTGCCTTTTTCATATACTGCATGCTATGACAAAATTACTCAAATGAGGACTTATTGTTAAATCTAAAATACCAAATATCACAGATTTCCTAGTCTTCAGAATTACTTGAAAATTTGCCAAAATTTTCTAAATTGCAAAAGGTGCTTCATTTTATTTGGTCTTGAATGTAGGACACTGTTGACATGAGGTGTAGCACGGTTGGGTTACTTTCGTGCATTTGAAATAGGGGCCCTAAACCATTTCAGCTAATATCAAAAAACCAGAAGAGCAGTAATGTCATTTTTGTATGTTAGCTAGAGAGTTTCCATTTCGTCTTCAAAGATTTTGGAAATTGTAATGATAAATTATCCTTCCTGCTTTGAACACTGTTTGTTTTCCAGTATTCTGAAGATTAGCTGTAGAAAACAGTCTTAATTAGCTGAAAAATTTCTGTCTGAGGAATTGGTCGAGGTGATATATTCATAGAAATTGCCACTATGTTGTGTGCAGGGAGTTTTCCCACATTTTATTGTCAGAAGTTATACAGCTTGCCCCCAAAAGTTTTTCCAGTATTTCCTTACATTCGTGGGGTTTAGGTTGTCTGTTGGTAAATAATGTGAAAGCTGATTTGACTCTAAAGCTGGCTCCACGTCAGACACTTTTAGGGAATTGTTTTTAAAAATAAAGACATTTAAAGAACAAATAAAAACTTACCATAATAGGTTTGTACAAGGGAGAATAGCTGATGTGTACAGCCAATATCAAAATACATGATTTGCTGAAAGAATCAGAGCTAAAACACCTTGAAACAAATTTCATTGTCTCTGTATTTCCAGCAAAGGTCCTCTGTTAAGGTGGAGAAAATAACCAAGGGAACAATATTTTTTACACTGATTCTAACATATAGTGTGAATAGAGCTCAGTCTGAAAGGAGAAGGCCATTAGAATGAAACTGTTCTGAAAACACCTTGGAAACATAATATTTAAAAGGATCACTTGGTCCGGTGACTATCATCTTTCTGGCTATATAAGTAAGAGAAGGAATGATGGCAGAAGATTGGAGGCAATGAGGATTGAAAAGTAGGTTTTTATCAAATAATAAAATAATTAGCTAGAAGAAATTATTTAACAGAGAAAGGTCTTGAAAAGGGTTTTTTAAAGACACAATATCTAAACCACAACACAATTACTTTGATGTAAAATACAAATATGAAATGCAATAAGGAAAAATGTAGTTTTGTCAGAGATTCCTAAAATTAGAAAAGAACTTTACTGTAAGTGGTAATTGCACTATCTTGGCAATGGATGTTTAAAAAGGGTGACACAAACATGAAGAGACAAAATTAAGAAGATGGATTAAGTTCTAGTGATTAAAAGGCAATAAAAATGTCCTATTCATCATATTAGGTGTGAAAAGTAAACAAAGAAAAATGATAATTTCATTTATTAAAGTGGAAGAGAAAATAATTAATAGTTCATATTAAGCTAAAGGTCTATTTTCTTCTGTGCTCCAGGCCTTTAAAAAAGAAAGTTACTGGAAAAAATGTAACATAATAAAGTCAAGTGTAGAATGAGTACATAGACCAAAACAGGAAAAGCATGAATCAGAGAATATTTACGCCATTTGGTGTATTTAAGTCATTTGTGTCTGATGAGGTTTACCTACAATCCCTCAGGAACTAACTGGATCAATGGCTCAGAAACTGGCAGTGTTTATCTTTGAGAGCTCATAGAGAATGGGTTGGCCCCAGAGGGCTGAAGAAGGGCAAACATAGTAATTAATCTTTCAAAAGAGGAAAAGCAAGCATGACTGATAGTACAGTTTCTCTCTCCTTACTTCCAAGAGTTGAAAAGAGGGTAAAGAAAAGTTTCGAACAATCACTTCTTAAGAACCTAAAGAACAAGAGTAAGCCAATATGAGTTGCCAAAGAAAAAAATGTCAAACCAATGTGATTTTTTGTGTGTAGGGAAATATTCCTAGCACACTTTGTATGATGAGTTCTTTGGTAGCCTTGCAAATGACTGTCAAAAAAGGAAATTGTAAATAATGTGAATACCAGATCATTATATGATACTTCTGCCTTATTGGTAATTTTGTTTAGAGTATTCATCAATAGTTCCCTGAGATTTTGTTAAGAAACAGAAATCACAGTCCCAAAGATTGTAAAATTATATTTTGAAAAATATTCCCAGAATATTCAAGATCAACTCCTTATAGGTTTTTAAGAAAAATGTCAGTTCTGTGGTTTTTAAGGATGTGACGGAAATGAGACAAGCTGTTAGGGAGACCTTTTGGAAAAGTTATGAAGAACAAGGAGGTTATGTTGCTCTTGGCAGTATTTAAGTATGGTCATATTTCCACTACAGACATAGCACATCCTTTGGTAAATTAATTTGTTTTCGTTTGGCACCTGTCCTAGTAATCAGTTTCTGAAAGAGTTACATGGAACATGATAAGCTTTGTTTTACAACAGCTTTCATTCACGTACATGGTCATTCAATCAGGCCTTCTCTCCTGTTCTCTCTCAAGGTCTTATATTCTGTCCTGTAGTTATCTACTTCACATTCTGTATACTTCAGTTCTTGTGATAAGTTTTGTCTGTGTTTAGGGCTGTGGTAATCTTTTGCAGTAGTTAGCCACAGACCAGTGTTGGCTATCATTCCTATTGTGGATGTCTCTTTCTTTGCTAAGTTATTTATGTTTAGATTGTTTCTGTAAAGATAACTGATTTTAATTTTTTTTTTCTTTTTTTGCTAAGGTTTGTCAGTGTTGCAAGAGAAATATTATCCACTTGGCAGAACATTTCTCAAGCAGTCCTATAGGTTTGACAGTTCCAAAGAAGATTGGTGCTGAGATTGGCAGTCACTGTGCAAGGAAGACTGACCTCAGGAGGCTAAAAACCCTATAGCTATTTTTAAAGTTTTCAGAAGCTTCTTTTGCACTAAGGAAAGTCTGCCTGGATGTTTGTTTAAATAGATTTTCCAGTGGGAATAAATGTTTAAAGCTTTCAAATGACAATGGGGACTTTCTCCTTTGGAAGGCGGAATTCAAGACAGCTTTTGTTGGAAAGCCCATTCTGAAGATTAGGAGCATTCATTTCATAAGGTTCTTGCAATTTAAATGACTGTAGGGAATTTCTTCTTCCTGTGATTTTGCTCTCAGCTAGGAGAGCCCCCAGAACAACTGTTGTGTAAATGGGTAGGGAATCAGGATTCTTAGTCAGTATTTCACGTGTGACTAGTCAGGTTTTGAATTTTTTTTTTCATTTTTACTTTAACACCTATTGCTATTAACTCAATCAAAATGATTAAAAGAAATTAAAATTAAACAATCAGCTGTCTTATGGCACCTCTCCCATAGCTGGTAACTGCAGCACCAATAACTGGATTATGAATAGCAAAGGTGTGATTTCAGATCCTGATTCCATTTACATTAATGGAAGTCTTGCCATGGATAATTTGTGAGAGAAGAAAAAAATCACTGTTTGCCTTCAGAAGATAGTAATGCTTGTCTTCTGAAAGAATGAACAGCAGCTTTGTGTGAGCTAGATCAGGAAAAATTAAAAGCAGAGTAGAATCTTCTCTGGGCTCTGAATGACTCTTAGGTGTTGGAAGCATTTGAAATTTTTTTGACCAGGTGATACATGATTTCTCTTGGTTCTGTATTTACATAAAGAAGTTTCTCTCTTTTGCTCAGGGAAAGTTGTGGTCATAATTATCACATAAGGTCTGCATATATTCCAACAGTGATTTGAGGCTTTAGCTGCTTCCATAGGCAGCTTGCATATACTCTTGGTATATTTACCACTTAAAGAAGCTTCACAGACTTCTGAATGGCTGAGGAGTCTCACTTCTGGAAGACCCAGTCTTGTATTATCAGCTTGGAACTGGCAAGAATGTTTTGTTTGCCCTCTTGTTTTCTTTCCTGCTAGTCTTATAACTCTGAACATTGTATGATTCCACTATTGAAGAATCCTTGTTGCTTCCTCAGGAACTATGTTTCAATTTCTGGTGCCACAGTTACAACTTTCCTATTGTTCACTGTATTTTTGGTTTGTATTCTCAGCCTTACAAACCCCACAATTAGTGACTCTTCATCCATCTTTTAATTTTAAAATGAGGACATAATCATATGGACAGGTAACCTCTGTTTTTGAGGGGTTGAGACAGTCATTGAATGACATCTGGGACAGACACTTTCATATGGTTTTATATTTTTAGTTGCTGATAATGATCTGGGTTAGCCTCTGATACTGTCCAGTCAACCAGTTTGTAGTAAATTACATCTACTTATAATTATCATACATTTCCTGAAGAAAGTACCAAAATACGCTGCGTTTTTCAGGGACTGAGGGGACTTTTTTCCTGCTCTGCTTTGGGAATTGTGATTCTCTCTTCCATGACATTAATAACAATAGAAGTTTTTTTTAATCACCTCAACATTCTAAAACAAAAAAAATGGTGAAAAAATAGAGAATGAAATAAAGGGGTGCATAATTTACACTAAGCCTGAGACTCTTACTGAGTTACCTGAAAGGATTTGAAGGTGGACACTTATAAACTGGCAGACCAGGAAGGTATTAAGAGCAATAAAATATTTAAAGAATTAACACTGAAGTAAAGTAACTGACAGTCTGAATTAGGACTATTACTTCCTTCACATCCTTGGGTTAGCCTGGCCCTTGAATTTGAAGTGACACTGATGATGGCTGCTTGATGCTGCTTGAGTTCTGCTTGCTCTGTGGAAGTGGTGTCTCCTCCTACTGTATTAATTTAGCATGCTTCACTAAGAGACAAGCTTCCAGGATTTAGTTAATTTACTTTTGTTCTCCTTCAGAGAGTTTGTATTCTTTGCATTTTAAGTTCCCTTGATAATAGGATGTTTCCGGCTTAAAGTTGCATGGCACCTTTCCATGCCGTTTTGTGCCAGCACAATTCTGTATTCGGAGTTGCTCAGTCAAGGTTGCAACATCCTGATATTATTGCCACCAAAAAATGAGAGATAGAACTAGAAAATTTGGTTTGTAGATAATGGAAGTGCTTTAAGGGATTAATGTTACCCAGAGTTATTGATCATAGAGGTTGGAACTAGATGATCTTTGTTTCCTTCCAACCTAAACTATTCCATGGTTCTATGATTGTCTGCCTTTGGGGATCATAGTTTTGGGCACTACAATATTAAAAAGACATTAAGCTCTTAGAAAGCATTAAGCTCTTAGAAAGAGTCCAAAGGAGGACCATAAGGACTGTGGAGGGATGCCCAGGCAAGTATAATGTATTTCAACCGTAGGATAGGGTAATCTGGTTTTTCTTTTCAAGTCAATATTGCAACTAATCTATTTTTTTTTTTTTCTTTTCATTCTGGGGATTCTTTAAGTCACGACTGCATAGAATGCACATAGAATGAACTGATTTGTAATTTTAGTGCGTCATGTACAGTGTGCCTAACTCTGTTCTGTTATGCTTAGGGCTAACTGCATTTTCAAGATACAAAACTAAAATATCTGAGATAAGGCCAAGAAGGGGAAGAAATTCAAATAATGACTGCTGATCCATAGTCTGTCATCCAAACTGAATAGATATTTTCAGTCTCATGAATATATTCTTTGTAACTCTTAAATAGTACTAAATCAGTCATGAAGGTTATAAATTGAGAAAGTGAAATGCACTAATGCAGTGTTTTAAATTTTCATACCCTTTTGGGTACTTATGTGACCTTTACAAGATGAAATAAGCTTATTAGGTATAGTATCCACAATTCAACACTCAGATCAAGCACCAGGACTAGTGAGAGAAAGTTAAATTTATTGAAGTGTTGGACGCAGTTTACTGTTAGCTTGGCTTTTGTGTGCTCCCTTATGCATTCAGATATTGCTAGTTGACTTCTGCAGAAGCACAGTCATATCTACTGGATTTCTAGTTGAGGACCTTGTGGCTTTTTTCTGCAGATGAAATGGTTATGGATTGGAGAAGACTTTATCATTAGAGGCTAACCTGGTATTGCCCTGAACTTTCCTGTTCTTGTTTAGTACAAAGGAGGAGAAAAAGACCCCTCTGTTTTTACATATGGGGGAGCTGACCTATAGTTCACTTGTGAAGCTCTACTGATGGAAAAGAGGTTTTGATTTTAACGTGTATCAGCACCTAGGTAATTAACCAATATCTGTGAATCATGCAAGAACTTAATGTTCATGGTTAATTTTAATATTGCTGGGATTGTGGAAGCTTCTCAAAACAGTGAAGTGATAGGTTAACAATCACTATAACTTTCTCAAGAACAGTTGATCAATCTAATACCACAGTGTCTGCAAAATGAATCATACTACTTAGCCTTAGGCATTGTAAGATGATGTTGGTTATCATTAGGTCTTTACTGCTTACGTACTCTCAATTTTACTTGTTTCCAGGATATTTACTGTCTGATGATTCAAATTCTGTCAAGCCTTTGTGAAGGATTTACTGAAGTGTCACACATGCAATTCGTTCATTGCTTCTGTTTCTCTTCTTAGTCAAGATCATAACTAAAAAGTAAAGTACATGAAGTAAGAATGTCCAGGTTTTCTAGATGTATACAGAGGCAACATCTATGAGCATCTCAGCTTATTTGGGATAGGTGTGTTTATTCAACTATGTTATTTGGTATTGTCTTCACACTTAATGTCCATTTAAATATTGTATGCAATTAAAAATCTAAATAGTGGACCTTCATAGTGTTATGACAAAACAAGTGCGGCGTTTGTCTGCATTTTGTACCATCCAAAGCTGCAAATGTAGATGTGGACCAGCACAAGTAGCAGTGTATTGCAGGAAGTTAAAAGCTGGTGATGAAGAATGTGACCTGCTGTGCGGTATTACTGAATTCTTGAGAGAATAAAATGCTGCTTAAGTTTCTGTGATTGCCAAGGCTTCTGTTTTGTTGAGAAGTGCAGTGTGCTCTGAGGAATGGCTAGCCTAACATTTACTGTCCCGGGAGATGTTTAGTGGAGAAGACTCTAGCAATGTGAAATAAGAACATGTGTATCACTGGTGGACCCCATACACTCAGCTGTGTGTTTATCTTCTCATTCTCAGCTTCAGGTTTTCAACACTAGAAGACCGGAGAATTTTTAAACTTTATTTTATTAGAATGATAGTCAGATGTAAATATCTTTATTACATTGTGCACAGAATAATGTTCTTTTTGCGGCGCAGAGCATTCTAGAGAGAGGAAGCAAATCAAAATTTTGGCCCAAGATCTGGTTTAGTTGAGTCATGCAAGATGTTGTGAGCAAACTGAGTCATTAAATTTACTTGCAAGTTCAGGGCAGCACAAGAAATATGTCCAGAGGCTATAAAGAAGCTACAAATAGTTTACAGCTCACCATCATATTTTCTCCATTCTTCTATATACTTCCATCCTTTCATAGCAAACATACTTTAGCATGTGGGTGATTTCAATTTAGTATTTATTGCTCAGAAGATGGTTGGCTTGCTGATACTGTGCTTTGTCTTTTCTTCACTAACAATAATGAAAAGCTTCTGGTTGCTAGGTACTTGCCAGATAAACCTACATGTTTAATAGTGCTGGGGTTTTCTGGTCCTTTGGTGGATTTGGGGTAGGTTTGTTTTGGGTGATGGATTTTAGTAGCTAGTGACATAGCTGGCCTGCAGAGCTTGTAGGTTTCAAGTGAGACTTACAGGTTTCAATTAATTTTTTTCTGGTATGTTTGATTCTGGCCCTGGAGTCAGCCAGTTGCAAAGGGAAGGGAGCCTTGTGTAGAGAAAGGAGACAAAGACTCTTTCAGACTCCTTTGAATAGGCATCATAAAATTTTTAGATGAACCATTGAATAGAGAAATCAGTCAGAATTAGGATAAAGTTTTATAGGAGAAGAATCTTGGCTTAAACTTGAGAGTTGTTTTCAATCCCTAGGAAAATCAGTTTATTTTATTTTATATTTCAATGGTAGCCTTTGGGTGGCATTTCTTAAAAGCTCATTCTCTGAAGAAGTTATGCAAATGCAATGATGATAAAATAGGATGAGGCTCTTTAAAGCAATAGTAATATATATTAGTCATTCTGTTTGGTTTTTCTCATTGTCTGTGTAAGTTTTCTTTCGAATATTGTTTCTGATTGCTTTCCAGGTGTTCTGAAATGCCCAGAGGCCTGAAAAATACTGTTTTGTACTCAGGTTGAATAATAGTCCTGTTACCAAATACCTGCTCATTTCCTAAGAAATGCAGAAACTGGCAGAAACTGCAATTAAAAGTATAAAGTGAAATGGATTAGTAATCTGGGGTTTTATAAGAGCATGCTAAGAGAGAAACAAGAAGTTAAAAAAACCCCTTTCATGAAGTTGTGCACTGAATCTCAGGAGCTAGTTCTGGTTGAGCAAACCACGCTAAAGCAACAGTATTTGTGCAATTTATGTCTAGTACAGCTCACAGTAAGTGATTTCGGATGCTTTTGAAATATGGAATAAAATGTACCTATTTAAAATATAAAGGAAATCATTATAGCTAAGCTAATGATCAGTGCTTATTGCTATATTGTTTATTAACTTTATATTATTCAAATTAAATTTGGTTGATGGTCTTCTCAGACAATTTACATGTAATTCCATATGAAAGTGTTCATAAAATTTTAATCCACAAGTGAGGAAATAAATGCATATAAATATTAGTGTAAATTTGAGGAGCTGTTCAGAAACTTGTCTAAAGGAGAGAGATGTTGGGTCACAGATATTTCTTATTTTTCAGACACCGTTACATCCATTTCTTCCCTTAGAAAATCTTTTCACTTCTGCCTGTCAAAATCTCACATCCTCTCCTTTTGCTCCTTGTTGACCAAGCATTAGGAATGGTTGGGTTCTCATTTTTAGCATGGAAGAATTGGTAGTGCTTGAAAAATTTGTGTTGTCTGTTTTGTTTCCCTGGCTTCAGCCTCATTCTCTAGAGTTGCTTCAGTTCTTTCAGTGGTATATCAGTTTTTCATAGGATGACCACCAAGATGCTCCAGCCTCTCAGATTCTTTGCCATTGCACAATTTGGTACAAATTAGCTGACAATTTCTTGGTTTAACGCAATTTTCATTCAGAGCTGCTTTGGGCTGAGTGTTGAAACAACAGAGATGTCTGAGCTAATTTAAGTGTAAGGGAAAATCTCTTTCATTCTTCCGGGCTTCAAGCGTATCCTGGACAAGGCCTCAAAACTCAAAGCAAGTGCTGTGTCTTTTTGATCCTGTGATTGTCTATTGCATTGTGCGCAAAGCCTCTCAGTCAAGCCTGCTCCATGGGTGAAAGTCTGTTGGAATAGTTGACTGATATGTAGCTTGGCTCTTTAGTTTCCTTCTCACGTAGCCAGCCTCTGTCTCTGCACTTAGATAAAGATTTTGGTTATCATTATATCAACATGTATGTGTGTATATTTGTTTATATATGTGTTATGTTAAATACAGTTTACAGGAAGGTCTGTAAAATTCAAAAATGAAAAGAGAGGTCATATAAAACATGGGACATTAGGCATTCAAACAAACAAAAAAACCCAGACAAATTATTCAAACAGTTCCTTTCTACCTCTACCCTGTGCTATTATACTTTCAGAACAGAGAAACAGACCAATTCAAATATGAGCTTTTCAACATGATACTTACAGGCAACATGAAATGTGGGATACATTTCCAAAGCTACTTATGAAATATGGATTGATCAGTTTCTGCTACTTACAAGTAGTTACTGCTCTGAGACCTTTCCTTCTAATTCAAATAGAACAAGGAAGCAAATATGGTGAGAAGCATGGGATGGGGGAAGAAAAACTTGAGAAAGTCCTTCCTGAAGATAACGTGTTCTATTTTCTTTCTCAAGTCTGAGGGGATTTGTTTCTCAAAGTTATCTTGGTTTCCCTCAAGCAACCAGATTGTAGGCCATTCTTTTAGTTTCATTGTTGCCTGTAGCCATCCTGTTTTAATGAGCAGTTTGAAATCTTTGGGATGAGTTGGACTGTTAGCTCCTAGCAGCTTATCAAGTCTAGAACTGAGCTGTCAAAGTGGTTTAAAGACAGCTCTGGAAGATGAAATACAACTGTGGGAGTGAGCAGTTAAAAGCAGTTCCCTGCTGCTTTCTTGAAGCTATTTGGTTTTTCATTTTTTTTTTTTTGTATTATTAATAGAAGTAACTAAGAATTAGATGGAACAAGAGATAATCATGGGGTTTTGTGAAGTGTAATTCAACTAAGTTGCTGCAGTATCTTTTTTGTGGTCTGAAGTACAGCTGGGTTGAAGAGTTCAGGTTCACATTTACATACAGTGTGTTTGACTGTTGACTCTGAATTTAATTTCTGACAGCACTAAATGCCTTAATGGAATACAGACGTAAGAGCAGAGACTACTTGCTTTTAACAGCTCATCCTAGGAGGCACACAACCCCAGAGTGATGCATGTAGTAAAACACTTAAAGGCTGAGCCAGTTTTGTTTCCTGTCATTCTTTCGAAGGGAAAAGTGTGTTACCATGTACTATTATGTCCTCAGGGCTGCACTGTCCTGTGATGGCATTAAGCCTGATCTCATTCCAAAGACCAGTGATAAAAATGGTTTTGGGAAAAAAAAATCAGGTGAGACTGAAAGATCTAAAAATAACTTGAAACAAAAGGAAGGAAATGTAGAATATGCCTTTTTTGTTTTGTTTTGTTTTGATTCTTCTTAATGTGAGCCTGGATGGTGTAGATTTTTTTT
>VXBB01004884.1:289566-310605 GCA_013399915.1 Illadopsis cleaveri | reverse complement strand
GGGTTGGTTTTTTTTTTTTTTTTTTTTTTTTTTAAATCAGTTCTTTTGCTGGAGATCTTCCCAGTGCTCATATCTCCTTTGGCCTCTAATCATAAGGATTTCATTCCAACTGGTTTGCCAGATGTCTGAGTTAAATATGTTCACCAAAACAGAATATTTTAAAAAAAAATAGCTGTATAAAATAACTTTCTTGGTTATTAAATCATATATTACTACTTCATATTTCTAAAGACATAATTCTTGCAAGATTTTCAATGCTTACAATAGTTCTCAATTTTCAGTGGGAGAAAAAAATATTATAGCGGGTTTTTTTGAGGCCCATGACTTTCCAGAGACACTAATTATTAACTTGCTTTGAAATACAGAAAGTTATAAATGGTTTTCTACTTCCTACTTCTGTATATCACTCAGATACCCATGTTAAAAAAAAAAGCGGGCTGATGTTTTTCAAGGAAGTTTTTCAGTTTGCACGTACCCTCGAAATTAGACGTGCACTAAGCAAACTTGGCCCTCAGAGTTCTTAAAGATAGGGTAGACAAGAATCAGATTTTTTTTTTATTTATTCGTTGAAAACTTTCTTATTTTAGTATTGTCAGTCCAAATTGGAAGAAAATAGTAAATGACAGGGAAAATAATTTTGAGGTAACCAGTAGAGAATATTGTGTTCCTTGAGATGTGAAGGATCCTGCTCTATAATCAGGTCTTTAACTCTCTCTTAACCAGAATTTTTGCCCTCGGCGTCAGAAGTTTTCTTGACCGATTGTTGTCCAAACAAAGGCATTAAATCTGAGGAACTGGTACTGTTTGGGGAAAACATGTTCCTTGAAATACTTTGATACAAAGCAGGAGAGTGCTATCGATACAACTAAGCTAATCAGAGCAGATGATAATACTTGTGTGTCACTGCTTCTCATGTCAAGATTTAAATCCAGGGTACTGTTGCTGTCAGGTGTTCTTAACAGATTAAATCTGGTTGCAATTTCAAAACATTTGTTAGATTTCCAGGTTGAAGTGCAGCCAGTGTCATTAAAAATCATTGAACACTTGTATTTTGGCTTGCAGGGAAGCAGAGTGCTTCACTGTCAGACTCTAGATGTTATGTCAGCTCCCTGCTGGCCTCTTGTCATGAAAGAGCACCTGGGGAACTGAGGTGGGCACATGGTTACCGTAAAACCTTTTGGCAGAAGCCAGGCTCCCCTCAGCAGTGTCTGTGGGGCTGCAAGAGGAGGTATTAATGCTGTTCAGATTTGGATCCAAACAAACTGAAGCTTGTGTCCCAGGTGTGGGAGCTGCAGATGTCCTTGTCTGTCCCTCTTCTGTGGTGCTCTGCGTGTTGAGGAATCCCTTCAGTGCAGGCAGCTCGGGGTGCAGCTGCAGGTTCAGCTCTGGGGGACAGGAGCCCGAGCCCCAGGCAAGAGGCAGAACAGAGGGCTGTGGGACCTGTGGGCGCTGTGGGCTGGCCAGGGGACTGGACTCAGGGACACAGCAGGAGCTGATGATTCCAGACTTTCTCACCCTTTGTGAGGGTATAAAAGCCAAGGGGCTCCTTTGTTCTGAGTCCATCCTCAAACGCACCAGCTTGAGCTGTCATTTTGTTGTTTAGCCATGGTGCAATAACTGAATTATTTTAAATGTCTGGATGTCTATTTCTGCTCTGGGAAACCTGGTGTGAGTGTGAGGTATGTAGTTGTAAAGGGGCCTGGGTCTCACCACCTGTCTCAGGTGGTGAGACAGTGGCTGCAAGAGTGGCTCCAGCTTGGTCAGACAGGGAAGTTTCCTTAATGCTACCAGCTGCAGGAGCTTCACATCAGCCCTGGAATGGTTACAGGCTTTCTAGATTTTTCAAATGTTTGTCGTAGTCTTCCAGAAAATTTTGCGTTTCTCTCTCTGTTTTTACAAGAGAATAGCAGATTATCTACGAACTGTGTTGGCGTAAGAAAGAAATGACCTTCAAGACACAGCTCTATGAAGATGTTATTTTATCTCTTCTGTTAGTATCTTTAGAAAAGTATCAGAAACATACTCACAGTTTTTCTCAACCTAAAATTTAGCCTGTCAATGTGGCCATACTGAAAATGAATAGGAAAGAAAAACCCACTGCACAAACCCACTCAAGTAAATACATAAGAGAAAAAAATCCTAACCCTTTACAGTAGAAAAGCAAGGTGTGTCAGTACAGAAAACACAAGAGTCTTGTTTGTTTCACACTGACTCTTTGAACTACTCCTTGAAGAAAGGTTTAACAACTGTCACTGTCATTTGAGTCAGTTTGCTGACATTTTGCTGAAGGAGCCAAGAAAATAGATCGCAGTAATAACTGACTTTTATTTCCCTCTGTGATAGCACAAGGGGTATCATCACCTGGTATTTAAGGTTTTTGGCCCTCACTAATAGCACCTTTTTTCCTGCTTGAAAGGTGTGAATTTTTTAGTTGTTGTTGTTGTAATAGAGTGGTACCTAACCATGCTAATGACTCTTCAGAAATAAGCAAGTTGCCTCACCAGAAAAGTTCAGTGCACTATATAATAGGGTTGTTTTTTTTCCAGAACGGTCTTCCTTATATCCATGAAAATTGGTGACATCAAGGAGCCAGCTAAATTAGGAAATGTACTTTGAGCTTTACAGTTCTAATTATGACAGAGGCAAGCATCATAATTTGGATTGGGAAGCAAGTATAAGGGCCATGACTTATCTCTCAACTGTAGAAAAAAGCATTTCTGTATTCCTAGGCCCCATGGACAGCTCTGGTCTTTTAGCACTCTGATATTACAAGGAGTTCCAGCAATTCTTTTATTACCCTGTTGTTCTTCTCACAGAAAGCAGCCACAGGGTGACATTTTTATCATATCCATGCAGACTCAATGCAGATCCACAGAGGATTTTCATGCAAAGAAGAGCTAAGTTCTAAGTTTTTATTTTTCATTTTGGATCATTTTTTTCTGGTTAGGAGGTAATGTTCAGCCATCAAGACCAAATTTTCTTACTTTTCAGGGAACAGATGTTTGTCTTGCTGCCTAAGACACTAAGCTATAGTTTTGAGCTTTGCAGATGAGAATTCATTGTAATATTAACTGCTAGTTAGACACGCTAATTACAAAACCACATAAGTTTAGAGAGGATACAGGCCTCTTTGCTTTATGATGCATAGCCTCATAACTGAGGTTCTTTGGTTTATGTTAATACAGTTAATAGGCCTTAAATATATGCAGGTTATTTGTTATGGTCCCACTTATGACACCAAATAATGGTAGGGTCTGATTATTAAAAGATGCCTTTGCCCCAGTTAAGGTACAAATGAGACCATGTGCTAAAGTCAATAGTATGGATTCTATTTAGCAGTAAATATAAAGGCTGGGAAGGAGGAGGGTCAGGGGGAAGAGAAGAAAGAGCTAAGTTAAGTAGAAAGATGGTCACCACCACATGGGTGCCTGCAGTGTCCTGATGGCCCTTCTGGTCTCAGTGGTGAGGGTCCTCAGCATGTTCTTCTGGAGGTACTTCTTTGGTACAGTCCAAGCCCCAGGTGTCCACGAGGTGTATGTGCTCTTCCCATAACTCTGGATTGAATTTATGGAAGGACTTGCTTCCTTTCCCAGTTCCACAGTTTGCCACAGTGAGAATTGTTGTCCAGAGAGGCTATCCAAATCTGCCTCACCAGGCCTGGCATCTTCCTGTTGTTGCTGTGTGCATTTTTCCCACAGTGGAATTTTGTCTGGTGTGCTAATTCCCAGCCTTTTACTCTTGTATAGGCCCTTTTTTTTCTTTTTCAATGTGATAAGATACGAATGTTCTGCCACTGGCTTTCCGGAGAGACATTTGTAGGTGCATTTCACCACGATCTGGATAACCCAGCCCTAGCCATTCTTAAATTGTTTTTATATATTGTGGTGAGGATTTACATACTCATCTGGGCTGTTGGGTGAATGAAACCATATCCTCATTACATTTTAAACTGAATTCTCTAAGCCCTTTGCTATAAGGTTTTTCTATAAACTTCCTTTTAATTGATGCAGAGATGCTTTCGAAGTGCTAATTATGTTTGACTGAATCCAGCAGTTTTCCCTTCCCAGAGTCTGCATGCATTCTGCAATGAAGAAGGACATTGGCTGAGTTTTGAGCTGGTATTTTGTGTTTGGTAGTAACAGGTGTTTGCCTTACTCTTGTGTGAATTATATTTCAATGGGGAAAACCCATGATGCAATCGCACAGTTAAGTTGAAAATAAAGGCCTTTTTACTTTAGCAGTAAAGCCTATGAGACAAAATGGAAGTGCTGAGATTTTTCCATGCTCTAATCTGTAGGAAAACCGCTTACTCAGTGGGTGAGCTGCTCTGAAGTGCTGTGGCTTGGTGAATGTCTGGATGTGAAATGCAGGTCTTCTGGCTGCACTTTTGTTTCGTTTTGTGTTTAGATTTATTTTATTCTTTCAAATGGAAGCTGAAATACTGTATAGTTAGAGATCATAAATGAAGTACTCAGTTTATTGTAAGTGGATGACAGTAACTGGATATTTTAGAATTGTTCTGTAGGAAGAGATAGCCATAAGTTTTATGTGGTTAAAGAACAGCAGAATCTGATTGTGTATTATTTTTGTTTATTACACAGAACCAGTTTAAGCAACTGAATTCAAAGGACAAATCCTTCGCACCTTAATAATTGACATCAATTTGTGGTTTTCATTTTTATTTGGATTTAAGTAAACAATATACTCTAGCTGAATAGTTACAGTTTAAGATTCTGGAGTACTTAGCATAGTAGACTAATTCTGACTATATTTTAATTTTTTCTACTGCTGAAACTGAAATGGAGGATTATATAATCTGACAAAATTACCTTCTCTGAAGCTTGGAAGAAAAAAATACGTTCTTCAATGTGGCAAAGCTTGTCCTGTCTTGGACATAAATTATGCAGTCTGCTGGACTGATGAAAGTAGAAATATCTAAGCATTCACCATTTTTCATTCATGGGGTTGAATAACTGAGTGCTTGTGCTTAGTTGCTTTTGTTTTGTTTTGTTTTTTTCTTTTACTTTTAAATCTGACTTGCCTTTTAAGTTTACTATGACATTAATTTACGATACATAATTATTTCTTTGTGCCTTTAAAAAAGGTGTTTATAAGCACTGATGGAAAATAGTACTTTCAAGGGATGTTAACAAAATCTTGTCATTTTCAAAAAGATCAATTTCACAGTGGTTTCAGAAACTGCATCTGGTTATGGGTCACCATGCCAATTTTGTTGTGTTCTTACAAATGCAATTTCATGTGTTTTATCTCTTGCTGTGTTGTTTAAAATAGTAATATTCCAAAGAAAATGAAAGCTGGCTTCCTAACTCAAAAGAGACGTGTAGCAATTTCTGCATAAGGATCTATATGCATGATTCAGAAAATTAATGGAAGGTATAAAAGCATAACTGTATCTAAAGATAATGATAGAGAAAACAATTGAGGTGATGTAGTATGTTGAACATCATCCTGTTCTAACTGAAGAAAATCTATTCAACACAGTGTGTTTGTAAGTTAGTGACTGTGACTAAATTTTAATACATCTTCAAACTGTAAAAATGTTCCTTGAACTGGACATGTGAAAAGAGACTCCCTTAGTGTTGTGCCCTTAGTCTGGAAACGTGAACCTTTATTTCTTGAGCTAGAAAGCAAGCCCAGTAATTTAGACTCTACAGTCTCAGAATCCTGAAACACCTGTAGGATTTACTCAATAGACAATCGTGTGCCCTGCCAGTTGGAGTTGTACTTGCATGCCTTAATGCACCTTGCAAGTCTCAGTCTCACTCTTTTCCATACAAAGGGAAATAGTTTTACAGCAAGAGCAGCAATATATTTTTAACTCAGAGCAATTAACCATCTGAGTCATTTGAGGCTTGGTAAACTACAGTCAGCATCGGATTGGATTTCATTTAAAGTAAAGAAAAAAAACCCCTGAAATATCAGAAGAATATCTACAGAATCCAGCCAACTGCAATATGTTTCAATTTTGATAAGAAACTGATGGGGGTGAAAACCACATAGAAGCCAGGAAGGGTTCCAGCAGAAACCTTCCCCCACTTGAGAGGAGGTACCATCAGAAACTTGCCAGTTTATTACTAATACTTGTTCTGTACACTTGACAACTGGTTTTAATGATTGTAGAGTGTATTATTTGTAAACTTCGAAATTCATCTCCTGGCCAATTTCTTTCACTTATGTATTTCTCTAATCTGTGAGCCCTTTTCTGGAACTGGTGTGTGTCTGCATCTCGAACCTTGACCTCTCATTCTTCTGAGTGGAGAAACCTTGCTCTTAGTTCCTTGAAACCATTCTGTGATCTACTGAGGCAGAGAACAGAATGTACAGTCATGAAACTCTGTGTTTCTCAGGCAAGAAACAAGTTGCCCAAAGATACCAGCATGCTCTGCTCCTGATGCCCAGTAACATTTTTAACCCGGGATCCTCCCTCTGAAGAGCTGTGGATTTGTTTCAGATCTTCCATCTTTTCTCTTTCCATATGACAAACTAAGTTTTTAAGCAAGAGATGCATGACGTGTCTTGATATTGCCACACCTACTCTGGACAATGATGCAAAAAGGATAAAAACAAAAGCCTAAAGGAATCTAACACTGTGCAGGTGTTCCCCCGAATCTGTCTTGGAAGACCTGACTTAAAGGAATCAAAGCAGCAGTGAGCTTGCACTTCTGTGGAACAAAAATACATCTCTTGGAGCTACTGAGTCTTGTCTGGGAACATAGATAAGATAAATCAAAGCAAGAAGAGAGTGAAAAATGAGCCTAAATCAAATGAAAGAGATTAAATTTTGTAATTTAGTCCTTACTGGAAGATAGCTGTGTAGAAAAACTAAGTTTCTGAAAAGTATACTCTGCAAGGAATCTTTCACACTAGAATTACTTATGTTTATCTCAACTCTCTTGAGAGTGCCAGCTCAGAGGAGCCTTTGACAAAGACATTGTTTGGCATGGAATATTGATCTGATGGTTAGAGGTGCTGAGTACCCAGGATCTCACACAGGAAAGGTGAATGGAGCACATCTCAAATGGCTTCTAAAAACTGCTAATGTACTGCAAGTGTATGCCTCACTTGAGAAATCAGAGCTATACTGATTTTAGTAAGACCATGTAGATGTTACCCTTTTCTATTACGAAATAAAAATCTTTTCGCACCTTTCACACATGGGGCATAGCAAGGGAAGAGTTTCCGGTTCCAAGTATGAGGGATTTTGGAAAACAACTATAAACATATTTACAGATGAAAGTTTTTTGTAAGGAAAAATGCAAGAAGTTTCTACATGCTGTGGTGCAATGCTTATTTGGTATCAAATGAGATAATTTGAATGCTCCAAGCCTTATGCCTGATTTAATTTGGGTTAATCTGGCTTGGAAGGTGTATATTCTGACTTAGTATCCTGTACTAACGCTATAGGCTGACTGACCTGCTGTTTATTCACACCTGTGTTAGCACACTATCAGAAAACCATGAGACCTTGGGTTCTTGATTACAAAGGTTAATATTGCTCGGCTTTCAATAGAACTAGCAGCTGTGGAGTTACAGAGGAATCTGAAAGTCTGTCTTCAAAAGCAAGCTGACTTAGCAAGCTGACATCTAGGATTTCTCAGCACAATCATTTGTTCACAAATGAGTGGAGGTGGAATTTTCACAACCCAGGTTGTCCAAGCTGATGGCATAAATTCTATTAGAGCAGCATGCTCCCAGGAGTCGTCAACTTTTCATTTCTTCTGTATGCTGAAGGAGTGAGGATGTGGTAAACATCTATCCTGTTGTGACTTTGATTCTGTAGAAAGCAGAGGATGAACCTTCATAAACCTGGGCTGAAAAAACTTCCACCTGGAATCAATGTTTGCAAAGCAGTGCCAGAATGCTGCCTCTTGGTAGGCAGAAATAACTCCAAGTACTAACCTTCAATGGATTGAGAAAAGTCAACGAGTACATTTCCAATGACAGCAAGAGAATGTTGTGTGGAGTCTGAAAGCCTTTCAGAAGGCTGTGAAATGGTGCTTGATGGGCAGGCTTCAGTGGTACGTGAGCACTTTGGGCAATTTTGTCATCAGCTGTTTGCTATTCTTCACTGTGTTAGCGTCATTAATGTCCGACACATCGGGGGGAATTGCATTGACTGATCTGCAGTAACAGCCTGATCCAATGCCCAGTGAAGTTAATGGGGGTCTTTACACAGGCATAAGTTGATTTTTAGTTTCCAGGTGCTCTTCACTGCATATTGTAATTGCGTATTGTATTATTCTCAGAAAAATGACATCTCTGACATAATTTTGTATCTGTGAAATAATAGAAATTAAATTTTTGCTGTTGCACTTGGGGACTGTTTGATTTCTGTCTTACTGCAGTACTTCTATTTAAATTAAAGCAGACTGAGTCTAATGATGCAGAAGGCTACATTTAAATCCTTCTAGAATAAGTAAAAACTTCTACTACATGTTATTAAGTCTTTATGCATAAAACTTCACAACTAATTAAACTATTAATACCTAGTACTGAAATAACTGAACTAGCCTGTAACATCAGATTAGCAGTGCTGCTGGATGTCATAACAGTAATTATTACAGGTAAGAATCTTCTCCTGATAAAATGGCAAGTTTGCAATCACTAGAGGTTTGTACATGGAGCAAATCTAGCCTAGTGCATTTCTAAAGACCGAAACCGGTAACTGTGCTACTAAAGCTTTTCTGATTTTAGGTATTGATTGATAAAAGTAAGCAAATGCACCAGAAATTAATCCAATGTGAGGTTACCTGACTCTCTGAATTCACACTTACAGATTCACTTGCATTCCCTTGAAATATGGAACATATTCCATATGGAATATGGAACATTTACATGTTTCCTGATTTTCTTTGAGTCGCTAGACAAATCTGAGGTCAAAGCAAATTCTACCTTAGTGCTCCACTGGTGATGGATGGCCCATGATTCTGTAGTTTCCAAAGATTGCACAGTTCTTCATGTACCTATCTGCATACAATTTATGTAAGTCTCGAAATTGACTGTTTTCAGAAGCCTTTGGAAATTTTTTTTTTTCCTTTCAAAAAATAGGGCCAAAATATAAATGATGACCTATTCTGTTCTTATTTCCATTTTTAAGCAGCCAATCCTAATTTAATTATATTGATTTAAATGTGGTGTAGGTTTTGGAATTGAGTTGATGTAAAAAGATAAAGCTTTCTCTTAACATTTGCACTCTGTCTTGTGATACCCATTTACTTCTCCACTTTTCAGGCTGTGAGAAACTGGATGTAGGAGGAGCCCAGTAATTAGGGTTTGGCAAGGAAAATAAATAGATAGGCAATTCTATAGGTAATTATATGGCTAGAAACCAGGGAAACTGAAGTCTCAATTTATTTTAAATGTCTTTGTTTTAAAGAAGGAAATCTAAAGGTGTAACTGAGAGTGAATGTTTTTGGGATGGAAAGTGGAAAACATATAGAAGTGATTAGACTTATTTTGTTAGGTTTTTTTCTATTTTGGTGTTAAGCATTGTATTTAAATTCAAAATGTCTTGTAGGTATAATTGAAAACATATATCTGAGAGAGACTGCAAGGGAATGCAAAATCTTAGCAGATTAAGTTAGTAATGCATAAGAGAGAGTGTGGCAAATGGACCAGAGAAAAAAATTGGAGCTAAGGCTGAAAGGGAAAGCTAGAAGGAGAGAAGAGAGAATGCAAAAAAGGATCCAGGCATTAGTGAACAGAACACTGAAAAAAAGATTGAAGAAGAAATTAAGGAGACTTTTTAGAGGATCTGCACTTGATTGTGTTGCTATTTGATGTCACATAACAAGTTTATTTCGAAGACATTTCCCACAGGATAAAAATTATGGTATTTTGTAATCAGTCCTGTTACTCAGTTAGCAAGCTAATGTTGAAACATTTGGGCAGGAGAACTTGCCAAGGGGAAGTTGTTCTTTTGTTTCTTAACTCTGCAGATGGTGTAGCCCACAAGTTTGAGGGTCTTTTGATCAATAAACATTTAAAAGTGTATGTGGAGGTTGTTATTTGTTTTTTAAAAATAATTTTCCCAGGGCCAATACCAGTACAGAATACACTGTCCAGTCTTTTAATGCTACTCAAGGTACTTGTCGAAGAACCCAGCCTTGGTAAGCAGTTTCATTCTTCTCCTATTCATAAATGTCTGGAGTTTGAAGTAAAATGGAATTAAATAATCTAGTAAATCTATCATACTCCAGTGATGTCATCATCAGAAAAAGCATAAGATTGAGAAGCAGGAATATAGTTTAAAAATCTCTTAATTTGAAATATCCCTGCTGATCAGGGATAGCCTGTTAAGTGCTGTAACCTTAAGAGACCATCACCTTCCCTCCCTCCTCCTTGGAGAAACAATGTTTATTCAGTTTCTGTCTGTCACTTTTAAGAGGTCTTGCAACTTAGAAAATGTTTTCTGTTTTTGCAGCTGCCCAAGCTTTCCTGAAACAGATTGATATGCCTCTGGTTTTGTCTCATTTTTTCTCTTTTGATCCCACTCTTCCTAATGTCATTTATTTCCTACTTGACTCTCTGTCATTGCAGTAACCTAGGGGTCCTTAGAGGCCTATCTTCTCTTTCCTGAGGCTTCAGGTTTAAAAAAACTTGTGATGCAGCTTGTGTGATTGATAAAAAATAGATACCACAGTCTTTCCTATTTTGTCTAATAGGGTGACTTTCTGACATCCTTTGCTTTGACAGCCTCTTTCTCTAGGTTGTGGTTTCAGTCTTCCTTTGAATGTCTGTAGGCCAGAACCCTGGCAACTTCTCTTTTTATCATAATTTGATTCCATTATAGTGCCTGTGTATAAGCATCTCTTCAGGCAGGTTCTGTTCTTGGCCACAGGGAAGGCAAGAGATGGCATTTCCAATCCTAACAAATGTGTTGCTTTCCCAAAGGGGAAACCTGAGAGGAACCACTTTACAGTGTGCCTACATTTTATTATTGTTCTTTAAACTCAAGACTGGTTGCCAGGTTTAAGGTCTTTTGAAAATTGAACAAAACCAAGGCTTCCTTCTGGCTTGTCATTGGCTTCTAAGGTCTTGCAAGTCACTGTCCTTGCTCCCTAAATTCTAGGATAGAATCTAAATTAGGCTTCATGACTTTTTGAGGGATTTTTTAACCATTTTTTTCCTTACTGATAAACCTTTTCCCTATCTGGAAAAGTTCCAAACTGCAGTGAAGTCCTGGGCAGTGTTTTTTGTTTTTTTTTTAAGAAATGTATCCATTTGTGGCACTGCACGTAAAATATGTTCCTAGAGGATAGCACCATTTAAAAAAAATTTCTTTCTCCTCATAATTTGTAAATCTGTTTCCAAAGAGAGAAAACAGTCTTCTTTCGCATTTACTAAATCTAATTTTGTTTTAAATAATTTTATTTTGGATTAAAGAAATGTGTTCATGGAGAAAACAAAGCAGACAAACAGCATTTTTTCATTAGGTAGTATAGAAATTGCCTCAAATACCTGCAGAGCATTCAGACTTTGCCCCTGTTTGAATCCCAAGTTGTGTGTCCATCTTCAGGTTTCTAATTCACCATGAGCTCTTTCTGCCCACACAGGGCTGGCTCAGGCTGAGTTATGGATCAAATGCCTGGTCAAGCTGCCAGTCTTTGAGAAAACCGTTCCTCCTTCCCAAGGGGTTATTTTTGGAGGTCTTTTAGAGGAAAAAAAAAAAAAAGTAAATGTGCGCGTGTTTCTTTAAAAGAGCAGATGCAGCATGGTTCGCAGCGTATTCTTCTTGGATCACATCGGATGAGTATGAGTTGCCAACAACAGCAACAAAAGATGGTGGTGGGGGGAGGCAGAGGGAGAAACAGAAAATGTGTTGACAGTGGATCTGACCGACACAGCCCTAAACAATAGGATGCACGTTTAGCATGACTGGCTCTATTCATTCTCCTGTCAGTGCTTGACATGCCAGCCTCTCAAAGGCAGCAAAGCTGCAGGAAGTGTCACTTCCTCACGCAATATATAGAGAAATTTCCTTGATGCTATATTCTTCAGCTGCAAATGAATGGTTCCTGATGGGTTTTTGGTTAGTGAGTGGCTCTAAAAATCTGGTAACTTAATAGTTGTGATGCTGAAGAATAATATGCATGCATGAGTAAGGCCAGTTATATAAATTTGTGTGTGTGTTGACTGGGTAAACTTTTCTCTTGTGCAGCCCAGCACGGTATTTGAGCCTGCTGAAGTGCATAGGAAAAACATTGTCTGCATTCTATAAATGCTTTTTTTCTGGTTCAGATAACTTCAAGTACATTGAGCCCTAAGGGGGCACATGATCAGCCGCCATTCAAGAACATGTTTACCTCTCCACTGACATGCAGCCTTGTGCCACATTTTCCTTTAAGTGTGATCTCAGACCACTATTTGATGACCTTCCAAGCCATTTAATAGGGCAAGAGGGATGGCTTGAAAATTGTGTATAAAAAGTGAACCCCCAATTACTCTATATTTGCAGTAGTTCAGCACTTCGCTTGCACAATAGTATTCTGTTGCAAAATAACTGTGGCCACGTCAGGTTGTCTGGATAATGCCTCCAACCCTGCTGCAAATCCATACCTGTTTTTCTAAAACCTCATCTGCATTTTGTAGAGCTGCTCTTGTCACACTGATTTCTTGCTTGTAGAATTTGCCAGAAAATATATTCACTATATATTCAGATATGTACGTAACAATATATTCAGGTCTTTTATAGTGTAACCTAAACTGAAGGACATCTGAGGATACCTGAAGGGTGAACGGTTTCTGTCTGTATCTTCTGATGAGTTGTTGCTCCCTGGAGTAAGAGCTGCTCTTAGCATTGGTTCACCATGGCTGATTAAAACCTTTCTGTTTAATTTCCATGCCCTACCAGCACTGGGTTTGCAGTGCTTGGTGACAATCTGTTTTTGAATGGTTTTTCTTTTTTTTTTTTTTGTTTTTTTTTGAAAGATATGTGCTTGAGCTGTGCAGAAATATTGAGCAGTTCTGCGTGCATTGAAAATCTATTGAAGAATGCAGGGCAAGTGTCAAGCTCTTCCTGAAACCCACAGAGTTTTTCAGTTTTCTCAGGAAATGTGTCACAAATAATCTTTCTGAAAATTAGTTCTACTTTCTCAAAGAAGCAGTTGATTATATTCCTGCCCAGACTGTTTCAGTACATAAGCAGTGTAAGTAGGTGAAAGGCAGGTTAGCCTCTCTGCAGTGATTATCATGTCTGCTTTTCAGCTTGCTGCTTAAAAAAAAAAAACGCTAACCCAAATGTTTGACAGGCTCTTATTTTATTGAAATAGTATTTTTTTTTTTAAACACAGACACTACTTTCAGTATCTGAAGGCAATCTGGTACTTATATGCTTTGCAGTAGAGCCAACACCAAGGCATTCAAACTTGGTCCTTCTTCCCTTTTACTTTCAGAAGTTGATACTAAGATTTTGATATGGTTGCTAAAACCTTACCATAGTATTTGATAGTGAAAAGCTGTGAAAGCAGCCAAGGAGATACTTCAAAAGCATATTTATTTATGACTTAAATTAGAGTACAGTTGCAAATTGCAATTGATTCTTCAAATATTTTGGAAACACAACTGCAAAATGCTGATGCTCTTGATGAAAGATATACAGATAGCAATTTATTGCTGCTTCCTTAGGAAAAAATAATCTCCTGATGGGAGTTCATTAGAAAATAGTTTCCTTTTTGCATTTAAGCAGTGATTTATGGCTGCTTAATGGTTATTTGATGATCTTACTGTATATAATTTCCCCCAATTCCTAATGTGAGTTCAAGGATTTATTTTCTGGAATTCTCTCTATCTCTTCTGCATGTTTCTGAGAATAAACTCACCTTATATAAAATGAACATGTGAAAAAAAGAGGCAAGTAACATGCAAATCTATATTTGTAATATGGTAAACTCTTCTGCAGTCATATGGAAGAGAAAGTTGGAAGATTTTATTTGTGGAAACTTAGGTGTCAATCTTAAGGTTTTATAATGACTCACTAACATAACTAACATAAGTGTTTACTTTAAAAAGCAGAACTGACTCCACAAGGCTTTTTGAGACAGGCTGCTTTTTTACTTTTGAGTCTTTGTCCTTTGGGTCTATAACTACCTCTGAAAAATGAAGCTTGAGACATAGATTCATACATAATGGACCATATATGCTACCACTGAAGAATTGTAATGGAATAGTTAGTCTTCGTTAGTCTTGTCATCCTTGTACGTCCTAGGATAGAGCATCTAAAGCCCAAATGACTTCTACCTGACCAATTTTTATTACTCTTTTTGAAAGTTCTGCCTTGGCTTAAAATATATGATGTGCCATTTCTCTTTGGGAAACCGTGTTCTTTTGCGTCTTCACTTTCTTTTAGGGAGTGTGTATGCATGAGATGATAATTCTATTCAGTGTTCCCCTTCTGTGAGCTTGTTATATACATTTTCATTTTTTAATCAAAGGTTCCATGAATTTCATGTAAAGTAGGATGGCTTACTGCAGAATGCAAGTATAACATGGTGACCTTTTAGGGTGATGTTTTTATTTATATTCTCTGCATAGCTAGGAAAGGGAACTTCCCTTCCACCTTATATGAAATAGTATTGAGGGATTTTTATAAAGTAACTAGAGAAGTGAAATATGATAAGTCATGCATCTTCAAGCTTGAGTTACAGTGATCTTCCCCATTTTCTATATATATTCAGAAAGAGAGAGAGAAGATAAGCAGAAATAGAAACTACAATCTTCTGAGGACAGGTAATTATTCCAAAGCCAGTGGAATAGCTTTATGTAGCAAACAGGGCAAGAAGTTACCCAGGCACCAGACTCCTAGGTGCTACTGGGGCTTAAATCTGAAACACAGATGTGACTGCATATGTGTGTTTTATTTGTTTGTTCTGAGATAAACAAAGAGGAAAGCTGAAACTTCAGCCAGAATATATCAGCCTTCTGTAAGCATAGCTGATGACAAAGATGTGCTTTCAAACCTGGCTCTTTCCTGAGCTGAGGGAAGCAGAGAAGTATAGTATGAAAGTCCTATGGAATATACAGCCCTGAATCTTCTACAGGAGGTAGAGGTGTGAACTCCCTTACTTGTGAAACACAGTGGAATTTGTTTCATTATGGCATAATGAATAATAATAAATCAGTGAGGAATGGTCCTGATATTTCCTCTTGTATTCTAGAACATTGTCAGAAAACTTGTAAAAAGTGCTCAAGATGTCTGCTCAGTTTTTTTCCTTCTCAGGAGTTTAAGCCATGTCCCATGAAAATGTGTCAGCATCCTGGTACTTTGAGTTACCTTCTGGAAGGTAAAAACAGCTTTACCAGTGCTATAAATACATCTGCTGCAACGTTTATTGATACAAAGCCCATGAGAGTGAAGGAGGGATGGGAGGAGAAGTGTGGGAAGGATTATGTCTGATGTAAATTTTACCTTATGCTTCAAGAAATAATTTTTTGGCATTCTACTTCTATGACCAAAGAGGAAAATTATGTTATCTGTATGTGGGGGAGAAAGAGGAAAAAAAAATATAGAGAAGTGGAAATGCTTATGTATGAATGGTAAGATGCTTTGCAAGGCTTATTTTTCTTCAACCTGTAAAAGGAACCATCAGGAGATGTTTCACTGGGATGACTAGAGGCTGAAAGGCTAATACTGGAAGAAAATCCTCTAAGATCCCAGAATCAGGAAAATACCTTTTTTGTTGCCCTGTCAAGCTGATGAATAATACTTTTTCTTTTAGAATATTAACTGATTTAAGGTTTGAATTTTTCTCCCTCAAGTGGAAAGAAGTTGAATTTTGTTAATGAAAATGTGGATTGCTACCTACAATTTGATTTTAGAGCTGCATATATGAATACAGACTTGCTTTACATTTTGTCTGGAGCAGAGGATAGGGAAGAGGAGATCTGGATGTGAGTACTTGCTGTGGTCCCATTTCTTCAACTACTTTTACCCTTTATTAAGGGTCAGTTAAGTATACATGCTCTCTTGTTATGCAACATGTACATAATTCTTAAATCCTGGGCAGTGTAGTTTTTCTCTTTCTCAGAAATTTTATCTTATATTAGCTCCATTTTGTTATAAAGAATAAATTATTGTACAGTGATGATCTAGCATGGAAAATCATGACCTCAGTAAAGTTGTACTTGCTTTTAAAAATGAAGGATTAGGAGTCATGCCTTCAGCTGAGATCTAATGCCTAGAAATTCCTTTTCCATTAGTATTAAATACAGAATATTTAGATACCCTCTTCTTGCTTGGAAGGAGGCCAAGGAGCGAGGGAGATTTAAAAAAATCTTGTAAGAAACAAGTTATGTTTGGCACAGTCTCCTGGGGAATCCCTGTATCAGTGTTTAATTTTGCAGGCTTTTTACTAACCTCTGGTTAGGAATTTGAGTACCAGGAGTTATGGGTGCAAAAGCATTTATATTAGGTAGAATTCTGGTGTAGTCTTTCGGAGTAATTTGACAAATTAATTACACATTCAGCCAGATAAAATGTGCCACAATATAGTCAAAGTATTCTGTACTAATTGGTAATAATAGAGTAATAACTAATTAAAATGATCCTGTGATAATTAAGTGATAGGATAATAATGAGATTCAAAACCTGTAGACAAATTTTAAAGCTTTGTCTAGTCATGTGACAGACCTGTAGGCAAAGTCAATGTGAGCTAAGTTTCTTCATCTTTTCCCAAACCATAAAAGGACTTGATTAAGGCAGAAGTGACTGGAAAATTGAACTAAATATATCTACTGAAGTATTTAAATGCCGAGGAGAGAATCTAGATTCTAGGCTTGAATGTAACATGTCCTTCTGCTTTGTAAAATAATTTCCTGATTTGCTTTAATGTTCATATTACAGTGACTACTGGGATTGTTTTCTCAAAGTTGCAGAAGTAGATCACAAGAAATATTTTTTCTTAAACTAGCGAGCTGGGAGAATTGCTGATACGTAAATTGATTACAGGAATAGTAGGAATGTTATTCTTCTTTCCTGGGTTTTCCAATTTATTACTTAGATGCTTATCACTTGTGACAGAAAATAAGATGTACATTGTTTACAGATAGTGTTCTGCTGACTAGAGGAAAACAAAACCTTGATCTTGGTTCCCAGAAAGTTAGCAACTGGAATTATTTCAGATTATATTAATGTTTTGTTAAAGAGAACATTATTTTTTTTAGTGGAAGTTTTCTTGTTCTCTTTTTACCATTTCTGTAAACAAATGAGAAAATTTTCTCAAAATGAACTGCTGCCTACGACTGGCTGCTGTCAAAATGCTTCTCTCACTTCAGCTGTCTCCTCACAAACTTAAATTGATCAGTAGAGGTCATGCAGCAACAGGAATAAGTTTGATACCTCCACAAGTACAGAAGTATCACTTCTAGAGTTTTTTTATTCATGTTCAGGTCTCCAAATTGCATGCTCAAATTTGAATATGGTTAATGACATAATTTTTTCTTGTGGGATTTTTTGTGTGTTTCGTTTTTTCTTTTTTGTTTTGTTTTGGTTTTTTTCTCTGTAGAATTTAATCTTTTATTTTCTTTTCCTACTTTAGGGTTTGAATTTTTTTTCCTGATTTAAAATAGGTCTTAAAATTTAAAAGAAAGCTTTGCCTAAGCTACTTGACTTCAAGTCTGTTCAAGTTAGAATGATTTTGAAGACATTTGACACATTTTGGTCACCTTCAGTTTAGAGCCACTTCAGTTAAAAAAGCAATAAAAATCCAAACCAAAAACACAAACCAAATCCAACCCTACAAACTCTCCCCCTAAAACATTCAAACCAAAAAAAAAAAAAAGAAACTAAATCTCTTTTCCCATGAAATTTTCAGATAAAGTGGGAACGATAATAATAGCATACTTACTGTTATTTCAATATCAATGTTCCAAGATTATATGTGTTAAGTAATAGAAATAAAGATAGGTACTTTGAATAATCAGGTTTTTATTAGATTCTTCTAATTTTGACAGGCAACTAATTATGGAGTGTCTGAACAAGTCACTCCACATCTGCTTAATATTGCTTAATCTCTAAAATGGGTAAGTAATTATTCACTTGCTTTTTATAAGTTATTCTTGACAGGTGATAACTTAAACCAAATGCCTAGTTCTAGCTCTCATTAAAACAACAACAACAACAACAAAAACAAAACACTAATGCCAGGGGTAGTTTCTCAAAAGTATTTGTGATTTTGAAAGTTTATTCCAGATATGGACCTGGAAGCTGACATTACAGAGGCCAATGGAAGAAACACTGCTTTTCATTTTTCAGAGTTTCTGTCTTAAAATCAGAAATTCTGTCTTGATTAGAAAGAGCAGGTACACACATTTATAGCACCCTGGAAACTACTCTTGAGCAGAACTTGGGCTTTTAATTGACTTGCTGTGAGGCTTTGGGAAATGCAGATTCACAGGCATTTCATATGACACTGAATTTTCAAAGAGCTTTGTATTTCTGAAGAACTGTAGGGTTATTAAAATAAAGGGTGAAGTTAAATTGCAGCAGAGAGTTGAAGAAATTTAAAGCAGGACTTCTTGGTCATATTCCAATGTGTCTCATGTAGGATAACATTAACCTTTTCTTACTCTCCATTTCTTATTTTGCCTGCTTGAAAATGGAAACATCATTACAATAATTTATTGGGTGAAATGTTTGAAATAAAAATTTTGTCAGCGTGTCTGAGAGATTTTCTGAGAATCTATTTTTATGCACACATGCAAATGATGAGTTGGGAAAGTAGAAAATATTCTATCAAACTTGAATAAGAAGTATGAGGATTATATGTCACCATCTTCTATAGAAAGCAACAAAGAATTTAAGTATTCAACATCCTGGATCATGAAGGCACTTTGAGCCCATAGTTCTGAATATTTACAAAGAAAATTTCAGAGCCACATGGGTTGTCCTTTTTCCAAAATGATAAAAATAATTATAGTCAAGGGGAGTAACAACAGTTCAGTTGGTGTAAATCTGTACTGAGAAGTAAATAAGAACCATTTTTGTAGAAACAGGGTATTTGTACCATTCTTTGGAAAGTGGCTATTTCTTGGGGCAGTTTTGGATGTGGTTTTTGTGTTGAAATTGGAAAGAGATTGCTTCCGGATTTTTTACTGTTTGTGAAACAAGTGAAAGAAGTTACATGTGTTAATTTTCAACTGTATGTAAATTGCCCTCTACAAGACAGTCCTGTCCTGTCTTGCAAGAAAATGGACTGATTTGTTTGGTTGCTCCCATTTCCATTCTAATACCATGTTTGTGTGTAAATTTGCCGAATGTCTCTCCTCCAGCAGAATAGCAAAGCTGTTTAAGAAAAGGATTATTTTCAGAGTCTGCCTTTGCATATTCAGTAGGGCTCATAAAACAGTTTCTCATTACTGCTTTCTTCCCTGTGTTATTTAATTCTTAACCATGGCATTCATATCACAGCATAGCGTATCAGATTTTTAAAAGCAATCTTTTTAAAGGTTATCTGTCTGTATTTCTGTGGTACCCAGAGAAGTTGTGCATGCTTCATCACTGGATATATTCAAAGTTGAGGTGGATGGGGCTTTAGCAACATGAGCCGGTGAAAACTGTGCCTGCCCTTGGCTTTAAAGGTCCCTTCCAACCCAAACCATTCTGTGAGTCTGCGGTGTGATGACTCAGCACCTCTGTCTTATTTTTTTAGAGGGAATAGGAGGCTGAATTTGTGCATTGTGAAGTACTCAAGAAATAGCCTCTTATTGCTGTAACACCCTCCCAATGGCAATCTTTAGTGGCAACACCTGTATTGGTGTGGTAAGCCAGGCATCTGTACTCCATGAAATGATTAAACTTTTTTGAAGCAAAAGGCTTGTGAAATTTCCAAGTGTAATAGGAAGGGAAAAAATAGGAAAATGCCCACCAGAAAAACCTCACGCTCCAATCTTTGCACTTTCACATCTTTGTGTGTGTTCACAGGCATATGTTTGTGTTTCAGCAACATCTCCAGCATATTGGGAATCTCATTCTCCACTAAGTTCAGCTGCTACAGGAGTAAGGTGCTGCAGCTGCCTCATGTCATAAAGAAATGGTTTGGCAGCAGTCTTGTCTCCATCTCTACCTTGCAGTCTGCATCATTTGATTAATTAAAGCATTAGTTTGTCTTTCAAAAATCACAAAGCGGAATTGCATACACAGGCAGAGCAACAAGTATGAGAGTGGGAGACAGTAGGCAATGACAAATGCTTAATAACTCTTTGGGAGATTTTTTTTTTAGGATGCTGTCTGTCATCCTTGTTGATGCTTTGTGAGGTGTTCTTCCAGTAACAGGTAGGGGCTACTAAAAATGATGAAATAGTGCATCGAATCAGTGTTTGCGCTAGTTCTAGACCAGCATTTAAAAAAGCTCTGAGTATATGTTCTAGGGTTGTTTCCTAATATTCTTTTTTCAAGAATGTGGATATTTTTCAGTAAATTTATGATCATCACATTAACTTTCTGTATGGGGTGCTAATAATATGGCAAGTCTATCTACAAAACCAGATGCTTTTCACAGTTAGACTCTAACTTGATAGTTGTGGATCTGATAGAATACATAAAAAGCTTCTCATTATTATCAGCTCATTTGTTGCATAATGAATGTGAAGATATTATCACTGTACTTAATCGCCACATCAAGTTTAGAGTGGACCAGTGCACAGAAGATATCTTAATTCTTATGCTGTGAAAGGTAACATTGTGTATAAAATGTATTGTTTATATGATGATAATATTGTGCCCTGCTGCATTTACAAAAGTAGTTAGTGATCTCCAGTGCTTCTGCAGGTGCTTGTGCAGCACTTTTCAATCTGCAGGAACAAATTTTTTGTGGCTCTGCAATTTGTGCAATCAATTGGTTAGCTCTTAAAAAGAAAAACAAGGTCTATGTCAATTGTTATTTCTTTGATATAGTAGTTTTTACACTCCTTTTCTGCTTGAGGACCCTTTAAGTTAATGAGACTGTCGAGCTTTGAGAAGGGACTTTATTACTTACCTGGAGATTTTCTAGGCTCGCCTGTTAAGACGCCATTATATGTTGC
>VXBB01004884.1:180008-289485 GCA_013399915.1 Illadopsis cleaveri | reverse complement strand
AAAAAAAAAAAGGCACCAAAATAGATGGTTCATGGTGTGATTTTTGGGGCTGGACAGTCCCAGGCTGGGAGTTGAACTTTGGTTGTGGGTCCCTTCTAATTCATGATGTCCTGTCAAGTGCATTTCTTGATAGGACCACAGCATTTTGCCTCTCCCTCTATATTCCTCTTTCTTGTACTTGGTAGCCAACAATAACACATCAGAAAAAGGGACTGGCAAATGACAGCTGTTTTTTAAATGAGATTAACAAGATTCAGCAGATGATTTTGACAAATTGTACCATTTGCTACATTAAATATAAGTGTAAAATGATGGTTTAGAACTTGAGAACAATTAGAAATATCTGTCAGGATGAGCTTAAAATAATTCAATGGTGATTGGAAGGAGTTCGTGCTTGTGCATATGTGCCTGACAGACAGTGTAAATAAGGAGGATAAGATCTCAGAGTCTGTTCTTTCCAAATGTGAACATAATTCCCAATGACACTGATGTGTGTCCACAATGTTATGGTAGAATTAAGCAGAAAAAAAATATCTAGTGTGCATTCTGGTATTGCAAACTGTCAGAGCAGAAATTTTCAAAACTTCCTGAGCTCCACACAACTCGAGAACCTACTGTGTGCAGATGAACTGACCCCCAAACTGCCTCCCATCATATTAAAATTAAGCCAGTGCAAAGACAATTGGTTTCTATACCTTGAGGCTTGTGTCCCACTTTACCTAGAAATTCAGTATCGCCTTATAATTTGTATGTTTGACATACAATACCGGAAGTATTGGCTGTCACTGCATGTAAGTCTGTCCAGAAATGCTTAAAAAGTGGAGTCTTCATTTGATTTGTCAACCTGTCAAGCCACCAGTCTTCCAGAGCTTGGTTGGTATACTGTAGAGATAACAAAAAGGAGAAGGTGTAATGCAATGGAAACCCTCCTGAAGTCAAATAATTTAAAACAAATAACAGTCTTCAAAGCCAAGCAGAACTGTATTAGTTGTTTTACTTGAGATTGGGACACTGAAAACCAGCCATGTTTTGGCAGAAGAATGGAGAGACTTTTCTTCATTTAGATGATAACTGCACTTTTCTGACTTTCTTTGTATTTCAAACAGACTTCGTGTCTAGCAATTTGCTTGATTGAGACACCTGTAAAATTCCTCATTTGCCTCTGTTTCAAATATTTCAAGTTAGAAAATGAGAACAAAAAAGGGAAAGAGTTGCTTTATCACTTCTGCGATATTCCAGTCATATAGGTGATCTGAGAATGGGTTAAGTGCTTATAAAAGAAACAGAAATGGACTGTGTGTTTTTATGGTGTAGGTTCTAGAGGGAGCAGAGGTATCTTTTGCAGTGGTTTGGATAAGTGGTGCCACACAAAGTTGGAAGCACTGTATAAAACTCAGCAGAATCTTGTTTCCAGATGTAATTGGGAAGGACTATTCATATACCTAAATTTAGGTTTGTACATTCAAAAAGCATTTGCTAAACTTTGATGTGAACAGGGAAAGCTTTCACTCTCAAGTCCAGCTCTTTAATCCCTGATTTAATTGTTGTGTCCAGATAACAAGGTAGTTTCTTTTAATTAACACCAGTAACGTACAATTTATGTACATATACCAGACTGCATAATTAGATGGTGAGATTCAGAGGGAGGATGACTTCCCTAGAAAATAATGTGGGGGTTTTGTTTTGGAGTGGGTTTGTTTTTTTCTCCCCACATATTCTAATTAGGTGTAGACCTTGTATTTAATAATTTTGTTGCTGCCTTTTTTTTTTCCTCATTACATTAAAAATGGGCACAGTTATTGTTGTTTAAGGAATGAATTCTGGAGATAGCAGTGATCTGTACACAGGCATATGTAATGTATGGTCACCCAGTGCCACTAATCTCAAGACAACAGGCATTGCTCGTGGTCTGGGAAAATATCCACTCCTCTATCAGAAGCAGACCTCTACAAAAGTCCATTAAAGAAATGACAGTAGGCCTGATGCTTCTCTTAGTTGATCAGTCTTGTGTCAGTGGTAATCAAGAAACTATAGCAAAGTTTTTTTCTGGTCTTGTCTGTGTTGTTAAAAGTAACAAGTAGAACTTCCATATGGATGTGTAGATTAATGTTGGCAAATACATTCTCTTAAGCTGATAGTTTAAATTTTCTTTTATATGTCTGTTGATAAATAGTGGAAGGTATGTGCTAATGTTGTGCTCAATATCTTTATTGTGCTTGTTAAAATAAGAGATATACAAAGCAGAAAGACAAATCTTACCTTTACAGTTTGGTGGGTGTGGAGGCATTAACTTTCTCTGCAGAAGGAAGTGGTGCAGGTGCTCCTTGGCCTACCCTGCTGTCTCTTTTAACATCATCATGGGAGCTGTGAAAGTCTTGAAAAATTAAAATGAACAAACAAGTAGTGTTCTCAAAAATTTCAGCTTGACCTAGATGCACGCTGGTGCTCAGATCCCTGTGGTGCAGGGCAGGGAGGCTCTGGGGAGGCTGACGATTCCAGATGCACAGGATTGACTGTGCCCCAAGCCAAAGCCCCACTCTGGCCCCGGGTGAGGCAGCCCTGGTCCCCGCGGGGCTCGGTGACCCAGCCCTGTGCTGGGCTTGGCATCTGCAGCCTGACGTGCCAGGTGGCTCAGGACACCTCTGCTGGGAGCTCCCTCCTGATATGGGAGGTGGAGGAGTTCAGCTGCCTTCATGCTGCAATGGCAAAATTAAGCTTGCTGTACTGTTTCTAAAACTTAGTCAACTTAAAAGACAAAGGCAAAGCATGCTGTTTTCCCTTCATTGACAAAATCAAGATGTGATTGCACGTACTCAGCTGCCTATTGGTCAATAGAGAAGCTTAACAGCAGCTCTAAATGTGTCACAATGAAATGTAGGGTCCAGTTGTATGCATGCAGGCTGAGTACCATGGTAATGGGAGCTGCATGCACAATGCAAGGTCTCTGTATGTGACTTGCTAAATTCCTGCATTACTTCAGCCCCTATCTAAAACTCCTGCAGTCCCTCTTGTTGTTGTTGACAATAATACCATTATAATTGGCCTACTAAAGCTGCATGCATATATTCAGTAAATCAGGCATGACAGTATGCAATATACCCAGGCATTTGCTGTTATAGTTAAAAATGAATGGATTTGATACAAATTCACCCAACCAGACATTCACGTGGCCTAGAAATAATGTGAGAGTTGGTTCTACAACGTATCTGAGGATCTCAAATTCCAGTCTTAGGCCTCTAGAAATTATTGTTTCCAAACGTTATTTGATACTGGGGAGCTGGACCTGTGGCAATGAGCTCATAGATCTGAAGGACGTTTCAGATGAGATCTGCCATGAAAAGTCAACACTCTCAGCTTCCAGTTCTGAGCATTAACAGCATGGCCATCCTTCTCCCAGCAGCAGTGTTAAGTTTCTCATTCAGAATAATAATTCAATAGCAGCAGTTGAGAAAACACAGTGGAGTTGGATTCAGACACTGGAAAAAGTTGGCAATATCAGTGGCACACAGAATTATAGAATCAGGAACTGCTGAGAACATGAGATAGTCTCTCAAAAAGTTTCTATGTAGACTTTCCCATTTTCTTCCTCTTCTCTCCAAACATTCCTGGAATGAACTAGTAAATTACTGGGCAAGGCATATATGGCTTTTATTGGTGAGAAGGCTCTGTGCAATGTTAGAAGGTGAAAATCACACGCGTGCTGAAATTGAACTGTGACCTCAATTCACAATGACATTTAAGCCATGTGGTCTTTGAAATAAGATACTTAATTTTCTGAGACTAATATGGGGCACTGAGGTCCAGAAATGTCATACTTTCATATGTAATAAAATTATAGCACTTAACACTTCAAGCAGTGGACTTTGTCCTTTCTTAGTTCATAGAAAGATGAACAATGGTTTAAATCTCTTCTCACTTCATCCTTGCAATCATGACACATTTCTCTCACATTTTTGTTTTCTGGACTGATTCCACAACACTGCTCAAATCACTCTAGAAATAGCTGATAATATCTAATTTGGATTGTATATTTTTTGTGTGTATGGTCAGTAGGGCAAGGGATCTTCGCAAAACCATTCTAATGATGTTGTCGGTGCCTGAACTTATTAAACATTTCTCTGATTGGGTCTACATTAACTTAAAATGACAGGTTTCTGGTGGCATGGCTGAGTGCAAATGAGATAGTTAAATACAAAGAATTCTCTGCTAAACCATATGACATTATTGATGTGCTGAGGGTTTTTAAAAAGCCAGGAGAGAATTATGTTTGTGCTGTCCTCATCCAGATTCTGAAGTAAAGCTGGAGGTAATGACATGCTAATAAAATAGGAGGGAGAAACTGGTGCAGAGTATTGCTGTGTCAGCATGTCGGCTCCTGATGCAATCATGGGAGTGCTCCTTGAGCATAGTTAGAAATGACATGTTTAGTGTGAGGCCACTTCCAGCTGAGACGAGCAGCAGGGCTGGAAGAGAAATGAACAGCATTACATTTGTATAATTTTGAAGACTTTCTCCCTTTGTAAATAGTGTTGTTGTATCATTTTTCTAGAGAGTGAGTGCCTTACAGTATCTATAGAAATAATTTTCTTTTCCTCCTCAGCTGTTATTACTTTCTGCAACAATTTTTCTTATGGCCAAAAGAGTTCATTCTAGACATGTAGTCCAAGTTTGTGGTCATCCCAATTCTCTGATTTCCAGTTCTACATGAAGAAATGAGGGAACATATAGGTCTCACTAGGGAAGTAATTTTAAAGTCTGATACCTTTTATTTGTTCATTTGTGTTGTTTGACTTGGTTGAATGACAGTATTTTGAAGAATACACATAAAAACTTCAGACTTCAGGCCTTGGCAAGAAAATATCATACCTCATTCATAAGGTTTAAGTTAACTTTAAAGTTAACCTTAAGTTAAAGGTTGCATATTGAGCTAGAGGTAAAAATTTCAATGTACCTCTTTCACATCAGAAAGATCAATCCTGTAAACTAGAGGATAATTCCTGAAATGACAGTGAAAGGAAAATATTCCAGCAATGTTAGTACTGTCCAAACAACCTCTTCCATCTTTTCATTGAAATGGCTTTTCTTTTAGAAAACAAGCACAAACAATACCTCTTCCACCCCCTTCTGTAACAGAAAGATATGTAGACACATAAAAAACCAGCTGGAACAGGGACATAAAATTATGTATTTATACGGGAATAGTAACAATGTAAAAATGATTCAGGGATTTTGTGGTTTGGCTACTTTTTTGTTTTTAGGTTTTCAATTTTATATAACAACTGAAATTAAATTTTGAGAATCAGTTATGTAGTAAAATTTCTCTTATCACAGTTTGAAAGTGTAATGCATGTGCTGCTGTGCACTGCCATCTCCTGAAAGGAACAGAGTAATCTTTATTACATCTTAAATGGCTTTTTGTGTAGAGAGGCTAGGTACTCTAGGTATGAATTAGGCCTGAATTTGTAAAGGAAAACAATCTAATTCCTGCTTGGATGCTCAGACACGAACTATGTTTAGAACTTTTTTTTTTTTTTGCAATTCACCTATATATCTATGTGGTTTACTTATGGAGATACTCCTATGCTAGAATATGTGGGATGTTGTTCCTGTGAGGTAGTTTCTTTAAAATGTCAAATACAGTATTGGTTATAGGAGAAATTGCATCTGAAATATGGAGCCATAAAACCATAAACAGTGGTCAGAGCAAAAGTGGAGGCATTGTACTCAACGGAGTAAGAGCAGCATTTGTGAAAACAGCATGGAGTTTGATCTAACCCAGTCCCTTATACATTCAGGTGCTGCCAGAGGTAGGGTTTGTTTCAGGCTGAGAAACTGGAGAAAAAGTATAGGAGTTTATTATGAGCATCTGTGTGTGAAAGAAAGACAAGATTGTCAAGAAGGTTCATCTGTTGAGGACCTGGATGGATTCACCAGTCCAGGATTGTCTTGGCAGCAGCCCTCAGTTGCCCAGTGGAAGGGCAAAGGTGCTGAAGGGGATTTTTATGACGGCACATACAAAAGAATCCTAGTTGCATAGGACTTTGCTGTATCCTCTACTCAGTAAATGACCTGGATTATTTTGGGGACCAAGCCAGGCTTAAGACGGTATTTCCCATCTGTTGAATAAGAAACTGTACTCCGCAGTGTTGGCTGGAAGATCTTTGTTTTGCCATGCTGTTCTGCAACACAGTCGACAGCTGCCCTATGTGTGTGCCTGAAATCTGTGTACGTTCACTTCTTTACAGTATAGCATTTGAGGCAAAATTACTCTTCAGGGATAGAATTTGACTGATTACTATAATAATTTCCCAATTATTTTTCCCCTGCCTTAGTTTTACCCTTGTTACTGTGTAGCCATGTAGAATCCTTCCTTCAAATGTCATTATTATCAGTATAGGTGTAACCCCCAAGTGAAGCCTATGTGGGTTTGGTTTGAGTTCCATGAGGTAAGAAACACGTTTTAAGATATGTCTTGGACACAATTTTTTGTCCCCTTAAATGCTACATGTATCCACAAATAGCTGCTTTGTGGAGAAGACAGGGTTTGTAGCATCTTGCATACCAAGCGTGTTCTCGGCCATGTGCAGCTTTGCTTTGTGGAGCTAAATAAAACAAGGGAAAATGGAACAGGGGGCAAGGGGAAAAATGAATGTTTTCAACTGAGATTTGCACAGAGATGACAGGTGAATGAGGTGGAGAGGTAAAGAACAGCTGTTCCAGATGGTAGGAGCTTCAGGAGGGAAAATGCTGGAGTCAAAGCGGTCAGATTGTAGGAAGAGATGATGCTCGTGAAGGATGAGTGGTGCTGGCAGGGAGATGAGTGTCACAGGTCAGTGGGAAAAACACAGCAAACACTGTGTATGAAGTTTATGTACCTTAAAGTAGCCATTTCCTCTAAATGAATCATTTTCAGTTCTTTCCAGCACTGATTGCGGGTGCTTACCTGCAGTTATCAGTGATCAGTATTTTCTGTTGTCTTTGTTTGCCTTGACACATTCACTGCCTTAGCTGAGTTCTGTTCTAACAACCGACACTCGAGAATGAATAAATAAACACAGTTTTCAAAAGTCTGGTTTTGAAGCAGCCCTTCTGTCTCTCTAATCTACTGCCTGGAATGGGAAGCTTTAAAGGTGCTTGAAAGTCTAAGCGCCTTGATTTTAAGGTTTCAAACAATCTAGCATTTGTCATAGGACTATAACACCATAATTTGAGCCATCTCTGGATAAATAGGTCATGCTAAAAGGAAGTGTAAAATTATAGGAAATTAGCAATGCTAAAAGTGATGGTATGGTTTAAAGAAAAAAAAGCTTAGTCTTGGAATTCTTTTTCAATACACCTGAAGGATTGGCTAAATGAGTTGGACACTCTCTGAGCTCTGCCAGCTCCTCTTGAGTTTACTGGTTCCCTGTTCACAGTGTTCTGCTTAAATGTTTGGAAGAAATAGGCAGAACATTCACTTTTTGTGAGATTTATAAAGGCAGAACTAATTTTAATTAACCATTTAAATTTAACTTACCGACTTCAAGAGTCAGACAGCTGAAATGGTTATTTTGCAAATCCTAGAGGTATTACACCTGAAATAATTTATATTGGCTGCTGACTTGTCTGTTGATCATGGGTGTCAGTTCTAGCTCATTTTTTTCCCAGTGCTGCTACATTTTTAGGTTTATTTTCACATTGCTTGAACTTTATATTTTTTAATTGTCAATAGACATGATGTTTAATGTAGATCCTAGCCCACTGTAGTCATTCAGTATATTAAATAGCATCTTTGGAAGAAACTCAATTTTCATTTCATGGCCATGTTCTTATACAGATCATTTGCTTTGTGCCGAACTAGTTCTTCACACTATTTCTAGCTGGAATCAATGCTTCCCTTCAATTTTTGTCTTAGATTACGTCAAAATGTAAGAATTCTGTATATTGTGAAGCAACTTTGGGGCACTGTATAGAAAGAGCTGCTCATAAGGAGTGAGGAATGCATGATCTAGCAAAAAATGTCTAAAGTGTTTATGATTAATGCTTTGGGATACTGCAGGTGAAAAGCGCAAAGTGATTTTTTTTGTTCTTTTTCTTTTTTTCCTCCACAGGAGCGATTTTTGATGAATCTGCCAAAAAAGATGAGGAAGTTTTTCGCATGGCAGTTGCTGATCTCAATCAGAATGATGAAATCTTACAGACAGAGAAAATCACGTGTTCAGTGACATTTGTGGATGGCAACAATCCTTTCCAGGCGGTTCAAGAAGGTAGGACAAATAAGAGATCTCCTGCTGTTGTTTCTGCGGTGACATGCAAAGTATTACCCTGAATTCCCTGAATGGGAATTTGTTGTTTTTGTTGGCTTCTTTTTATATGAAATATCAAAAAATGCATTTAGTTTTGGGTTTAGCTGCTTTAGTTCATGTTGGTTCTAGTGACTTGTAGGTACAAAGTCAGCTTTTATCCATTTTCTATGTGTAGGCTGTTGAAATGTGATAAAGAAGTCAGACACACTTTGCCTACATCTTTCCTCTTTTCCAGGCTGTTTGGAAGTTACTTGTCAAAATGATGACTACTTCCTACTACTTTTTGGTTTGATTTTGTGCAACTAATGGCAATTTGTTGGGAAACATAGGTGGTTGTGTGGATAACCTTTTCAGCCCACACACTTGGAAAAGTTACATATTTTAAAGGAGGGATTAGAGAGAACCTGATGATTCAGAAAGTTGCCTGTGTCCAACATGATTTTGTTCTCAGCCTGTCCTTTGTGTCATTCCACAATTACTGGACAAGGGATGGTGACATTGCTTTGGGCTCCTTTGATAGTGGCAGGATGGTAACAGAAAATAATATTTGAAATCCTTCTGAGCTGGATTAGTAAATCACTGGTGTGACTGAGCAGTTCCCTGGAAAGACAGGGAGAAGTTTTTAGAAAATATGAATTCAAATTTGGGATTTAAGCGTTTGTTACTTCTTTGCTCTTCTGGCACACTAAGTTCTGCCTGAGATGCCAAAGTTATTTATTTGCAGGTATATTAGTAAACTTTTCTTAACCACAAAACTAAATTTAGATGATTTCGTATATTATTATTGGCTCTGTATTGACACTTGAGATTTAAGGGAAATATGCAATTAGTTGCTTCAATATTTGTGAAATTGAAAGTTTGGCTCCAATGGATTATTGACAAGGGAATGCTAATGAAAACCTTTTAATGCTTATTTTGTTTTTTTTTTACTAATGACACTCTTAATTTTTTAGAATTTATTAATTTAGCACTTTCTTCAGTTAAGTTTTACAAGTAGATAGATCTGTGTAATGCGAAACATTACAGTCTATGCTTGATAGTGCTGAAACAGGAAATGACGTGATTTTGAAAGTATTCCAATTAACATCAATTCCATCTCTTTTAATCTAAGGATAGCATAGAAACTGGAACTGCCTGATACTTTTAGAATTCAGAGGGGGTAATGCGTGAGCTCAGTCTTTTTAAGATGCTTTCTACATTGTAGGTATTTAAGTTGGTTGGTTTTTTTTTTTTAATCTGGGATGGATAATGCTAGCTGATACTCTGTGTTTAGCATTAATTAACTCTGAAACTTAGCTATTAATTTTCCATATCATTGTGGTGGAGTAGTTGCTAACTATTTCACGAAATTATGTTTTAAGTACCTTAATTGTAACTTAGACAAACTAGGAGTGCCTAGTAAAGTAGAACATTCCAAAGGAGTTAATGACCCAATATTTCAATATTCAGTTATTATTTTATGGAAGAGTTGTATTTGTCATTGTTGAAAGTACAGTCAACATTTGAAATGTGAATGGAGCAGATTTGATATAAATTTCATTACCATCTGTTGAGGGGGGTGACAGGTCTGTTATGATATTGACGAGTTCAGTATTTTCCAGTAAAAGATGTTTCTTGTAAATACATGGTCAAATACAGCTACCTGCCTACCAAATATCACATTCCCTATCTTTTAAGAGCCTTCTGTTTTATTTGGAATAATCCAAGTGAAGAACAAAGGTTTTAATCTTTTGCATGTATGTATTTGTGACATTTTGCTTGTTAAAATATTCTACCACAGTTAATGTATTTTGTTTTAACTGAACACAGGCAGAAGCTGTGTAATAATTTGATTACTTTTACACCAGTTTCTTGCCTTTCTCTTTTTGTCTGTGTCTCTGTATCACTCATCTCCTGCTCTTAATTTTATTTCTTATAACAGTTACTAGCAGAGAAGGGGACCACCTTAACTTTTGCCACATATTAACAAATGTGGCATATTGCCATGGTTTATAACTTGGATAAACACTGAGCAAAAATGCACTGTACTAAGCACCAGGAAAAAAAGGTTAATTTAAACATTCAGGCCATTCCGGTCTTTTATTTCTAAAAGAAATACTAGAACGAGACTAAATTTCGTATTTTTCAATATATGAAATCCAGTATTCTCAAACTTGCCTTTTTCATGCAAGTATGACCCTTTCCTTGGAATCATAACACCACTGAGTCTGAGGTCCATGGCCTCTCATATCAAGCAGAGCCTAAATGTTCAAAAAATATACTATCCATTTAATTTACTATTTGCTTGTTTTAATTATTTTTATATAAACTGCTTGAAGTTTGCTTTGTTATAGGCCACAATGTCTGGAGTTTTTTAAGGTTTTGACTTTTTTCTTATTGTATAAACTACAGAAGAGCCTTTAATACCCCCAACTTTTAATGCTTGGTAAAATACTTATTTAAAGCATTAGATCCATAATAATAGCTTTAAATTGATCTAAAATTGGTCTAAATTTGTCTTTGAATTGTCCTTTTCAGTCCATAGAGAAGGATAAAGAATTTGCCTAGGACTCTGAATTTCAAAAAACCAAGAAGTCATGAGCAAAGGCCTCATGAAACAAGGCATTAGGTACAGAGCTCTTTTTCATAATGATGCAGTAATGAACAACCTGCAAAATTTCTTTTATTTCACTTTACTAGTGAAACTTGCAAGTGACTCCCAAACAATGTAAACAGAAATACTCAGACGCTTTATAATGACTTTGGGATGTAAAGATAAATAATTTGAGAGAATTGCCAGCTATGCAGTACTGTGTTCTTCCCTCTGAATCTGTTTTTATTATTATGGTGCCCTTAGATGTCTTCCACTTGCATCTTAGGGTGTCTCTTTAACAGCTCTGATTGGGGGGATGATACTATACCAAAGCCAAGTGGCTTTTTTCCTAGAAGACCTGTGAATGACATGCCCCATAATACCGCTGAGAGTGCCCTCAGGGACCGTTCATAGCCATATTCTAGGGCACAGAAACAGGAGGTGAAATTCTTTAAGTTAAGAAAATTAGTCTTCCCTTCTGTTGGCCACAGAAAGGGCCAACAGCAAGTGTGGCTCATCCCATGCCCTTGTGGAAGCTGCAGCCCAGTTGCTGAGATTTGTCACAGTGACACCTGAGGAAATGTCTGACATGGCAGGTCACTTCCTCTCTTTCATTCTTTCTTCAAGACAAAACGCTTCACAATATTTAGAGTACTTTTCTGTGAGGTGTCTCAAAATATTTGTGTGCTTGTGTGATCGAGAGAGGAAGAATATTGTGACTGGCTTTTTTATACTGTGCTCGTGTCGGGTACCACAAAGGAAAAGCAGAAACTTAAGTTTTCTTTGTATATAGACATTGAAAGAAGTAGGGATAGTCAGGTATTGCACGGTAGCTAGGCAGTGATTTAGCACTATGAAACAAGAAATTATGATCCAGATCCATACTGGTGCTAATAATATATATTAGTGTAATCTTTACTTCCTTTCCTGTGAGACTCCTATTTACAACAGTATTTAAATAGGGGTGGAACAGGCCTTCAAAAGGGTTTGAGTTCTACATATACTTAAACTGTAATTTTTTTTTTATAAAAGACATGCTTCTCTCTTTCTTTTAAATGAACTCTTTTTTCTTTCACTGGGAAGTTTGGTTGAAATAAATACAACACTTGTTTTCTTGTTTGTCAGAAAATCACTCTGTTCTCTTATCTGTCTGTTAGTTTTATTATGCTGGTGCTTACTTCAATACACTAATAATTAAAGTTTTAATTTTATGGTTCAGAGCCTGCTGTTTCCTCCAGTCCTTAATTTGTCATTAATAATACAGCCATACAGTAGCTGAATGGCTGATACAAAATGTGATGGCCTTTGCATTTTTGTGGCAAGTGGAATGAAGGGGTGGCTTTGGTAACTTGGACCAGAGGTGATACTTTGGCTCGTGCTGATACACATCCTTGAGCAGCCGAGTTTCTTCAGCCCCCGTGCTGCCATTTCCACTTGCACACCCAGAGTTATGAGCAAACTCTGCAGGAGTTTGCAGTGCTTGAAGCATCCACAGCATCTGGAAAGTAGTCAGAGCTCGGCCAAAGATGTGTGTTGTCCTTGGAGATCCATTGGCCATGTTTTAACCTCAGGGCAAACATTTTATTTTCATTTAGTGCTGGTAGGTTTTTTTTAATCTTACTCCTTTCTCCTAATTATTTTTTTTTTCTTCTTTTGACAATATCACATTTTACTTATCTTGAATAATAATTCTGTAATAATCCAATGTTTTGTTCTATAGCTTACCTATAGCACATCACATATAGATTTGACTGATGCTGTTTGAAATTAACTTCGTTGGATACATTTTCTTATAGCAGTCACATATATGTGTGGCTTATTTTTCTTTTTTTTTCCTAACCCAACCTTTTTGTCATTCAGGGTAGTCACCAGAGTATGCTTACAGACACCAACTCAAGCCTTCGTAATGGCTTTTGAAAGCTTATTGTGATCAGTGAAGTAAATAAGGCAGTGAGTCATAACTAAATGGGATTCACTGTAGAGAAACAGAGGTTTGTAGGGCAGCAATATGTATGAAGGTCACATGCAGGATTTTATTCAAGCAAAGTTTTATGGTCAGAAATTACAACCTGATGGATACATCTGCTTTGGCCTTTGGGACTAGATGAGTGTAATAAGATTGTCCTTTCCCATTTCTCTGATCACTGTAGAAATCTGTTTAAATCCACAGTTTTCATGGACTGCTAAACTTTTTTTTACTTTGTGTCACTTATTTCTTGATGTTTCTCAGCCTTCCTTCTGCTGTTTATTAACCAGTACATGTTCAGTTAGAGATTAAACCTTTATAGGGTTGAACTCCTTCACTGCCCCTCCATTTCATTTCCGATTTGCTTTTTTATTTCCCGATAAAATGGATTTTGATGCAGAAAGATATACTGAGGAGGAAAAAAAATCAAGTAGGGTCTGAACTATAGAACGTCAAGGAAGAAGAGGAGGAGAAAAGGCATTTCAAAAATGATATAAAACTCCTTTGTAAAATCAGAAACTGTTGGAAGTGTTTGCAATTGCAAATTTGCTTCAGTCATGAGCACTTCAGATAATATGACCGGAGATTTTTTGAATTACCTGTCCTCTGTGCTTTCTCATAATGTACTAGCAGTTGCAGCCCTTTGCTCTGTTCTCAAGGTGATGGGTGAGAAGCCTACTCCCTTACACAGGCTTTGTTCTCATTTAAGTCTTGCTAACAACGCAAAAGCAACCAGATCCTTAATCTGCATAAATGCACCATGGGAGTCCAAGTGTTGACAGCTTAAGAAAAAAGATCTTGCTACACTGGTGATAACATCCTGACAGTTGGGAAGGCAGTGGTTGCATGGGAGAAGATCAGGGAGAAGGAAGGAGAGAGCACTGATGGAACTAGAAAAGAGACAAGTAATAGAGGCTTAGTTTAGGGTGAGCAGGATGCACATTTAACACATTTTCAGCAACAATTTCAAAGCTCCTGTGACCTTTCTTTGCCCGGAAGTAATGTAGTCAGAACATACTGTAGGCCGTACAAGGAGGTCAGATTTGTTCTAAAAAAGGCCTCAGAGTGGTACAGCTGATGCAGTAATTCCAAGACTTCCATCACTCTCCAGCCTTTGGATTTTGAGTCCCAGTGTTTTCTAGTTCCTAATTCTTTCTGTAATAATGTTTTCTTCTATTGTAAGACAGCTTCCATTATCTTTGTTTCCCGTTTGAAAGCAAACTCTTGCTGCTGCAAACTGCATTAGACTTTCAGATACTTGAAGATTAAAATTGTTTGTATTCAGCTCCAAAAAATTTCCCCAAATCCACTTTAAAAAAAAAACCCTCAACCTATCAAGAATGGCTTTTTTTCAGGATAGCTTAAATGATGTGAGAAATTAGGCTGTAGGTATCATGGTGGTTGAAGAGCCTTCTCTGCAGTAGGCTTTCCAAATTTCTCAGCCCAAGAGGGGAGGAAAGAAAGAGCCTTACTCCAGCGCAGGCTATGGCAAGGTCCTGGCATCCTGTAGGTGCTTGTTGTCCACTTTGACTCCCAGAGTGCCTAAACCCCACTGCATGTACACTTTATGAATGCTGCATGTGTTTGTTGTGGTTTAAGGAAAGAATACTATTGTTTCTATGGAAACCACTTTTCTTCAGGTGGCCGGGGGACCTGGTAACATCCCCTGTTACACTTGGCTGCATTGCAGCATTCAAATGCAACACTGTGACTGAAGGTGTTTGCGTTGGGCCATACATCAAACTGAGGACTTGGATGCGTCAGTGTTTGCCTTACCTACCACACCACCTCTCTGAGGTCTTTTTCCCACCCCTTATCCCCTCTTTCAAGTCTCATGACTTGAAAACAGCAAGAGTGATTTTCCTAATGCTGATGCCGTTTGCCATTTTTGGTTGCCAAAGTTTTGCTCCACTTAATTTTTATGGCATATTTTGACTTTTTTCTTCTTGAGCTTCCACTTTCAAGTGACAAACAGGAATTTTAATAGGCTTGAAAGAATTTCTTTCCCAGACTGTTGCTTGAAAAGCACGTGACTGTGAGACTATTAACCTGTAACCCCTTTTAAAAAGGTGGATCAAATAAATGAATAAATACATGCTGGACTAGTGTGATGCCTTTTAATGGTGAGGTGCAGAGTGAATTTTATCACATTACTATAGGAAAAGCTGGACAGGCTGCTGTTCTGCAGTACTTACACTTTAATCTAGATTGGATCATTTCTGATTTTGCAATAGACATGTTTCCCCTTTCAGTTCACAAGTGCCCAATATGTGTTTTCATACATTAAGCATGGAGCTTCAGTCTGCTGCGTTAATGTACTCTGACACACTGCTGGGGGTTTACTTTTAAGAGAGTTATGCAGATTGTGATGTGATTAAATAATATCAGTAGTACGTTTAAACGTTTAAAGCCACTGTGCCTGGAGGTTTTTTGGGGTATTTTAACAAACAGAAGCATAGAGACAAAGTAAATGAGAGATGCCAATTATTTAACTAGCACCCTGAGCTATCAGTCCCCTAAAGTAATCTCCATAAATAAGTAATGGACACCTTATCTGGATTTCCTTCTCATCTTTTTGTGAAGCAATGTCCACTAAAATCACTAGAACAGTCAATCATCACTGTCCAACCAGACATGTATATTCCCAGACAGGCCTCACAGCCTGCAAGCTTGCAGCCAGGTTGTGGCTACTACCAAGCAATGAACTGCTGCATTCAGCTATTTTCTGCTGTACAGAGTCCTCCTGAGTCCTCCCATAATGTTAATTGGAGATTTTTCTTCTGTTTCTCCTGGCTAAATTCTATGAATTAAGTGAAAGTCACCAGGTCCTTGTTTCACCACACAGTTTAGGTACAAACAGGAATCCGACTCCTTACAGATCCATGTTTGCCACCTCTGTCTATTTTAGTACTTGTCTAAAAGTCAATAGAGTAAATTAATTTTAGTTAAGTAATTTATTAATTTAATTCTCCCTTTTGAGCCTTCCTTGCACTTCTTCATTCTCTTCTCAAAAATATTTTGTTTCATTTGCAAGCTGGTTTTGTTAGCTGTTAGCAAGAGCTGTTAGCTCTTTGGTCACTGTATTCTTAGTAAATAGACTGGTCTGTATTGGATGCAATTGGGTATTTGTGTGCTTCAAATAATTTTAAACATACTCCTCTCTCTCTCTCTCTGTATAACCAGAGACAAAGTGTACTTTATGGAGGACAGTAGTGTTTTAAAATCTAATTTTGGTAATGAGGAAATGAGCCATGACAACTCTGGAGGTGAAGCCTGAAGTGAATTATGAAGGTCATTGTCTTAGATAGGGAAATTAATTATATTTTAGCTAGGTTCCCTGTTACTTAGACCCTTTTATTGTACACGACCAAGTAATTTTGACTAAATATCAATTTATGAAAAATTATCTGGGCAAAAGAGTGTAGTTACAAGGATAGATTTTGAAACTAGGAAGAATTTTATTAAAACACTAAACATATTGGAAAAATCATAACCTTTCGTGTTATCTTTTTGAAAGGATGCCTGCTGTGGGATTTCAATGCTCATTCATTTTGATTATCGGTGGGCCTTTAGCTCCTGTGATTACAGGCTCTTCTGAAACTGATTTTTCTCCTTAAAATCCAATCTTTTGAAATTCTTTATGTAGTCTGAAAGAACATTGAAGTGAGCCAAGTCACTCTGAAGGATGCAGCCAGTAAGTGCAGCACTTGCAGAGGGCAGATGAAACAGGTAGTGTTGGTGGTAGTTAAAAAAATATTTACTCTGAGCCTGAAACAGACAGAAGAGTCTTGCAGAGCCTTTTGTGTTCTGTTAACACAAGTGGGAGTTTGGGCTTGGGATCTTTATGTAAGGGTATAAAGAATTAACACATGAGGCTTAACTTGATGTGGAAATTAAGCACCTGCTTAAAGGCTTTTCTGAGCAGGGATATACTTAAGCAATCTCAAATCACTGACTTAATTTTCTTTGGCAGCTGGTATTTGTTATTTTGTTTATTTTAAGGGCTTATTTTCTCCAGAAACTTGCAGATCTTTGCTGCATTTTCATGTCCTGCACCTCTGCTTGTCCAAATGTTCTGGGTGGCTGTAGCTCCTCTGGTATTGCCGAAAGAAGAGAATATGGCTGCAGGGCATGGCTGTGCCTCGTGACATCTGGAATAAAGTTGGAAATGACAATGTATCTTCCAGAGTGCCAGACCACAAAACATAGCTAAATGAGTAAAAACCTACAGAGGTTTGTCTTCTGACACTAGATTTCACAACAAGAGGGTTATGATGTACAGGGCTTGGTCATCAGAGAACCAGAGAGCTGTACTCAGAAATTACAGTTTCATGTTACAGGTAAACAGTTTATGTTCCTCTCATCCCTTCATGACCTGGTGCAGGAAAGGAAGCCAGCAAGAAGCTACTTTGTTTTTCAGAAATATTATGTGTCTTTAGTAGCAAGCTGTGGCTCAGTGGCAAGTCCTATGATAGCCAGCCCTTGCTAAGGGCACAGAAAGGGAGCGTGAACTCCCTGTTCCAGGTGCGGCCAGATGTTGGAGCAGCTTGCTCTAATGTTGGATGCCAGAAGCTGAAAGTAAATGATCGTTAGTTGTCAAACACAGAAAAAAACAGCTGCCCTAAGAGGAGAGACTTGCACTTCTGAAATGCCATTTCAATGACAAAGGGCATGAAAACTTTGTTTCCTGGACAGAGAAGATGAATGCTTTGAGAAAATGAAATCCATTCAGTCTTACCAGGAGTTTAGAGAAAAAAAAGTTACCTATGTTGTAACAGTTAACATTCTCTCTAATAGGCTCCATCTGAAGAGTGAGGTGATGTAAAAATAGGGACTTCTCAAGACATTTGTAAAAAGGCTCTAGTTCTACTTAAAACATGAAATTTGAGTTTCTTCCTGAGGTTTTAGCTAATCCTAATTCTCTGATAGAAAAGGGGGTAAATTGGTACAGAGGAAGGAATAGTGCAACTTTCATTTGGCTAGCTTGCCTTTAAATGTATTTTTCATTCTTAATTTGCCACTGATGGATCAAATGCTGAGCCAAAATCATAGTCCTCTGTGTGCTTAACTTATTGAGTTCCACACATCATGGAGTAGAAACATTGCTGTGATGAGAGCAGGGGGGAGTCTAGAGATACCGATACAACATAGGAGCAAGCAGCATCGAGTTTGGTTGGGTTAGCAAAACACTGTGACCTTGATTTAGAATAGAAATAACTGAGTGTAAAACAAGCCTCTGAAAACACTAACTTAAGAAAATGTTTTTAAAGTAATGTTCTTTGCTGTCTTGGTTTACATGGCATTTAAAGATGTATTGTTCTGCCTTACCTTTATGTTAAAAACCCCAAACAAACTACCACAAGCCAAGAAAAAACTACAGAAAAAAATATTTTCCTGTATTTGAAGAAGCAAGAATTTTCTTTGTACTCTTTGTTAGTTACAACTACTTCTTTCTTAACATCAAAAAATATATATCTTTCAATAGCAGATAACATTATATTGAGAGTTACTAAGAATTCTGCAGTTGGGATGTTTTTTTCATTCCATTTCATTATTTGGAGGATTAACATTTTGAAAGGTTAGCATCCAGGGAAGTTCCATGCACAGTTATTGAGTGGCTCTGAGTCCCACTCAAGTCACAATTTTTTAAGCATAAAACATACTTATTTTTCAATATTTCTCTACCTACCGTGGAGAGTTACTCTAACATTGTTTTGTTTCTTTTTATCTGTTAGTACTCATGCCTGAAAATGTTATTAAAATTTATTGTGAAGATTTGTTGGTGTGGTTTTTTTTGTCAGAAGAAAGAATAAGTGGCCATAATTCATGCAAAGTACTACTTTGTAGTACTTCTGTCAGCTGAGCCTTTAGATCAGTAAGACTTGTTTGAATTTGGCTCAGAATCTTCACAGACAAAGTTCCATAAAAAAACAGTTTGACAGATTATGGTGTATTCCATAACATCAAAGTTCTCAAGAATTGGTTTCTGCATATGAAGAGCAATGTGTTTTAACATACTTGTTCTTAGCAAGTTCTGTAATCCTAAGATTCCTTGGAGTTTGAGCACAACTAGTTTCAAAACTCCAAAATGTACTTAGTAAATATATTTGGCCATGCCAAAATCACATCTCAAGATTTTCTAAATTCAACTTTTGAACTTTTCTGGCAAGTCTTTAAATTAGGTTGAAGTGTGTAACCTATTTGCCAGTTCACATATATTTCTCCTATTTCTGCTCCCTGCAAGATTTTTTTTTTTTTCCTGTTTAGACATTCATTTCATGCACAGTCTAACAACGAGAAAGTTAGAAATGTCTGTGTATCAGCAGATGTTCCTTGTGGAAGCTCCAGGGGGTATGGGTAGTGAATATATTGGATCACCTTCTATTTCTAGCCAGAACAGACTCTGGAGGAGCACAGATGGTATCTGGAACCTCCTTTGGCAACTGCTGATGCTCAAACTCTGACATGAACTATGCCTCAAAGAAGAGTTTTGGACTTTCTTCTTTGTGTAATACAATGTGAGTTGCTGCTACAATTGGGATGACTTTGAAAGACATGATTCCTTGATCAAACCCATCAAGAAATTCATGTTCTGTGATGTTTGTGAGGTATGTACGTTGAAAAAGAATGCTTTCTAAGTGGAAACAGGCAGCTGAAATCAGCAGCTTCCAAAAGCATGAGAAAGGCATAGTCCTTCCTGCACTCTTAATATTAAGGACATTCTTAAAACTAGTTACATGTTAGTGTATTAGTTTTTAAGCTTCAAGTTATTTTCTGGAGCTTCTACCCAAATAATAAGAATAAAGTTTTGTAATTTTGCAGTATTTTTTAATTACTTTAAAAATTGGTAGAATTTTAAATTACTTTAAAAACTTGTAAGAGTTGGTCCCATGTATCTTCTGTCAGAAACTTTTATATTCCAGATTTTTCTTTCATTTGTATTTTCATTATTTGGCATTTTGAAATCCGTTTTCCTGTGTGTTTGTGCTCTGCACCTTCAGCTTGTGCACTTTGTGCCTTTATAGACCATATTTAGGTACTGCAAAAGGTGTTCTTGAGGAAAAACTTGTTGTGAACAAACTTGGCACTCACCTCAAAGTTTCACTCACCTCTTGCATTAATGGGAAGGGAATTTCAGGAGAAGGGCTCAACTTTTCTTTCACCAGCAGTAATAGTGACTTGGAAGTTTCTCCCCTTCTATTTTTCATATCTAATATGTCCAATACCAACTCATGTAGAACCCTCCTCATTGTCTATTCATTGACTTCAGGAGTTGGATGTGATAATCCTTGTGGATCCCTTCCCACTTGGAATATTCTGTGATGCTTTATCTGAACTAGAGAAGTAATTTATTTTGCAACGTGAAAGAAAAAGTGATTTATAAAGTATCTGTGGGTGAGTGATTTCCTTTGATAATGAAAAGCAGAATTTTAGTAGTTTTCCTTCATGGGAATTCTTGTACTGCTGGAACTATAGGATGTTCTTCCACAAACAGCTTCTAGAGAACTGCTTGAGCTTTCCTTTAAGGGGTGACCTCCTCTGTTCTTCTCCACTTGCTTAGTTTATTCTTTTTGGTTATTTCTGCATGGTCATTGCTTATATCTGGAAGTGCTTGTTGTGTCTGGCCATTTTTGATGACATGATTATATAAGAATCAAGAACAAAAGTGTACTTGTCTTTATCCAGCTTTATGAATATGAAAAATTCTTCACTCTAAATTACCTCTGAAAATCAGTATGGCTTCTAATGCTTGGAAGGATCAGGCTCAGCAAATCTTTCTGATAACTTGAGTGTGATCAATTGTATACAATAGCAAGCTGGAAAATATTAAGTGTAAAATATCCATGGGCTCAACAGTGTGTCTGTTACAGTGATTTTTTTTCAAAGTCAAGGCTTTGAAGATAGAAACAAAATAGCATTAATAACACCAGGTTACTGTAGTATTTTCTCTGTGTTGCAAAATTTCCTTACTGCTGAGATCTTGGTCAGTGTCACTTCTCAGCAGAATTAATTTCAAACTTAAACTCAGATTCTTCACAATGCAAAGGGTGTGCAGTGTTAGTAAAGGTAGTTGAAATATGCAAAATGTAAGAGAGGTCTGTCAAAAACCAGCAGAAACAAAGTAGGAAATGAAGCAAATTGTTGTTGTTTGTTTTCAGATAAGATCTCTTTCTCACAAATTGACAAGCGGAAATATGCCACTGATGTGTAGGAAAATAGTGAGGGATGGTAAAAAGTGAAGAATATGGAAACAACATTTAAAGATTTGTTCATGCCTTTCCAAACATGATTGTTATGCGTGTTAGAAGGCAGTGGTGTTAAAACTAGAGATTTTGATAAACTGTCGAAAGGCAAATGCAAAAAGTTAATGGTGACTCTTTTAATGCTTTTTCTGGAAGATGCAGAAGCCAAGTAAACAAAAACGTAGTTATTTATTATCTGTATCACAGTAAAAATATCTTGAAGACCACCTTCTCTGCACCCCCCTCAGATTTTGAATGGTACTGGTGATACAGAGCCAGTTGGGAAGCAGTAGAGGTTTCATTGCAAGACTCACATTACTTATATCAGAGGACTTCAACATTTTTGAGGAAGAAACATCCCAGCTTGAAGCAGAAGATCTTTTAATGCATTTTTTGGTGAGATGTCTGCATCTCAGGAGATCTCTACTTTTTTCTCAGCTGCAGGATTACAGAGTGAATGCAAGTTCTCTTATCTAGGAAATTATTACTTTCTTCAGCTTTTTAAATTGCTCAGTTTCTTGAGATGAATTAGGATGGCTATTGTGGTTTCGAATGATAAGTCTAAGTCTTTACAATCATACTACTGTCACCAGCTCATAGACTTGGAGAACTTTAGAAATTTTTGGGGTGACTGTGTGTGGTTACTCGAGGGGTTAACAGAGTTTTTGATTAAGTCAAAAGAGTTTAGTTCTAAATAGTTATCTCCTGGAAAGAGTTGTGTTCTATAAAGGATACGGAAAAGCTGGAGAAAGATTCTTGCATACAAAAAAAACCCCAAAAAACCACCAAAACTAAAAAAACCTCCCTGTGTTGTTTCTTTTTGGAGTCTGGAGAAAAAAGGACTGCAGCCTCTGAGGGCCTTACTTGTGATGCACAGAAGAACTTATGCAAAATTAACCATACTATTTTAACCGTAAATATTTATCAAGCAAGAGTAAATTATATCATCCCAAGGTCTAAAAATGTGTTTATCTGACTCTTTTGTAAAAGGAAATGAAAAAAAACCTTTAGAGAAACATGAAATGCACCTGCTTGTCATGAGTTGAAATTTTTTTCATCTAATGTGCCTGACTAATTCAGGACCTCTTTTGTTTTTTCCTCTTCTCTCTCAGTTTCTACTGAGGGCTCTTAAATTCTGTAAAAAGAGTTAAAAATCTAACTTCCATGGGATTGGGTTATATTATACTCCTTTAATTGAAGTATAGGTCGCAGAGAGAGATATGAAGGGTTTAGGCTTAATTCTCTAGGTCCCACTTTCAAAATAGAAATTGAGTAGAAAGCCATGCCTGTAACCTCTGTTGGACTTTGCAGAAAACCTGGACAATGATACTGCAAGAAGGGGACAGGTTTGAATTTTTCAGCTAATATAAAGTATCTGAAGATATGTCTTCAAATCAGCCATGTCTATAAATTCTTGATATTTATAAGCAGCAACACATTAATGGAAAAGAATGTACCATAGTTAGAAAAAAGAAAATTTTTGGGTAGAGATGTGTGTGGATACATATGGAATATTAACTGGTGATAGAATTGTTACTGTTACCAAGGCTACAAGAGTATACATGATGTTGTCTTCAAATGCATCACTAATTTTTTCTGTTAAACCTATCATTGTAGCAGCAACTTGAGCATTTGAAATAGACGTTTCCCAAAGCTTCACCTGGCATAAGAATCACTTGGCAGATGTATGTGCCATGCAGAGTCATTACATCTGGCAGCTGGAATATATATCTGGATAGAGTAGATTGCAGTTTTGGAAATATCAAACTTTTGGAAAAGTAAAATATTCCTTGGTTTTATGTTATCCTTGGATGACAGTGAACTTTGAAATGTTTACCTGCTTCTGGTTGCTTGTCTGTCAACTCTTTTAGAGTCTGCAGTCTGATTATTTCAGAAATTTTCTTTATCTATAGATTCATGTAATTTAATTTTAATAATAAAATTTCGCATTTCAACTCTCACTATAGAAGTACGTTGATCATGAATATTTAAATGGCCTGCTTTCTGAGGTTTACCTTGGCTGTTTCCAGGCTGCCTCTTGAAACAGTTGAGTCAGTTTTTGTCTTTCTGATGACTGTGTTCTAGACATCACTAAATTTGGAAGGAGCATGTGATCCTTGGCTGGGTTTCCTATGGCAGATCTCCTCATTACAGATCTGCAGAGCTGTGGTCATATGGACTAGTAACAACGTATTTACAGGGGGCCAAAGGGGGTTGAAGATTACTTTGTACCCAGAGAAATTTATTTATGTTAAGCTAGGATATGAGTTAAAAGAGAAACAACTATGTCTTATCTAATCTTAAGAAGTGCTATTTTGGAATAAATTTCTAAGCAGGTGGAGCCAAGGCTGTTCAAATTTCAGGCTACCTGTGATGAAGTTTCACCATAATGGTGGGAGAACATAGAAAAGAATCCTTTAATATTTAGGACATTGTGCTTTCATTTGCTTGTTGCTTAATATTAATGAGTGTATAAACACATATAGTTTGGAGAAGATGGGAGAAGAGTGTTAGGGGGGAAGAGAAGAAAATGTCATAGTGCTTGTTGCCATGGAATTTTCCTTTCTTTTGGTTTAGCGTTTTACTTGGTTCTCTACCTGTACAACATGAGGTTTTGATCAACATTTAGTTTTCTGCAGAATAAGTAACTTGGATTTCATTCCAGACAAGCTGTCTTGCGAGCTTACCCAGCAGCTGTTCAACACACAGCAGTCATTTCATGCAGTCTTGCCTCTCCAGGTTAATAGCAGCTTATACAAAGACTTATTTTGGAATTTTCCAAAATATATCATAAAAAAATCTTTCCCCATAAGTGTACCTGCACTTTAGCTCAGCCTTTTATAGTTTTCAGAATCACTGGTGCCAATTATAACCTGTTCTCTGAGTCTGTAATTTTTCATTATTCTCTTTGTGTGGTTGAAACTGCTGTGAGAGTCCTGTAGTTATCAGGTCACCCTCCTTCAGTATTGCAGAAGTAACACTTGTAGTGTTGCAGAAAAATCTCCACTATTTCAGTCTTTATTAAAAAAATTAGTACCAGCATATTAGCAATTATTTCCTTGGCTAGCTTTTAGGATTCTTGAATTATGGACACTTAGTTTTACTGATTGGGAAGCATTTGTCCTTGGTCAATGAGATTGTTTCCAGAAAATGATAGAAACGTATTCTGAAGATAACATCCTTTTAGGATTGGTAGTGCTCTTTTTTCCCCGCTGTCTCTTTTTGTGCCTGCCTTCTCTGACTTACAGCATCAGTGGTGGGGCTGTTCTGAATGGCTGTCCCCATGGTGTGATGAGAATCCCTCAAAAAAGTAAGGCTGTGATAACAAAACGCAGATGTCCAAGTAGAAGAGAGAAATTTTCCCCAGGCTGAGTGAATACCACTTGCCGTTGGCAAGTTTTGGAAGCCCCTGTGAGTGCCATTTAGATTAATGCGTATTTTTGAAGGATTGGAGAATCCAGGGATAGGGTAGAGGAGAGATTTCAGAGGATAATTGCTGTCACTAGAAGGGGATTTTACCTAAGCAGCAAGAATTAAACATCCCTGAGTATCATGAATCTGTTTCATTGCATTCACCCACTTCCTCTGGCATCATGTTCTGGTTGTTTTCAATAGCTGTATAAACAAATTAGATCTGTTTATTCCAACTAAAACTCTGAATACAGGGTAGCCAAGCCCAAGTTTATTGCCTGGTTCACCTTTTGCTCCTTGCTCTGCATTATTGTAAGAGGGCAAGAGAGCTTCATGTTTTATTCAGTTAATACAATGTATATTTAATTTGCATTTTTAGTGTTTTCAAAGGTGAAAGATAACAACCTCAGCAGTGCTGAACGTGGTAATTTAATTGGCTGTAGGGTAATAACAGGATTCTTGGAAATGGCTTCATGGGGAAATCTTGCAAGGCCCTAAACAAGTGCAGCAGTCAGAAGCTCACCTGTGCTGAACTGCCACACACCCAGGAAGTAGCAGGGAGTTACAGGTGTGTTGTGTCTTCATTTAATTTCAAAGGTTTGTGAGAGGAGAAGCAAAACCTAAAGGGACTTATAGAGGCTACCAAGGCATACTGAATACTGCTGAATGCTTTCCTTAGTTTCTCTGCCGCTGGGAATGGTTGGTTGTAATTTTTCTTGTGTATCTTACAAATGGAGGAACAAAAAATGGCCTGTGTATGAAGGCAGTGTATGAAGTTTGTGGCAGTGAAATTTATCTGTCCTCATTCAATGTCTGCCTGCAGGATCTGGGCTTGTAAGACAGCAGTTTTTACATGTGTGGGTTGTGTGATACGAAAGATACCACAGAAGATGAGACAGGAATACTTCAGGATTTTTGATGGCTAGTGTATGCCTTTTGCAACATCATTCCCAACTTAGGGGACAATTCTATCAAGCAAATGGATCTGCATCCTCCAAACCAGATGCTGAGGTGATAATATTTTCAACCAGCTAATAAATATGCAAAATTTTCTATCTGAGTGCAAACTCAGAAAGAAAGACCTCTTTAATCAAATTAAAGTTTGTCCAGAGTGGTTATTTATCTGTAGCGTGTAATTGTACCATTCTTGTTTTATTGAGCTATTATTGCCAAAATAGAGTTCACTTAAAAAAAACATGCTAAGTACTGTTTTTACAGTGTTTCTTCAGTATGTCTGAGTGTTGGCTTTTTTATGCTACTCTATAACATTGGTGGTAGATGTAAGGCTCTTGTTTTCTTAAAAAGCTGTGTGTCAGCAAAGCTAGTGTCCTAGTAATGAATTACACACACACAGAGGACCTGTATATGCTTTCCTCTTCCAAGCCTGTTTCTACATCTTCATTCCGATTTGTAGTTTTACTGGCACCTAATATACATCTTTTACTGTTTTCTACTTACCTGTAAGGGTTCTAACTTTTTTTTTTAATTCTATTGAAGTGTTCCTGAAATGCAAGATTTTCTTGGTGTAAAGTTACAACATGGATATGAAAATAGCCCAAGTGTCTAAACTATGATTTTTGACCTGAAGTGTGTTCAGTCTCCTAAGCTTCCTCTCCTGCCTGTTCTTATAGTGATACCTCTTCTTTATTATTTTTGTCCTTCTGCTGTACCTTTTACCTTTTGGAAGCCAGAATTGTGACTATACTCATTATTACTTATCTGGAGTTGATGAAGATGTTCTGTACAATGTGCAGGAGCTTGGCATTTTGGTCATTAACCTTTTCCTTTTTAGACAGATTTTAGTATCCCTAATTTTCTTGGCATAAGAATCACAAAAAAGGTGGGCTTGTTGTGACTCATCAGATCAAATGTCCTTGCACCTCCTACGTCCCTCTTGTAAGCCAAAATACACACGTAGAATTTGCCAGGAGCTGATTTCATTGAAAACACTGATTTAAAACTACATTATAATGGTTTCAACAGCATCAAGCTATAGTGTTTGTGACCAGTTTAATCCTGTATGAATTATTATTTAGATAAAGGTTATTCATTACCAGCTGCTGTTCAGTTAATGGCAACATGCCAAGAAAGCACTCAGGGTTCACCTATCTGTTGTTGGGAGTTGAGTATTTGGCTTTAGAGCAGAAAACTTCAAAGAAATTTTTCTGCCAGTCTTTAAAATTTTTTTGATTATTCTTTCTATTAATAAAATGCAGATTTTCAGCATCATTTTAAAAGTCCAGATTAAGGTAGAGGGGGAGGAGATAAAATTGATTTGGAATTCTATTAGGACTGGTGTGTCATCCCACTTCCTAGCAATCGTAAACATTATTACTGTAGGTACATTAGTAATAAACTCCAGTAAAAGCTGTCTCTACTTGTGGCTGTTTTCCTGAGTCACTGGTCTCTTTTGAAAGTAACTTAATCTTTTATTGCCTGTTCAGTTATAATTTCTGTCTATGATTTTTTTTTTCTTCCAAGAATATTTGTCTTTGCAAGGTGTTACCACACAGTGTAATACATTTTTTTTCTACGGACATGTTACCAAGGCCTGCTGCAAATTACATTATTACAGCCTATGCAGTGCAATTACCTCTTTGAAAATAGGAAGAGAAAAATCAAGGGAGAGCAAATTTATTTTCATTACTGTTATGTGATTTGACACTTTTAATTTTTTATGTGATGAACTAGTGCTTTCAGATGATGAGCAGTCAGAGTCTAATTCTTTTGTGTAAATCGCCATGCAGGATTCTGAAGGAATAGCAGGATGCTTCACCAAGTAGCTTCAAAACACAAATGCTAACATCCTCCAGCAACTCCTGTATAGCAATGGAAACCCTGGGAAGAGCATCCATGGGCTAAATCAGCAAAAGAAGCAATTGGGAAAATTTTATTCCAACATTCACAACCACAGCACTGCTTTTAATGTGCTTTTCTTTTATTTTTAATTTTACTGTACAAGAGGTCTGAAGGATACCATGCAGATACAGTTTAACCCTTGAGCAAAGCAGGTTTTGTATTTAGAGTTGAAGAATAACTCCAGGTCTGAACCTTTGTTTTATCAAATGGCATTAGTGGATGTCATGATAGCATTTAAAATAAGCAGCAGAGTCCTACATGGGTTTTTTTTTTTGGTAAAGGCAGCCACTGTTAGGCTCTTTCTTCATTGGTACAGTTTTTTCCTTCCGGGATTACACTGCTGAGTTATAACCAAAGAGCTCTGTGATAAATTGTCTAGGTGAAAATACAGTTTTACAGGAGATTTTATCATTTGGAAACTTTTTTATAAGTAAATGCTGTAAGGTCTCAAGCAAGAGCCCTTAAAACAAGAAGCTTTATTAAAAAAACTATAACATCTAGAGAGACCATATCTTTGAAGCCATCCAGATAGTCTTGGCTTAGAATAATTTCTTATCTTTTGGTTGCGTATTTTATTTATGGGTTTTTGCTCAAGATATGAGCATGTGTTTACACTCCATGATGTTTATAAATAAAATGTGAGATAACAGCCAACAGGAGGGTTAGCAAACACTTTGCAATGTTTGATATATACATAAGGACATTATATAGCTATATATTGTACATGAGTAGTGCTTTAAACCATTTTTCCAGCTTTTTACTTTGCCTGTGTTAATAGGCCAAATTGGAAAATGAGAATGTTGGGGTGGAGAGGAGAGGAACTGGCATTGAGCTTGTTGGCTTTGATGCATAGCGAGCGACAGCGGGTTGGCTCCAAGAGGAGGGAGTTCACGGTTTCTTCCTGTGGTAGTAGTTTTTGCCCCATTGATGACTGCAGTTCATGATGGTGTGATTTTGTATCTGGCAAGTTATAGAAATGTCCAAAACTGTTGCTCACCTAGGCAGATTCAAAACTATTTTGGATTAGTTCAACAAAGAGTAGGAGGAATTAGTTTATTTCCATAAGGAATTGTAGGGTATGAGATGAATTTTTCCAATCTCAGGAGTAGTTCTGCTGTGCTTTAGCTGCAGATCCATGTAACAGATAAGCCCCACAGCCCTGGGAAAGAACTGAACCCAAAGCTTAAGATGTATAACAACTTTCTGTGAGTGACTGACATTCAGGATATCATTAAATGTAACTGCAGGCAAATTTGTGTTAGCTCACTCTCCAATCCAACAGTTTTAGACTAGAGGGACATATTTTGTGACACCTTCTCACCTCATGCTACTCCTACATGGAAGGAGCTGCTGTTTCCTTTCATCTCATCACTTCATTCATTGCCCTTCTAGGTTGTAGAAGTTGTTACATTCAACTTGGTACACACATACCTGGCAGCATAAGGAAAGCGTCCGAAGGTACAAAGAGTTGCTGGAAACTGAAAAGATCCCAAATATTCTCCCTACGGGGAGAGAGAAGGGGAGAAAAGAGCTGGCTGTCATGTAGGTATTTTTGCGGACAAGTGAATGGAATGGAGGAAGACATACTGGCATCCAAGTGACCTGATTCCAGCAGTGGAAATAAAAGGAGATCTAAAACTGCGACCCATAAGAAATTCTTAAAAAATTCTTATTTCCACTTTCAAAATCTACAAGTAGTGTCTTCCTTTCCCCCACTAAGGTATAAACATCCAATGTCCTGACACTGGTTCATGTCATGCTGCTGCAATTGGCATTACTGGGAAGGACAGGAACTTTTTACACCGTCAAACCAATGTGTTGCTAAATCAAGAACTCCTTCCAAAGCATTGTAGAGAGAATGTCTGAACTCTACAGACATTCAGGAGCAGATGTGCACACAGGAGAATTGCCAGGAAACACCTGGATTTGCTGCACATGACTTCCTGAACTTGGTTCCCAAGCTTCTCTTCGGGGCTGTTGAGCAGAACATTCAGTGCCAAGTCCCCATGAGCTGCTGTATGGCTCCATTTTTTTTCCTCCAAACTCTGATTTTTATTGCCTGCTCTGGGCCTTATTTGTTCACCCAGTGAATTCCATTTGACCTCTCTCTACATCCTCCATTTCTCCCTTCCTATCTCTTGCTCTGGAATTAAAGAGCCAAAGCCAATTTAGTTGAAGGGATAACCTGAGATCACCTTGTCCAACACCATATGTGATTAGGTAGAATAAGAATTGTACCTCCTGAAATCTCTAAAGTATTACTGTATATCATCAGAATACCTTTGATTTCATCTATAGGTGGATGGATATAGGCTTAAAAAACATGATTCCAGAGCAGTTTAGGGGGGTTGGTTGGTTGAGTTTTTTCGCTTTTTTGTTGTTTCGTTTTTTTATCATATGAGGTTTAGGTTTCAGCTCGTGTTTGATAAGAGAAGCTATTCAGGGAGAAGTAGATCATATGGGCTCTGTATATGTATAAAAAATGTTTTCTTCCTTTTTTGCTTGTGGTAGAATAATCTGAGGGGAATTTATCAGTGGTTCCAGGAGACTGATACTTCTGGATTAGTAACAGGGACGTGAAATATTTGTTTCATTGTTTGCCTTACTTATGGTCAGTTCTTATGTTTCGTCCATTACTATCCTGCTTCACTAATACATATTGGGAAATGCCACAAATATTTTATTAGAAGGATCATACAATTCTACTCATCCTACCTTGACTTGTCAATGTTGATGTGCATGTGCTTATTCTCATTATCTGTTTTTTTTTTTTTTTTGTTAAGACAATTGTCCTTTTCTCTCATAATCATTGCAAATGGAAACAATGAGTCTCTGCATCTGCACTGATAAGTTTTGTGGTGATTTCATAAGTCTGCAGCCATGCATTATGGACTGCAGGGATTTCTTATTTAAACACAGGCTTAGGCTTTTGTTTTATATTTCTTGTCAGAGACAGCATCAAGCACTGTTACAGGAATGTAGAACAACTGAGGGTTAATTATGGAATGAGATAAACTGTATAAAATCCAATTTCTATTGTTATTGATCTTTTATATATTCCAGTGATATAATTTATGTTTACATACAGATGGGTAGGTCAATTGGAGAGCAAATTAAACCTTCTCAGGCATCAGATCTCTCTGGAAGAGCTGACAGACTACAGACATAAACCCTTCCACAATTTAGTATGGTAATAAGAAAACTTTTGTTAATGGACCTACTGGATTTCTCCTTTATTGATTATTGTCATCAGTCTGGAAGCATGAATACAGGTAATGCATGATGCCAGACTTCATTTAACCAAGCTTATAACAGCACTTAAAGTAGAATAGGAAGACTTATTCACTCCCACTTTGGTGTGTGACTTAAAATCCTTTTGTGAACAGTCTGTTTTGTATACTGGGGGTTTTTTGTTAGTCTATTGAAAAGTGGCTGTGTTTCTAAAATGTAATGAGCACTCACAGCACTGCTTAAATACCATTCTGACAATATTATATTTGGAGTGAAAAAACGTAGTGCACAGTGCTCTGATGGATATGGATTTCACAGTTACAGGGATTCTGAAGGCAAAAGCTTTTATTTTTATTCTGCTCTTATATTTGGCAGCTTTTAGTGTTATGCCTATTAACTTTTATATATGTCATACATTTTTATGTTAATGATGCAGCTTTGACTATAGCGAGAGGCTCAACTTCTGCTCATCAAACTAGTGTACAAGCAAAATTATGACACTTCAAAATGGTTAAAAAGCTACTTTTATTGTTTGATGTCAATTTATTGCTCGCATGTTTTTATGGTGAAAAGAGAATTTTTTTCCCTGTGTATCAGGACTTGCAGAACTTCACATCTCTTTAGTACAAGGATTTAGACTTAATTTCATTTTTGTAGGTGTTGGCACTGGCAATTTCAATATTGTTGAGGCTCATGCCAGATTCAACAGTGAGGTAGCAAAAAAGCACCTGTGTTTCTATGGAGCTTCTTTTCATCACTGGGTAATGGGTAGTCTGGCAGTTGAGTGCCTCTGCAAAGTCACATACCCAAGGGGTATAAAGCCTGGCTTTCTGTCACTCTGTACATCTAGAGGCAAGTTTCTGATTTCATACAAAACCTTTTGTGATTCTTGCTAGGAAACACCGTTTGTAATATAGAGTACTGCATCACAGAAATAACTGAGAGGCAAATCTGTATTAGAAATCTTCCAACACCATGGAGCAGCCAGTGAAGCATGAAGAATTGTGGTTGTATTGCTCTTCTGATACAGAGAGACTAGACCCTGTGCTTTGGTTTGGGCAAATATAGGGATTTTTGGATTTTACTTGATTTGTTTTTCCCCCAGAGCAATAGATGATACACACAAATTTTGTTTATGATTTTTTGACCTATGTGAAAAGATGTCACCAGTGTTTGCTTCCTTTTTTTCTTTTATTTGGTAAGTTCCATATCAGGTTCATTGTTATAAAGATGTATTTTCCTCAGATTCAGAAAACTACAGTGGGGCATGCAGTGCATTGCAAAATCTGGCTGTAAAGTTATTTTACTATTTTCTTTCGGTTTAATAGTTTGAGAGTACAAAATTACACACTCAGAGAGCCAATGTTTGTTGTGGACTATTTCCTGTTTTACTTTGCCCATTTAACTTCAGGTGGGGGTGAAACAGGGAGAAACTAATCCACCTCTCTTCCTTGTGCAGCCTGGGCCCAGTCGCTAAAGTGTAATTTCCTTGAGATTGAGAAAGTAAAATGGTGTCAGCAGAAATAGTTTCTTAGGTTTTAAAAACTGTTGGTTATTGCTAAATGTGGTGAGCTTAATACTCAGAAGCTTATTTTCTTCTTGAATTATACAGTGAACTAATCTGTCAATAGACTGTAGACAAATGACCATTTTACTTAGCATGTGTGTTTGAATCTGGACTAACTACAAGTTAAACTTAGGAGAAAATTCACTATTATTTTAAATGTTGGCTTCTCATTTGATCACATAGTGTTCCTTTCTTGGAAGAATGGTAAAAGCTTGCTTCGTTGGGGTTTATGAAGTGTTTTCTTCCCACAAACCAGTGAAACAGTTTCTGTTGCTCGGTGGTCCTTTTCATCAGTTTATCAAAATATTTCTGGATTTAAAAATAATTTACCATCATTTCATATGAACCTTTCATACCATTGAGGGAATATTTCATGTTATGAATTCTAACCAAGTACACAATAAATAGCAGCATTGTCCGCATCCCAGCTAGAGATGGCCCTATTCCAAGATAAGAGATTGTGCTTATTCGAGCAGTATACAAGTTTGAAAATTCAGATTTGTATGGCTCTGCTGTATAACCCAAATTCCAACCAAAAATCTTTTAGATGCCATATATAGGTCTGTGATTATGCACTGACCTGCATTACCTACATGTATCTCCACAAAATAAATGAAGGGAACATTAGAATTATTTATATGAGATTGCTGGGGCAGGCTAGATTAAAAAGAAATCAATGACTCTCTGAAACCTTTCAAAGTTCAATTATTTGCAAAAGCTGGATGGAGAACGTTGCCAGATTAAAGGAACAGTATTTTGTTATCCAGTTGGCACAATTTGTGAAGGACCCTACACAGGCGATAACTGGGAGAAAATCATCCTTTGTTCAGCCAAGGTGGAAATATCAAAGATGAGAAGCATAGCCAGTGAAAAAAAATCTGCTACATCTGCTGAGTAAGATTTAATTTTTATCTGAAGACATTTCTGTCTGTGACTTCCAGAAGGAAAACAGTGATATTGTTATGAACACTGATGGGACACGAGAGACAGGATGAGCAGTCTGAGCCCAAAGGCTAAGTCAAAATAATTCAGTAAAATCAGTTTACCTTTGGTAATACATTCAGTAAATTTTTTGATTGCAGTTAGGCAAAAGCAAAATAGAATTGATATATAGAAATGACCACAGGAATGAACACTGTTTGGCAGAGCTAGACATAACCCTGTACCATAGATATGAGAGGCCTGAGATTAAGAGTCACTCTTTTCAGAGTATATCTGGACTGTATGGTGTATATTAGTCAGTGACTTTCTCTTAGTTTTGAACCATGGCAATGTAATTTATTCCTGGAATTACTGCAGTAATACTAATCTCAATTAAAACTAATCTCTCCCCTTTGGGATGAAATGCAAAGTGGCATTTTCAAGAAGGTGCTTTAAAATGTTAAGAATTTTTATATTATTTTTGCTTGTCATTATTATTTATTTCTTGCTCATTTTTTTTAAAGAAACAATAATGATAAAGAAAAAAAAATACTATTTCAAACAGGAAAATCCTTAACAGTTTTCAGCCATACTAAGAAAAGTAAAGCCTGCATCATAATTCAGATACCTGTGTTGTAATGTAGAATATATCTGTCGTACTATAACAAATAGCTATTTCCTGAACTTAATGATGAAGTCTCAGTCCAGTAAGTCATTTAGGTCCCTAACTTCTGTTAATATTCTATGAGCATATTGGAATGAGAGTTAGGCCTTTGAAAATCAATGGCATAGCTTCTTATAAGACAGGTTTACATAAATTATACATACTCTGCATTGAGAAGAACATTTTTATGTGATATACTGATAGATCAAGAAACTATACTTGATGTACCATATAAAAAAGTGGAGAATTTCAGTTTCTTTTTTTTTTTTTTTTCCTGTGGCATCCATATTCTTTTTGTTATGATTTCTGTTAACTATGTTGTTTAGGCTGGAAGAATAAGAAAGGTATGTTATTAAAAAAATAATTTAAGACAGCACAAATATTGTGTAGACTGTCAGATATATTGCTAAATAAGTTTTCCCAGTGAAGGAATTTACAGAATGGAAAAAGCAAAGGCTCATTAAATCTAGTTAAATGGTAATTTTGCTTCTTTCTCTCTCACTCAAAAAAATTTGTAGTTTCTTTAAAATGAAAAAACCCAATCTGGTGTGAAAGTCAGCAAGGTAAAAGCACAGTCATTGTCTGCTGTGTGTCTCGTAGATTCTCATTACCTGTCCTGTTTGCCAGTCTGCACACAGACTTTAGATTACTTTGCTCTGCAACCAGCAAAGCAACAAAGACCTTTTGCTATCCAATAAATTAGTAAAGTGACTTATTTATCTATCCTATGTAGTAGGATATTATTTGAATATTTTTCCCACTAAAAAGATGTAAGAAGCAATTAGAGGCTGCTATAATAGCTATGGGCTGATGACCAAAGAGACAGGCAAGGTCTGAGGCTTTCTATCTGTGTTCTACTCTGTGTACCCTCTGTGTTATCCATCTGCAGATGGAGATCTGCACAGCTGATGACAAGAAAAGGTGAGTTGGCTGAACAATGAGGTCCTGTGGAGATAGGATGGTCTTGCTTTGGCTTTGATGGAACAGCATAGAACAGAACAAAGTCATATGACTGGACTTTGAAGGCAACCATGGCCAAAAAAGTAACTTTTGTCTGCATCAGTGTAATTTATATTAAAGTACACCCTGTATGTGCTAATATGCTTAATGAACTACATGGTACTATGTATGACTGCATTACTCAGCTCTCTGCTTTGATCTTGCTATATGTTACATAGGAGGAGAAGGGTAAGATGGAGCTGTATATAAGAAGGGTAAAAATTTTATCTCATTAGGAGCCAGACCCAGAAGACCTCAGAGACAGTTGACAGGCTACTCTTTTCTCCCTCCTCCCAAACAGGGCTGCCTTCTTTGTATGCTTCTTCATAGATTGCTATTATTACCTGGGTTAACAGAATATTATTGTTACTGTTAGAGCTCTATCACAGCTGGTGCATTTATCAGTGGCAGTTCCAAAACACTTTTTCTGTTGCTTCAATAAATTGCACTGGTAGTCAATCTGTGATCTCAGGGTTCTTACTAAACATGAATGGACCTGTAAGGTTGGATTGGTTGGTCTCACTGTTTGTGGATCTGTGATCACACAAGTTCTTCTTGAATGCGACCAGACCTATAGTGTTGAAATGAAAATCTGCCTTATTTATGAATCTGTGGCCATGGAAGCTCCTATTGAACATGGCCAGACTTACAGAGCTGAAAAGCCCTCTGAACTCTGGGGACCACTTGAAATGCAAGAGGTTTATTTTCTGTGAAATTTCTTAGTCTTAAGACATAACAGATATATATCCTGTACATATATATGTGAATAAAATCCATTTATATCACTGTCAAGTATACCAAGGATGGAAATCTTAGCTCCAGGTTTTCAGATCAGAAGACAATGGGTACTGACCATTTCTTCTTTTTTTCCCAGCTCCTGCAGCTATATGTAAAACTAATCTCCTACTAAACGGTAAATTTCTAGCTGCCTTTTCCTCCCAGCACCAGGCAGCAAAATACCTTTGTTTATAATGGATATGTTCTTTTTATAATGACCATTTTGGTTCAAACGTGCAGGATACTCTTCACATGCTTATTGTTGTAAAGGATGAAAGGTACAGGTTGAAGGTAGAGAGCAACTAAGAAATTCTGAATTTGGCTGCTGACAGAAACAATCAATGTTAGTTCAGGATTCTTTAGACATTTTCATGCTGAACACTTGAAGATCCTACAGGACTTTAGATTTTCCTGCAAAACAAACTTGGCAATCACAATCGTGTGTGGAAAGCTCTTCGAGCCTTCTTTTCCAGTTCATGAGATTGGTAATGGGATAGGTGGTTGTACTTTGTTTGTTTTGTTTCCTTTCTAAAATTGATTCTAGATGCCACTGGTTGAAATCTTTCTAAATCACTGGAAATGTTTGTGGTTTAATGTAATGTTTAATATTCTGTTTATCTGCACATACACAGGCTTTCTAGCTTCTTTAACGCTGCCCAGCCCAAGTGTTCCTTACAACATGAGTAGAAGCCCTATTAGGTCTAGCAAAAAAACCTTTGTGTTTGCAGGAGATTGGTAAATAATGTTTGTATTTGCTGCCTCTGGCATGAGGAGAAGGCAGTCTACTGCATGCTGGTATTTTTGCATTTGAAGGTATTGAGAAGTTTACCCAGGGTTTTGGACAGGACTTGATGAGCTCTGATCTCACTCAGGGTTTCTCTTAATGCTTTGCCCTGATTGCATTTTTGTGCACTCATGCCGGCCTTTCCTAGAGTGCAGGGTTTTGTTCCGCTGCCTTGGCACCACAACATGCTTTACTGTTCTGTCCCTCTGTGTCTTGCATCCCTTGGGAGACAGGAGTTGTTGCATTTGTTTTCCCCCTTCTTTATACCAAGTGGAAGTCTGGTACTATGCAAAGGGCATACTGACACTGAAAATTTTGAGGATGAAGATCAATGAAACTTCTGAGAACTGCCTGGTACTGAGTAGTATTGCTCACTGAATTCTGTCCCATCGTGGTTATTTGAATTTTTTATGTCAAACCTAACTGTTCCACTTTAGGGAGATCTCAGAGGTTCAGCTCCCTAGTTCCTACATGCCAGCATTAAAGACCTTTGACCAGTATCTGATTAAAGAGACTTAAAATAACTTCTTTGATCAGATGCATTTCAGAATGAATGGAGAAAAATGTAACCTTTGGAAAAACCTACTGACCTGCACTTCAAGCAGAGGGTAGTGCTAGGATACTGGCAGATAAGCCCTGCAATTATGGTTCAAGATATGGTGCTAAGTAAATTAAGCAAGCTACAAAGAGGAAGAAAAAGCACTCCCAGATGCCTTTCTGTAAGTTCTGCTAACATGAAGGACATGTCAGTCATCAGATTTAGAAATTGACAAAAATACCCAACTCATGTCTGTTAAGCGGGATATTTCAGAAATCATTTTCTGATGGAATCATCTTTCCCCTCCTCTGTTGCAATTTTTACAGTTAGTCAGCTCTGTATGAGGGAAGTAAACTGAGGTAGGAGTAATATTTCTACAAAACAAAATGCATTATGCCCCCATTCTTTTCCAGTTTTGTGTGTGGGCTATGGTGTCCATGGTGCTGAAAAATGATCTGCTCTTTGGGCAAATGCTGCTTGCATCTGTCAGGAATATGGAAGTGGTGACACAAGAAGAAATGATACAAAGTACTTGTCCAGGTGCCCATCCTAGCATCCAGGCAAGTGGGTGTAAAGGGTGTCTCAGCATACTTTTGTGTGTCAGGTTAGCTTTTGCTCCTAGATAAATTAACCTCTTCCACTGTTTTTGCATTTTTTTTCCACACTCACATTAACAGGTTGCTTAGCAAAGTGTTTTATCACATATGAGACTCATGTTGAGAACAAGAACCATGGACAAAGCTGGTAGGCACATATTTATAAAACAATTTTACTACATCTGGGTTGCTACTGTGTTATCAATGGCAGGAAAGGGATAGGCTGTTGTTCATCCAATTTTAAAACAGCAATGAACACAGCTAAAGCTGGATAATAAATCTGAATGTCCTTTGATGTTCCAGCTCCCTTAAATATGTCATTCCTGGGACTCTTGTCCCAACACAGCTAATAGTATTATTTTGCAGGTGTGAGGAATCAAAAGTGTCTGTCTCTTTAGAAAAGAAGTTATATTTTTATTCACGTTTTAGGTGGCCTCATGGAGAGCTCTCGGTCTAGTAGATGAAATGGGGGGGATATAATATTAATATGTTGCCACGAATTTTGTGAGTAATTCTGCTTTCAAAATTGGCTCTGTGGTGACAAGATTCTGTCAGGAAGACAGGCAAGTCACTTTTTGGAATATAGTCTGAAAATTATAAAACATTTCTGAGCACTTGCATTCTAGATGTGATGTGCCTGAAAAAGAGAATGGATGTTTTTAGGAAAGCTTGAAGCAAGCATCTCCCTTTTATTGCAGTGTCTTTTTTTTTTTTCTATGGCCAACTTGTAGCCAATGTCTAGCAGTCTGAAAACAGGACTGTTATCTTAGAAACTTTATTTTATTGTACTTTGTGGTTCATGACTTATTTCTGTGAACCACAATTCTTGAAAAATGCTACAGGACCATTTCATTTCAGTATCAATAATTATTTCTGGTGACAGATTTGGAGTGGTCCAAAAGAGGATGGGAGTAGGAATTGAGATTACAGTGAAATAGGGGAGTAAATCTGTGCTCTGTCCCCTTCCCAGATCAAGGCCAGTCGATTAACACAGCAGTGCTGAAACCTTTCTGGACAAATGTCAGCAAATCAGGCTACAGGGCTTGTTCTGCCTGTAGTCTAAATGGGCAATAACTCCCAAGTGCCTTGAAGCCAGACAGCTTTTCAATCCCCAATCTGAATTACTGCTGCAATTTTAACCTGGTTACGTGAATAAATCATTCCAAAAAAATACAAGTAAGAGGATATTGAACAGCCTAAGTATTTATGGCCTGTGGTTACACTGGTCCCGGACACAGGGCAAGAAAACCAATTTCCAGGGGTGGCCTACTTCATACATCACTAGTCAAGTATGCTAAAGTGCTGATGGCTAGGAACACCTAACTATGCATGATTGGACTGAGGTGGCAGGACACATTATTTCCTTTTATCTTCCTTGGCTCAACATTTAGTGGACACATCACTCTTCAGCTTAAAGGATCAGAGGTCAGGAGGTTTCAATCTCATCACTTCACAACCTTAATTTCATTTTTCTGCCCCAAACACTATTTAGATCTATAATTAGATGCCATGGTGAGAGGCACTAAAATGTCTATCTCTTTGGCTTGTCATCTGTCTGTCTCAACAAACTAAACAGAAACTATGAACTAAATATGAGAAATAACTAAATAAGGCCTGGGCATTTCACATATGTCCTCTTTTTCTCTGATGGATGTCAAGCAGACCAGGACTAAGGGGAGTGGTTCACCACACTATCCATGTGTGTCCATTATCTTGCAGAGGTGTGATGGTGGCACAGACCAGGAAGTCTTTAGAACATGAAAAACATTAGAAAGTTGCAAACATAGTATTACAACCCTATGCCTTAGGCCAGCAGCTGTGAAATTGAATCTCTGTTGCAATTTGATGCTCTAATGGCATCTTCCCAGGCCTTTTGTTGATGAAAGTTGCATCATTGACCTTAGGCGGATGAGGAAACTCCTCACAGAAAAAACTTTACCAAGACTCAACATGGCTTCTTTAATCACAGTGATTGGTTATTGACCTGTAGGTAAGAATTTTAAAGTGTTTCAAACTGAGCACAATGCTTATATACATTTTTGGGGCTTTTCTTCTCTTGCAGTAGCTAAGAAGGAATAAATGATAGCTTGATGATTTGCAAAGTCATCTAGGTTAGAATTTCTGAGTTCCCCATTTCTAGTATTCAAGCTTTGCAGCTTTGTCATAAAATCTATCGGTTGATTTGTTAAAAAGTTATATTTAATATTCTCTTCCAGAATGGACTGGAGCAGTGTGTAACATGCTTGTACAGTCATTAAAATTGTGAAGAAGGGACATAAAATACCCTTAAACTTGGTGGCAGTCGCTTTGTGCAAGTCTAGATAAATGCAGAAACTGCCAGGTAACAAGTCTTGCAGTCTTCATTCCTCAGGTGTATTTGAGGAGGTAATTATTAACGGAGGAAGTGACTTTCAGTTACCTCAGTCAGGCCTGGATGTACTGGGACTGAAATGATGATGTTTAATATGCAAGAAAGGTTTCAAATTCCTCCTCCCCTCTGTCCTAACCTGGCCTGCTTTGCCTCCCCGTGAATCATCTCCATCGATCACTTACTCGCTTGGCAAGCCAGTTGAGTTCACCAATTTAGGAGAAAACCGACCCAGCCAAAAATAAGCAAGTCACCTGCTCAGTGGAAACAGGACTGGGAGGTCAGGAGACTGGGCTTTGGTAGCTCTGTTTTCTTAAACAGCAGGTTCTTGTGTCAGCTCTCTTGTGAAGAATTTTGCTCAGAGCAGTTTCAGGAAGCACAGCTTCAGCACTCCCTGGTTAGGGTGCTCAGGAGAAACCTTCTTGCTGGCAGGAAAGTCTTAGGTTATAGAAAAGTCATTTTTTATTTGCTCTTAGCTTTAAAAAAAAATAAAAAAAAATTCAGAAAATCTCCATATATGCTGAGAGATATTAAGCTCTGCATGTGACTGCAGTCCTATGAAATATTTCTGACACAGGGAATCGTATATTCAGTCAGTATTAGTTTATTGCTTCTTGAGATAGAAAGTTGAGAGGTTTTCCTTGCATGTGCGTAGGGAATATCTTCAGCACAGATGATTCTTAAAACTGCCTTGGACTTTCATTCTTTATATTTGAAAAAAATAATAACCTCAATATGTGAAGACTATTTCTATAACAGTATGGTGGTGTACAACAGGATGTTACAGAGCTTGTGCTCTATTTTCAATTATCTATTAAAGGTTTGGTGAAGACAGAAATTGTCATCATCCATTTAGTAGAATCTTCCTTGTTCTCCTGTGCTTTGCTGTAATGAACATAGGCAAAACAGAACCAGCCTGTAGTACTGGGAGTTCTTTTTATATTCAGTAACACTAGCAGTTCCACTAACAAAGGAAAAATAAACAAAACCTATCTTTCAGGGTGCAGAAAACAAGTGCCCAACACAACTGGGGAGATGCTTCCTGGTAGAGCTCCCTAAAGCCTCAGTCACTGTCTTACTGGTTTGAGCCATTAGCCTTTTCTGACAAAAGACTCTTGTTTGAGACTTTAAAAATGTGGTTTCTGTATGATTTTTAAGACTCACTTGAGGAAAACCAAATTTGAATGCATTTTCATGTAATTGTAAATTAGTCATTTTAGCAAATTTGTAATCTTCTTTTCTCTGCATGACAGTCACCTTTCTTTTCCCTTTTTGCACACAGCTGAATTCTCCTTTTCTTTTCCCTCATCTCTCTTGAGCTATTACTGAAAATGTAGGAAGCATAATGGTACTTTGCTACTGCCCTCTGAGACCTAGAGCTGTATAATGGAAAACAAGGTCATGCCACAAATGTATGAATACCATTTCAATTTGTTAATGTATGTACAAATAATAGGAATTATTTGAAATTAGATCAAGTTCTGTGAAAGAAGGGTAGAACGCAATTTTTCCCAAGCAGAAGATGAATCAAAATCCTGAAGTTATTTTTGCACTTCAGTAATCCCAGACTAAATAGTGATGGAGAAATATAGAGAAGTGGCCACTAGTACAACTGGATAAACATTTTTGTTTTCAGTATTCCCACATATGAAGCTAAGCAAGCAATTCAGATTGTTGTGAGCATAAATGAACTTTGCTGAACTTCTTCAGACAAACTCTGGATCCTCTTTTCCTTATTCACCGGTTCTGCCATGTGACTTTGCTGGCATATTAGTAGGTTTCTAATGACAGTAATGGTGTGTGAAGAGTGCAACTTTAAATTGCTATGCTTAATTATAGCTATTTTTCCCTCTCTGCTCTCCTGCAAAATTATTTCCTTTTTTATTTAATAGCCAGTGATCAAATGATTTAATGAAATGATCTGTGGAGAGTTTCTACTGAAAGCAGATTTGACACCTCTGATAATTCAAGAGGTTTTGGCTCATTTCTTAGGAGAAATGGCTTTAAAGAGTCCCTAGGGCTTTAATATTAACTTCTGCCTATAATTTACCTGTTGGATACTGTTTTTAAGAATGCAGTATTTTCAAAATTGCATTAGTTGCTATTTAAAGCCTAGTATTCAAATGATCAAATGAAATTACCTCTGAAGGTCCACAGTGGTCTAAAGCAGTGTCTTATGACAGACTTGAGCTACCCTTGGATTAAGCTATAAAGTGTGACAATGGTTACTAGGCTTCAGGAAATGCTGTCTTCATCCATGAGATCTTATTAAAATCTATGGACCCTTTTAATGTCTAAATTAGCTGCCACTGCTCTGGGTAAATATGTTTGAAAGAGAAAGGAGGGAAATGTCTGTTCTCTAAATACCTCTTGGCTGTCTTCTCAGTAAATTAGATATAGAAATTTGAGGTAGAAGTGTGCTTTTTCTCCTGCAAATGAATGTTTCATTTGTCTGAAGGGCACAACGTGAAGGCTACTGTCTCCTGCTCTGGGAATTTGTTGCATGATGACAGTAGAAGGGGAATATATTTGTATTCTTTTAAATTCTATCTTCATGGTATTTTAAAATATTAAATGCAGACAAGAGTGGGAAGAGGTTTGGTTTGGTTAGAAGAGGAACATGGGATAACAGGGGAATAGGAATTGCCTTGTGTGGGTTAGAATAGAGCAGCTGAAAGGCAAGAACAAAAAATGATCTGCTGATTTGTTCATCCTGTTGCCATATTATGATAGAAATAAGTTATGCAGAAGATGCTGTAGCAGGCAACAGCATCTTTCTGGTGCACACACAAGCTTGTGAGCTAGCAGAACCTCACTGAGGGCAGAGATACTGGCAAAAGATGTGTAAGATGCTCTCTTTATCCTTTCCACTCCATTAGTGCAACAATATAATGAAGTTTAAGTGAGGTAGTTTGTTATGATGGAAGCTCAGCCCTGCTGCTAACCCTTACCACAGAGGAGGCTGTGCTCTGCAGTGTCAAAGGAAATCAGTGTTAATGGAATAACTTAATTAAAATTAATTGGGTATGGTTCTGTCTCTTAAATGTAAGATTGATGTAGGTTATTTTCAGCTGCTTCTTTGCTTAAGGTTAAACTCAGTTTACTTAGGATATCCCATGTTGTTTTCTTCTCCTATTCACATAACAGTTGGAGTACAGTGAAATGGTTCAAAAATTTGGAGAGCTCAGGGTTCGGAAAGACATAGCAGACCATCCTAGTCTGTTCTTCTGCTAGACCTCGTTAGACTCTATAAATTCCCTCATTCTTCAGCATCTATGTTAATTGATGTCAGAATAAGAATTGTGTCTATGAGAGCAAGAAAGAATTGCATGTGACAGGACATGCTGCATCTTGCGTATCATCTGAACAGAAAATCTGGCCTTTTCTCATTCAGTGACATTTTCAGCACTGCCTCAACTTTGATGTGGTAGCTGCAGACCATGCTGTAGTTTCTATCTCGTTCCATGCAACTGGCATATGTATGTCCATGGAAGATAAAAACAGGTATGCTGTCATGTCTCCTCTATATCAGTAATTTAGGTGCTTGCCTGTATTTTGTACTGCGCTTGGGTAAAGCCTACAGGATGTGTGGTTTCTTGTCTGATACACTATTTGCTACTTTTGGATGTACCAAAAGGTAACATTTAGAAGTGTAAATATTTGTGGATGGAGAAGAAAACAGGAAAGATAACAAATACAGTTTTCTATATTGTTGTTGTTGAAAGTGGAATATAATGTTGATTCATGTTATCATCCTATTTTTGCTGTAATGCATTTCAGGGAAGATCAAATTACCTTTATTCATGTCACTGTCACCACGTTCTGGAGCAGTACCTGTACATACCACAGCCTGCATAATCAGCCACAAAATATCTAGTTTTCTTGCATAGCTGACACTTTCCGAAGCAGAAAAGTAAAAAGCAATGATAAAATCATGGCCTTCTGCAGGGCATCTCTTGCCTATTCTTGTGCAAACAACTTGTGCCTTGAAGGACTGTAACTTAGATTGCAGAAAGTTGTGTGGGTTGCAACTCAGGTTAAATGCCTCCAACTATTAAAAGCATGCCACTGCAATCAAATATGCATTGCCTCAGAAAAAGAGAATTTAACATCTACACCCATATGCAAAACATGCGCTCAGTGTTTCTTCCCTCCACTATTTAACTAAATACTGGGAAAATTGAACTTGTACATATCTGTTTTCTTACTGCCCACTTTCTTTCTGCTGATGTCTGGTACGGTTGTGGTTTTTGTGAGATTACTGGGGGTATTGCATGAGTTCTTAATTTTTGAGAGAGCTCAGTGATTAAAATACCTGCTTTTCTATCTGCATCTGGCCACTCTGATAGGTGCTATGAACATGCTTATTTTTCAGTATGATATTTCCCTTTGTAAGATAGCATATTTTTTTTGCCATCATTTTGCAGAATGAACAAGAATTAATACATTTTTTTCTTAGAAAACTCCTGTAAGCTGCTAGAGATATCCCTTAGATTTCTGCTGAAAGACCAATGAATCATTAGCACCACAGGAGAGAATTGTAATGAGTTCTGATTAATCTGTAATACACCACCACTCCAACATCCTTTGTTAATGGAATTTTTGATTAGATTAATATTTGAATTATCAGAGTTTTCATCAGTTTCTTCTGTAAAAGCTGGGCATGTAAGTGATATTACCCATTGGGGAGTATTTAGTTGGCAGAAGCTGTAGGAGAGCAGTCCAATCTTGGCATGTCAGTCCAGAGCCTTCTGGAATCAGTCCCTTCTTGTTATGGTTTTCCTCAGACTCTCTTACAAATATATAAATATAGTGACCAATCTGCTACTACAGAGATGTCTTCCCTACTTGGTCTTTTCCCAGACTGGTGCTTGCAATTTTTTCCTTTTTCAGCAGGTATTTTCAACTGCTTAGCAGGTTGATTGAAAGGGGATTATATTGGCAGTGGGTGTCTGGACTGGGAACTCTGCAGCATAATTTCAATTTCCCTTCTGGAAGGCAGGTAGCGGTAAAAGGCCAAAGCTTCCTTCAAAAACTGCCATGGATCTGACTGGAAAATGGATGGATGGGTGGATGTGGCCACCATCTAAATGATGCACTTATTAATCTTTCAGAGAAATTATAAAATAGATCATGTGTAAAGTAGTCCTGCATTTGTTTATGCATATCTTATCCTTTTATTGAAAAACCTTTCCATTATTTAGCAGAGAAAAATAAACTGTACTTACCAAAGAACTATTTGATATATTTGTATACCAGTATATTTACCAAATAGTGAGGAGTATTTACCAAATATTTCAGAGCAAATTTCTTGTAGCACAAATAAAGTTCTGAAGAACACCTCTCTATAAACACAAACTTCATCCAAGTGCTTGACAAACCAGAATGTTTTTTTATTTATACAAAATAAGGTGCTACTACTGCTGAAATGATGAGACAGATCAAGCACTGCCTGCAGGAAAGATCCAGGTAGTTCTACATAATAACAAAAAGTAATCAGGGAGACTAGAAGTGAGCAGAATAGGGTAAGTGTCCCAGAAATTACAACTTACTGTACACAGACCCCTTTTTAGAGACCTAGCTCTCCAGTGAGCATATATAATAAATTTTACAAGCGTGTGTGCAATTTCTACATGCAAGACTTGCGACTTTAGGAGGCTTCCTGGCATAGTTGTGGTATCCATGGAAGACAAGGTGCAAGCAGCAGTGCAAGTTTTTTATGTAGGTAATAAAGCTTCTCAGGTCTTCAAATGAGAGCTCATGGGTTCATATTTTGTGCTAGAAAAGTCTTACAAATATTTGCTGTTCTGTAGGTGTGATGAGACTGAGTCATCTTTATCTTCTATGTGGATTTGCCTAAACTCTCCTCTGTAGCAAATGCTCCCAAAAGACAAAAATAGCTTTAAATCCCAAAGCCAGACTCATCTTGAGGATAAATTATACCAATTAATATTTTGAAGCAGAAAAAAATTCTCAAAATAGGGTTCATGTAAACAGAAACTGATCAAAAGTTTGCAAATTTTACTCTGCCTGAATTCTCTCCACTTACAGCCTTTCCTTAAGGCTTAATTTTCTCCCCAGTGTTTCTGTGGCCAGAGAACAATGTTTGTGTTCCCCTCCAGAGAAAGGTTTTTGTCTGTCACTTCCAAGGCCCGACTGCCCCTCACTTTTCTCAGCCATTTCTGCTGTCCAGATTTGCATCCTTTCTGTAAGCTTTCCTTCCCAGTCCTTCTTTCTTCCCTCTTTATTCTTCTTGCATCTCAGCCCCAAGGAAATCATGGCTGTCCACAGAAGCCTCACCATGACCCAATGGCAGAAGCAGAACAAAGCAGTAACAAGTTTCCCTCTAATGTGCATCCACACTAATGTGCTCTCATACAACACAACTTACACAATACACGTGTACATTACACAGTAAGAGACAAAGGTAAAGCAGAAGGTGGTCAATACAGCAAGACATTGCAGGTTTGCTGAAAAGTATAAATGCATTAGGAAATCAGCAGAAATCTAGAAATGTTGGAAGTGCTATGAAGCCTGAATAATTTACAGAGGCTAAATGGTACACAGCTTTTATTCACTAACTGCTGCTTCATGATTATATTAAGGTTGATGGCAAAGCTTTCCCTCATTTCATTAGAACTGGACTTGGCCTTAGTTGCTTTTACTTAAAACACTCCAAGGAATAAAAAGAATAATCAGAGTTGCAGTGAAAAGGATTGCTCACTGGATGCAAAAGAGAAAACATCAATAAAGTGGAAATGTATTTACCATTGTGATATATGGTCTTCTGGATCTCAGGCTTGGTACTATGCATGGTTTTGGCTTTTTTTATAGCCACTTGTTATGTTAGCAAGTAGAAAAGCAAGGCTACACATTAGCAATGATTGGCTCACTGCCAGTAAGAAAAATAGATTTTATGAAAATAAGTGCAAAAAATAAAATTTTAGTTGAGGGATAAATGACTGAGAGATAACAACTGATTTTTTTTTTTCTTTTTTTCCCCTGCACATATTATTATACATGGTAAAATAATATGAAATATGACTTGTTCTATTCTACTTGAAGGAAAAGTCAGGAATTGTAATTCACGGTCGCTGCTGGAGGCAGTAGAGGCTTGAGCCAGGTATACGATGAGTTTTCTTTCCTTCTAGTTCTTAAGCTGCAGAACAGTTTGTTGTATAATGCTCAGGTACTCATTCACACGTGACTAGCAAAGGATGGTTTTTAAAGAAGATGCCTTCCCTCTGTTTTCTTGATGAAAAGTGGAAAGAAAAGTATTCTCACTTCCTTCGGCTGTGTTTTGCTTACCTTCATATCAGAGCTATTGTTTTGTTTGGCTCTAGTTTCTCTTGGCAGTTTTATGTCTATTGTGAGGTTTCAGAGCTGACATTTGAGGGTTCATACATGTTCAAATGTAATTTAGTAATGCTAAAAGAAGCAAAGACAATTTAGAGAATATATTAAGCACAACAACATGACTGTCCCAGGGGATTATATGCTGGCAGTTATAGTAGTGGCAGGTCATTAGGAAGAGAATAGATGAGTGCTTTGGTTTGTCCTCTCAGCTTCCTGCTACAGCTGTTTCCATATGTTTGAAGGCCTGAGTGGGCTTCCATGTAGTTGACTGATCTGTTTTTGATTGTATTTTTGCTTGCGTATGTAATCTGAAAAAAACAAAAAACAACCAAACCCCAAATATTTTTTTTGCATATACTTAATTTCTAATATATATTTTTTTGTCATCTCATTTTCTCTCCAAGGAATTTCCAAGGCAGCAAAGCTCACTATTAGATGGAATTACAAACAACTGCTCTCTACTAATCATGTCTTGTGCAAAAAAAAAAAAAAGTAAATGTACTTCATAGTTACATGAAGGAAGAAGGATCAGAAATTCAGCTGTAAGTTGGCATCAAGTTGAAAACATTAGGGATCAATTTGGAAATCCACATGGATGTACTCTGGAGTTAAAAGTGAGGTCTTAGGGACATGCAGATGTACTAATTATGGGCTGAGCAGACCAGTGTTATACCAAAGATGTGGATAAAACCAGATCTTTGGTCTTGTATGGTCAGTTCTGTCTTAATTTTTCCTTATTTTATCTCACATAAAATAAAGCTGTGGAAGTGGAATGTTGATGATACTGTAGATAGATGTGCTCAGTTAATTAGTGCTATTCTTGTACAGTGCCTGCCTTTAAAAATAGCATAGTTCGTGTAAATAATTTTCTTTCATGTATTGTGATGTTACTCTTTTATAAGTTTACGTGCTTTTAACTTTCAGCTTCAAGTTTATTTTGATCTTTTAATCTTCTTCACTAGCATGGGAAGGGCAGTAAATCTTCACATCACTTTGTTAAAACAACAGAGTAATGAAGCTCCTTACATGGATAGCACTGGCAATCATATCCAATAAGAAAAGCATAGTGAAGAACTAATGACCGGGCTAGAAATGTAATTGATTCATTCCTCTGGACTTTTAATTAGAAATATATCAATTTTAGATGTTCAGTTTACCTCACAGAAATGAATCATCTCTCTCAAGTTGACTTTCATATGTTTTTTCTCCTCTAATGGATTGTACCTTAGTTATATTCTGTAATGCAGTCTAGTTTTCCATACATGTTTTTCATGCCCTACTCTATATGCAAGGCTGTGGTCCACATTTTATGTATTTTTGTTTGTTTGTTCCCAAACCTGTATATGGAACTTTTTCAGGTAGAAATAGACTTTAAGCCTTTGGCTGTATGGATGTAACTTTCCACTCACTGCACCAGTGCTGGTTACCACTGTTCCCAAATGCTCAACCAACTGGATGGAATGTTTCCTTTTTTTTGCTGGTTCAGGAGACTTCGGTTTCCAGGGCTTTGTCTCCTCACCAGTATGCTCAGGAGAGAAATTGCATTTTGCTGTTTATTGTTTGCAATGCAGAGATATGCAACCATTTTACAAAAGCTGAAGACCAAAACTGTTGCAATTATGCAAATAGCTTCTGGATTTTGTCATTTAGCTGAGATGGGAGGACACTTGGTGCTTGTCCAAGTGTCACATCCAAACAATCACAGACGTATGGCTTTGTCTGACATGCAGAGACTGTGCTTTCTTTGGTGTTTGCTTTTAGGTTATATATTAGGTGTAAGAGTCTTGGAGGTTTGTTTTGTCTTTCTTTCTCACCATTCTAGTTTAGATTTAATTAGCAATAAATTAAATTAATCTTCCCCAAGTCATGCCTTTCCTACCTGTGATGGTAACTGGTAAATCAGCCCCTTGTCCATCTCAACCCCAGACTTTTCCATCACACTTGCTCCTCCTGTCTTGTTGAGTAGGGTGTGTGAGAGAGTGCCTGGGTGGGCGCTGTCAGCCAACCAAAGTGAAATCCACCACAAGGTTGTAAAGTTAGTTATTTTTCTAATTGATAGGTTTACTTTGTGAGTGAGAGGCAAAAGGTGTGAGGAAAATACACAGTGATCCTGAAGGAATACCTCTTCCCCTCCAGCTGATGTCTCGGAACAGATGTCTTGCAGAGTTCCTTGACATGTGGTGAATTTGCTTTGTGGTAGAAGGGGAGTCAGTGAATCTTCATTTTCTAATGAAGTACTATGGGAACTCCAAGTAGTTCCTCTGAATATCAGCTGTGAAAACTGAATTACAGCCATAAAATAGCAAAAACTTCAGTAGAAAAGCTCTAGGGTACTACTTTTAATCTGTGATCTCTTAAGAAGCAGCTGTGTTTTGGGGAAGTTTAAGAACATCTGGATACAGATGAATCTGTTCAGTAATACAGGGAATTTTTCTATTCACCTGTTCTTGAATTTCTCCAAGAATTTTTGTGCTCTGAACCAACTGGAACAGTGTAGTGCTAGAGAGAGAGATTAATATCAGTTGCTTTGTTAGTCATTCTCTTCTAAAGTAAAAAGGAAAGTTGGAGAGAGGAAAACCAGTTCTCTGATAATTATATAGCTGCAGGTTTATGCTTATTCTAGTTAGATGTTTTAGCAGTGAACAATTAGTAAACACAGAAGCATTTGCTGTCCAGCACTACTGATATGTCTCACAGCAAGAAAAAAAAGAGTTAGTGAATGCTCCAGGATTCTGATGCAAACATTGTGCCCTAAACACTATTTTTGTCCTTTTATTTCCTTTTCCTGTTTACCAACACGCAGATGCAATGGTCTGGGTTAAATCTTGTCTTTCAGACTGTGGAAGTACATTTGGAATGTAGTTCTGGAAGTTAAATGCCTTTGAATTTATTTCTGGATTACTTTAGTGCTTGAACAAGTTAGAATAATACCCTTCCTCCTTTTTTTGTATTGTGTAAAGTTGTTCTTTCTTTTAGAAGATTAGTTGCTCATAAAGGTATGTTTTTCAAATACCTGTCTGCATTTTACTTTCAAATTACATGACAGAGATGGAGTTATTAAAGCTGTAATAAATTATCTGACTGATTTTGCTGGAGGGTGCTCCATTTTTTTCTTAACTTCCAACATTTATCAAACCCTAAAGTGCTAAAAATTAAATTGGGCCCTTAGAGATAACACTTCCTTACCGGTGTTGTGTTGCATCTGACACCAACATCCAGGGGTTATATTGAGTATTACTTGATTGGCATAAGTAAAAATCAAACTAAAAATTACATTGCATTTCTTAAACATGAGATTTTATCTTTGCTTATAGGCACTGCTTTTGCTTCTCATCACAGATTAAAACTGCAGCAAGATGCATCAGTATGCTGTACAAATGACGCCTAATATTATCAACTGTCAGGTCTAATAGATATTAAAGACAATTCTTGTCCCATGTTGCCTTGACAACATGTGTTGGTTTTGGCCTTCTTTGTCAATGCAAATTTTTGACTTCATAGAATTTAATTAAGCTACCTTTTTTTTTTTTTTTTTCTGAAAAGAAACCAATTGGGGGGGATGCCAGTGAAATTTGAAATATATTCAAATAAAACTATTAGGAAGTGAATGCTATAACAGTTTTTTATATTCCTTGCTGAAAACTGAATTTATCTTACCTTCTTGTCATCTGTTTTGCTTTGAGGTTTCAGCATGCTGTGAAGTCATCAAGACCCATTCACTCCAGTTGTTTTTTCCCCCTTTACCCACCAATCATTTCTCTAGATTCAGTCCTGGAGTTTGTAAGAAGTCATTATTTCCTTCTAACCAGGGATCTTTCCTCAAGAAGTTATTTCTTAACTAAAGATCTGTGCTTTTTGGAAAGCACTGAGCTTAATGTTAATGTTTCTAGTGCTGCAGAGCTGATGTCAACCCATGATAAGGTGCTTAGTGGTTCATTGCTTCCAGTGTTAAAAATAACCTCCTTATTTTCAGACTGTATTAATCTTACTTCAGGTTTTGGCCATTCATTTGTGATTCTTCCATTATCAAATTTTTCTGCTTCATGTATTTCTTACAGACTGTAATCAAGTCACTCCTTCATGTTCCTTTAGATCAGCAAAACAGATTGATTCTCCTTTTTGTGTCATGCTTTCCTGGTTTTTTAGGCTCCCATTTGACGTTGCCTTTTTGAATTTTCTTCTGTCTTCCAAAATTTTTCTGAAGTATGAAGGGCCAGACAGGACCCACTGGTCCAAAGGCACTTTGATTCAGTGGCAGATCAAAGACACTTGGACCCTCTTAAGCCTACTCAGTATTTGCTTATCTATGCATGTTCAAGTGCTCTTTTTGACCTACACCATTGCTGAGTGTTGGTCAGATTCCTCTATGTAGCTGCTATGACCTATAGATCCTCATCTTCAGATACTGTTCCTCTGGAGAGTCACCACTCAGTAAATCTAATCTTTGCTTCACTCCTAGGAACGTGAGTGTCATAGTCTGCATGGAAATGTAAGAAAAGTGAGGCGGGGTGGGGGGGAGAAAAAAGGCAGATGGTTGAGTTCAGAGCTGTCATTACAAAATTTAATTATATCCCAATTTCGCTGTAGAATAGAAGAAAAATCAAACCTTGGTGTTTGTTTTGACTCTTATCTATACAGATTATTTTCCTCTAATTTACTTTAAATTCTGGTTTACTGCCACTCAAAGTCACTCTTTATTTATTGGTCTGCTGCTCAGTAAAAGGATAGCAAAAGTGACAAATCATCAATCAGGCTGGAGTATAAGTGATCTTTTAATAGGGTTTTGTTTTCAAAATAGATGTATTGAATGACAAAGCAAATGACTTTCCTATGCAGCAACTTTGTGGCTGTTTATTTCTAGCCATTGCCATGCCAGGGGAAATTCAGACTTTCCCCTCTGATGCGACTCAGCCCGCTTGCTACTATTGTAGCACAGAATTGTATTTGTGACTGCATTTGTGCCTCTAAATAACTTATTTTGATAAATACCTGATAGACCATGTCCCAGTTTCTGGAGAGCCTTTTAATATTTAATTTTGCCATTTTCATGGACATGCATTTGAGGTGAAGATTTTTTATCAAGAAGGCATTTCTTCTATTCTATTCAAAGACCAAAGGGGAAAGTGTCATTTTGGTGGCATATTCAATTATTGCCGCTTAGAATGGGAATACATGCTCATTTTTGGCTTCAAGAACCTGATATAAAATAGTGAAAAAAATTGTTTCTTTGCCTGTGTTCATCTGTGTTTTAAGAAATAAACCAGTTGTGCTATTCACATAACTTCAACAGGTTTGTAGGTTTTCTGTAAACATTTTGATCGTGAAGGAGGAAGGGTTTAGGATTTCTTTTTTGTTAGTTTGTTTTGGTGTTTTTTGCTTGGTTGTGTTGAGGAGGGTTGTTTTTTCCTTTATTTTGGGGAAAGGGAGGAAGGGAACTTTTTTTCTTTTATGTTGGTAGCCAATATATGCGTTCACAATGGTACCAAACATCCCCAGTCAGAAACGAGCTGTCGTGATCTATACTGTTTAACTGCTTTGCCTATGATTGGGCCATCTGCCTTATTTTCTAGTACTTTTCAAGGAAAAATGTGGTAGTTAGGACTAAAAACAAGGAGGAGAAGACAGAAATGACAAAGTTGAGCACAACAAAATAAGAACATAATTTAAAATCATTTGACAGTTTCAAAATATTACTTATTGGCATTCAAAAAATAAATTATATCAGTTTTCTGCAAGTGCCACTCAGTTTGGCCATTATTTTTTAACAAATAGCTGTTATGAATCATAGACAAGATTTAATCCTGAGGAGAGATTTATTGGAGAAAGAGGCAGAGTGCATGGACGAGCAAGGAACACAAGTAACAAACCAACCAAACAAGCCAACAATAACTTGTGTATTACAAGTAGGGTAGCCTTAGAAAGTTGGTTTAGTTTTTTTCCCCCTCTCAGACTGCATCCTTTGCTCACTACGCCGGATTAATTTGGACAACAAGTATGAGACATCTGCCGCTGCAAACTCTGTCTCAGCACAGGGAAGGCTGCTCTTGGATCAGCAGACCGCAGAGATTCTGCAGGACAGGGGACAGCTTGTTGCATTTGTGTGCAAAGAACTATTTATATTCAAGCCTTCCTGTTTTAGTCCTAAACTTCTCCCTTGAAATTTTAAAAAGCAAATAGCAATTAAAAAGTGTACACGTCTTAGAAAAGCCCTATGCTTATACTTAAGAAATGTAAGCTTGATAATTCATCTTCTTCCTGACATATGTATGAATTATATGCATAGCTTGGAAAGTATTGTGACAGTTTCGAAGCTATGTTTAAGATACATTTGTGAAGCACAGATCGTGTCTGAACTCTGAAAGATTTGGAGCAATTTTTGGTTTGCAAGGAATATAATCATATAAAAGCTCTACCAGTGAAATTGGAAATCAGTTCAGTTAGCCCAGTGTAGATTTAAGAGTGAATTTGAGCTTTGAAACTTACAGGTAACACACTCTTCTGAACTGGGACTCTTGGGAAGTCTTAAAATTATTACAGATTTTACTTGATTTTGTGCCACAGAAATCTGGGCCTCAAATTAGCTCAAAAGGCCTGGGTTGGATCTGTGGAAAGATTCCTGTCAGATTCAGTCAGCTTGTTTTGAATATCATGATACCTCAAGAGGTTTTGGGCTGAAAGAATTGGTAATAAAGTCTTTCTCACTTTCTGCTCATGTCCCTTTCTCCAAAGGTACTATTTGATTTTGCAGCAAAAGACTCTTCAAGTCCTGGAGCTCAGCCTGTGTGTGACAACTTTTTGTTGCTGGTGACAGAGTGATGACACTCAGGTGGCAAAGGGCTACAAAAACCATTCCAGGGTTAGTTCTTTGTCCTGGTCCTCCTCTGCCTTCCAGCAGGTGTTGCACTGTTTTTGAGAGTGCATTAGCCAGTGGTTTTAAAATAATGGGGAAAAGCAGAAAGGGAGAAAACAGTGAGCTCATGCTTTCCTGTTAAAGGTAGGCTGAGCATATTGCACTGTTCAATTATTCATTGATTTAAATATCTGTTTTTATAGCTGTGAACATTTTTCTTTGTACTCAAATACTAAGAAAGTATTCTGTATGTCAAAAAGGGTAGCCTTCAGTTTGTATAAAAGGGTGAAGATCTGCACCTTTCTGCATAATTGGGATTGTGCCAAAAGTAGGCTGAATGTCCTCAAGGGAGACAGCAAAACACTGATAGCACCATCAAGGAAAAGTCCTAGGAGTAGTCAGCTACAGCCTTTTCATCAGCAGTGAGTACTTTTGAACAAGGTTCTGCACATGCCTTTCTGCTGTGTGTAGCTCGAGTAATAAATATTCACATTTATGCCACTTCTCAAAACTTTCAGCCAAGAAAATTCATGAACAGAAGCAGAGAGGGAGTCTTGAACTGCCAGAATATAAAAAAGGAGCAGAATACATTTCTGTGTACATTTCTAAAGAAGTGCAATGAGTGTTATGTCAGAAAGTGAAATACTATGACACTGCACTCCATATTCACACATGCTAAAGGCAAACTGTGCCTGGCCACACAGTTCTTCACCTGAGGGCTCCTAGCTTTGCCATCAACCTCCACAACTGTTCCAGAGTCAACTCACAGACTTTTAACAGCTTGGGAAATCCTCAGGGCCTCAGTACAGGCTGATGAAAAACAATACTGTGCAGAGGCAGTGCTTGCCCCACCTCTCCACAGTGTTTTTTTCTCTTTCTATGTAAGGCACCAACTTCTTTTTAGGGTAGGCTTAGTGGAGAGACACATATTTTTTTGCCATTTTTTATGAGATTATTAACTACCTTATGAGAATAAGCTAAGTCAATGGAGACATCAGTACTCAAATTACCTACAAGTTTGGTAAACATAATGAGCATTGCTCTTGAAATGAAACAAGACTTTAGTTTTGATATTCTCACTAAATCCTGGCCAAGAAAAAAAATACAAGTTGTTCTTTTGCGCTGTTTTAATATGAGACCTATTTCAGTAATTATTTTGTGCTTATTTTTGTGCTGTAGAACATCTTGTAACTGCAAAAACTCCTTTCATTTTTTCTGAGAACTCAGTCTCTCTACTAGTATTAAGAAAATAACCTTGCTCAGCAACTTTTTGGTGTATCAGTAGCATGTACTTTGTCCTGGCTGGGAAATGCATCAGATTGCTGTGCAAAATCTGTTTAACAGTTTTCCCATGCATAGGCTGTGCAGGCTATATGTCCTGAAGGTATTTGGTTTTGCCACATTTTTTTTAGCAGGAGAGCAATAGCTTGCCAAAATCTTGAATTTATATGCAGCTGTATTTTGAATAGTCAGTTACATAAATAGAGATAGAATAAATCTTTGATATCTTTCATGGGTCCTCTAGGTAACAATAGTAACTGTCCTGTCAAGATGCTTGATTTTTTATTTAAATTGTTTTGTATATTCTATGCTTCCAGTGCGATATAATTTAGAAAGCTACCATTTAAATCCACATATCTTACTGTGATATTAAGTGTATTTAAATGCCATAAAATGCCTTCTAATTTATTTTTCATTTAGTCTATTTAATAAAATAGCAATAATGTTCTTTCAAGTGAAGGTTATGGAAGGAAAATTGCTCCTACGTTTAAAATATACTCCTCAATTTGCTGTACCGTTTATTGCATTGCAGAAGTCATTTACCCTCTGGAACATTCACTTAGAATAAAATTATTGCCTAATTTCTTTAAAAAACACTGGAGATTGGTCATGTTCTTCATAACTTTAAATGCAATTTTGTACATTGTTAATGCTTCATGGTTATGCCTAGCAGTAAATCCAAAATTTAATTTATCCTTGGTATTGTTTTTGATTTGCTTTCTGAAAGCTTTGTCTTCTTCTGAAGTCTTTGGAGAGGTAATAAAGAATGACAAAAACTGTTATAATAATGATCCCTAAGTTATCTTACAGTGTTTTATGTGCCATTGCTGTTGCTCTCAGGTTTGTTCTTATTACAGGAGAAACCAGTTTTAATATAGCCTGTATTGTTTTTGAAGATGTATGAGGAAGGCAAACTTGGTTCACCAGTGCTGCTGGGAGGTCGTTAATTTCTATGATCCCACATACTTTGAAGACATCTAGGAAGAAACATTACAATAGCTTTAAACCTCTTGCATTTGGTCCAAGTCCAAGTATCATTTCTGTGTTGGGAACCTTCTATTCTCTTTTCTGCTTTCGCCTCTGGGTGCAAGCCTTTCCTTCAGTCAGTACTGTATGTAGAGAATGAAAGTCCAAGACTGAGCATTAGACTTATACCTATGATATCTTCAGTATTTAATTTCCATATTTCATTGATTTTCATATAAAATGTTCTCAATTGACAGGTAACAATATGTGTTTCCTAAACTACCAGCCCTAAATATACCTCTGAGAACTCTAAATCCAGTGGTGCTGCAACTTTAATGATGTTGCTGTGGTCAAATGATATTTTTTATTTGTATATTTGCCCTCCACTTATACCTGTGCAATCCTGCTCTTTTCAGTCAGTACAAGCATCTGCAACTGCTTGGAACTGCTGATTTGGTACACGAGAGCAGACCTGAAATCAGTTTGCCTTTGTTCTCCTGCAAACTACGGCCTTGGTTTATGCATTCTTGTGGAGCAGTTTTGTTGCTGTCTGGTTGGGTGTTACGTTTTGCAAAGCTTTTTATAGATAAAAACCCCAAACAATACAGCCCTTCCCCACGCTCTGGAAAGAGATACTTCCGAAAGCAGTTCCGTTTAGAGATGCAAGGGAATATGAAAATCACCCTTGTTTGACTTTCGGCCTGGGTTTAGGATTTTAATCTCAGGCCTCTTGCTATTTCTTTGGTCAGTTCTTTTTCTGGATTACTGAGATTTATGCCTTAGGCTCTTAGTTTTTTCAGATATGTCTGCTTAGTCCCAAAGACTTGCATCTTGGTCCAGGAAGGTTCAGAGGTATGGAGCTTGAGTGACTTCTGCACTCTCAACTACTTTGGGGCTCCTAAAGATTCCATTACAACTAAGAAGTGCCTACCTTCTTTTTCAAAATAGAGAATCAATCCATTTGTTACACTTTCCAATCTGAAGTAAGGTCTGTTCTCTCACAGGTATTAAGTGCCAGGGATAATAGTAATTTCTATTATTTATTTACATGAGTTGAAAGTACAGAGTTTCAGTTAGGAAAGTTATTGATCTTCCTTATAGTTGTCCTATTTCTTGTTTATCTTGCATCTAAATTCTCTGCCATTCATTGAGTGACTCCTAAATATCTTTTTTCAACATAATATCCTGCCAGAAATTAGAGCAAATAAAACTTGGAAGACACAGATAACTGGTCTAATACTGTAAATCACAGTGGCCTTAACAAATTAATTGAGTTGAAATAAAAATCTGTAAATATTCACACATCTGCCTGGCATTAAGGTGATGTGAATTTTCTTCTTCTGTACATAGCCAGGTGTGTTGATGGAGGTTGTGTGGTTTGTATGTGAGGGAGGGTGGTCCCATGGCCAAATGTAACTGTGAAGATTTTTGATCAGCCTGGATAAACAAAGAAATTGCATTATTTTAATTATGAAAGGTCTTTGTTAAGTTAAGAAGGGACAAATATCTCACGAGAAATGGAAAAATACTGGGCCATGCAGGAAATGAAAAGGAAGAAATAATAACTGGTAGCAAAATATAAACATGGATGAAATAAAAGTCTAGACTCTTATGTGCTGCTTATGGTTGACCATAAACCTCTCTCAGTGTAAGGAATATTTGAAATGCAGAACCTTTCTTCCTATTCATATTCTGATGAAATATTTTATTAAAGTTTTTTTCAGAGCCCACTTGTGATTTTCAAATTGTTTCCAAAGAATTGAGCACATTGTGAAAGTTACTGCGTTATTCTCTCTGTGAAAGTTACCTTTGAAAATGTCTTTCAGTAATGATGAAAAAAGGAGGATCCTTTCTCTTTGTGTGGGAAGGTAACAGAAGTGTTGTAGCAAATGTGTGTCTAATTACCTCTGATGGTAAGACAAATGCATATATTGAAGTCTTTAGAATGCTTCTTGCACTTAGGTACAGACAGAAACACCTACAAATCTGTTTTCAGGACAACAGTGTGGCTTCTGCTGTAGTTAGCAAAAAACACACTAGTTTAAATATTTCTTCTAGTTTCAAAAATAACATTATTGCACTTTGGCAACACTGCTTATTCTGTTGTTCCTAAATTATTTATGAACTTTCCAAAATACCTTTCACTTTGTTTGTGGTGCCACTACAAGCTCCACAAATGGGCTCAGATTTAATTTAATGAGAATTTCCTGTGTGTACAGAACAGCGTGGGTGTGTGTTTAGAGATGCACAAATTTGTGTGGGTTTTAAAGCATGATGATTTGTTCTTTTTGTGTTTGAAAATTAATGTTTAATTCCCAAACTCCTAACTTTTTCTACTAGGCATTAGGAGCACGTTTTTGGTATATATTGCATGAACATTTGATTTCATATGGCTTGTGAAAGAGCATTTCTTTTAAACTCACATAAAGGAGAATTAGCCTTTATCTGGAGTCAGAACTGCAGATGGATAAGAGTAGAATGGCACTTGCTCACTTCCCCTTGTGAATGTGTTAATCCCACCTGTCTATTATTTTTCCATTTTATCCCTTCCCCTTTCCACTTCATTGTTACATATAATAGTGTAATCTTCACATATTTCCTGAAAGGGGGGTTGGATTAAGCTAGCTTTTGCTTTATTGAACCAAAAGGTATCACAGGAAGCTTGTCCNTTTTGTTTTGTTTTGTTTTGCTTAGTGTTTTGTATAGATGAAGCCCAAAGTGTGAGAAAAACTGTCTGCGGGTATGCCATTGGTTTAATTTATTTGGCTGCTAATGTAGCTGCCTCAGGTCTCCTGGATTTTAGGAGGTATTTATGACTGTTTGACAAATTGCGTTTATGGTGTTCTCCTCTCAAGTTTGCTTGGACTCACAGAATTAATGCTGTCTTTTCCTGAGGAGCAGAGTGGGGAAGTGCTTTTGGAGGCAATGATAACAATCCCTGAGAGCAGCTTCATATCACACAGAAGGTAGTCAGTGCTCTTGGGTCTCTTATCATGAAACCATGATAAGGATGCTGTACCCTGTTTTCTTCAGCTTGAGAAAGAGCTTGGGGATACTGTGGTGTTCAGAAAACATGAAGGAAGTGTATCTAAGTTAAATAGGGTGTGGGCAGGAACTGCTTTGCACACCTCTGGTCCTTGTAAAATGGATTGCAAGAGGAAGCTTGCCCTCCTTTGTCAGTAACAGTCCAGCTTGTGGTTGAGGTAAGTAGGATCTATAACAGCTTCCTTCTTTGAAAAGTATTTTTGTAAGAAACAATTAACACCTTGATAGCAGTGTTGGTTGTTTTGTCGTATCCTTTTTAACAATGGTGTTATTCTGGAGGAAATGTTTAATTTGCACCTGCCATTGGTTGTCATTTCAAAGGGGTTAAAGCAGAGCTCTTCATCTCCTCTCCATTACTGCCTGGTACAGCATTCGTAGTAGGTGTGGGGAGTATCATCTCTTTACTGTTTTTTGGCCTATAACCTTGATCTCTTCTCATCTTTGATTACCTTTTATATCCCAGCATCTGCTTCCTTCTTACATGATTTTGTTTTTACATGAGAGCTCTAACACACAGCTTTTGTTAGCCATGTGCAAATCTGAAAGTCGCCACATTTCACATCCCAGTATTCTATTTTATGTTCTTGGCAGATGACATATTTTCTAATCTCCATCTACTCACATCTGCTCCCCAAATATTTTTCGTAACCTGTGGCTTGGAACATTTTGCCTCCTCTCAGCTAACCTCCCTTTCTCTATCACATCAGCATCAAGTGCTCATTTTTTCTGTCAGTGATGCTGGAGGCCTTTTCCAGCCTGTGTTTTGTTTGTGTGCTATCATGACATCGTGTCCTGTTTGAGACAGGCAGTGACACAAGGATTTTGTCACTCACATTTTGGCCTGCTAATTTTTTGTTGTATACTTCCTTCTGTTAACTTGCATTGACACACAAACCCATTCACCACCTTGCTTTTTATATGGATTCTTACTACCTTGTTTCTCCAGGAGAAGCCTGGCAGCAGCCAGGTGTCTGAGTGCCTGCCATCCTGACTGCCTGGCTTCTCGCCTCTCCTTGTCTTGTGCCTGGTGTTTGGGCTGAAAGGTCTTTAGGGTAGACACTGTCCTTTTTGTTCTGTGTTTGCAGTCTGATAGGGACTCAGGAAAGGCTCTCAACTTCTACAAGAGGATTAAAAAAAGCTCAAAATGCAGGAATTATGTATATTGGAAATGACTGGTTTACAAGTTGCTAGTTATATAATGGCTACTTTAATAGAAGAGTTGGTTACTTATGAGGAAGGGATAATTTTCCTCTTGGTCTTTTCCCCTTTTCACACACCACCATTGCTTGGAAATTTTTTTATCTATATCTACTAATCTGGTGTTTTATTTACCTTATTGAAATATACATCTACAGGCTGAACCTTTTGTAGAAAAGGAGAGAAGAATGAAAATCAGCAACCAACATGTTGTATACATTTTTATAGCTTGAGGTGAACCCAAGGAAGTGAATTCTGAAAGTGAAGGGAAACAAGATTGAAAAGCTTAGAAATTGCAGTAAAGGAATCTTCACATAATTAAACTGAATTACAAAAATCTGGATCACACTTCGATTTCTATCAAATATAGCTTAAGAAAGCCATGTTTCTGCTGAAAATTTGTTTGTTTATACAAAAGAAATATTTTGTGTAAAGCTGACTGTTCAGAGTAATTGGATAAAATATTTTCCTTGTACTAATATCCACTCAGAATAGAAGAAAAAAGGCTGTAATTCAGGCAAATTAAATTTGTCTTCCAAATGTAAATATCAACCCAATGGAACTTCTACAGCTTTTCACTTTCCAACCTTTCTAAGTGAGACCTCTCCTTGGCAGCTTGCAGTCTCAGGAGCCAGGCAGTGATGATGCAGTTCTCTATCTTAGAGGGCTTCATCTACGAGCTACTTTTTTTTTACCTTGCTGAGTCTTTCTGTTTTCCAGTGCTAGTTTTTTCTTGTCCTTCCAGTTATTCAAGTTCCAATAATTTGCTGCAGCATTGCTGCTTTCCTCTCTTTTTGGGAACAGAACTACAGTGACATTTACTGCCTATGAAATATAATGTCACTTTTCAGGCCTCTGCACTTGGTTTTTGATTCATGTTTTGGAGTTGGTTTTGGTGTCTTTGTTGTGGTTGTTTGGGGTTTGTTTTTTTTTTCTTTTTTTTTTGTGGGTGGGCTTTTTTTTTTTTTTTTTTTTCTTTTTTTTTTTTTGTGTGTGTTTTTTTTTCCTTTTTTTGCTTGTTTTTGGTTTTTGTGTTTTGGTTATTTAGCTTTTGTTGTTTTTAAATGCTGTTTTTGCTCTCCACTGGAGATGTGACTTGCCCTATAACATAAAGCAACTGGCCTGGTGTAGATGTGATCCTGCTTGCAACAATGGCTAATACTTGATGTGTCAGAGGTAAATAGGACAGGAAAACATACAACTTGTCTTGTTGAAGGTCTGAAGCTATTTCTAGAGGAAGAATTCCTTTGTGACCTCTGTGGCGAAATCCTAATACACTAGAGTGTGACATCGTCTCTTCACTCCAGCTTTCTTGCTTTAAGTGGGGAAAAAAAAGTTTTTTATTTTTATACATGTTGCCAATTGCAAACTGATAATATAAAATTTCCTACAGAAAATTAATTGGAAGGGAAGTAAATCTTTCCTCAGTTTACTCATAAAGCAAATTAAAGTATTGCATCTTTGTGATTCATCTTTATATTTCCTATACCAGTGACAGACATCTTTAACTTATTAAAGTAATTGTGCTACTGTGCTTGCAGTATTATTTTTGGTAGTATGAAGTAGTTGCATTTCTATTTCAGGCCTGGTAGCAGCAGTAGATAATATGAAAATCTAGCTCATGTTATCCTTGTAGTAAACAGGTGTGGCACTGTAATTATACCCTTTTATAGTACTTCTGCTTCTCTTCCACACACACAGAAAAGAGCATTCCAGTATATAATATTTCCATTTAAACGATGGTTGTAAAAACACATGGGCAAACTAGTTACTCCAATGTGTTTTATAAATTACGCATTTTCACCCCTATTCATTCCTTCCATTACAGAGGTAATGATAGTAGCATAAAAAATTAATTAAATAGGACTTGTTTGTCTGTTTGCTGGCATCTATTCTTTAAAGCAACCTGTCTATAGCCACACTCCAGGAGATGGGTGAGGAACTGCTGTATATTGACAGCCAAGCTTGGCTCACCCTGTGCAATGCAGGGGACCTGCTCTTTTCTCTTTTTCCCTCTCAACGCTGGAGCTGAGCAGCAGCACAGACTTCACTTGAGAGCTGTGTTTGTGAGACCTAGTGCCGCCACATCACCCATATCATCTTTTTGCATCTTTCTTCCAGCTTTCTGAAATACTTTTTGAAGTTCATATTTTGCTATTGTGGCAATAAAACTTTGATAGCGAAAAAGATATGGCTTGCTATTTCTGAAATATTCTGAGCTCTTTATTACTTAGTGAAGGCTCAAGTGGATGTGCATGAAGCTTGCTCTCGTTGAAATTTACTTTTCTGTATGTTACAGTGTTCAGGAGTTTGAAGTTTTAAGCAGAAACTGTGGTTCAGACTGTTTTAGAGTCTCTTGGGATGCGTTTTATAAATAGGAGACAAGGAAGTAACCAAGTTTTCCAGATGTTTTCAGGTTGCAGAAATGAGGATTTGGTCAAAAGCAGTATGGAGAATCAAAGGTTCTGAACTAGAAGCAAAGATGCACTTGTGTATTTAGTGATTTGTTGCATCGGTAAAATTTTATCCCTTTTTGACAGTCAAAATACTAGTCCAGGTGTTTCTGGAAATTCAATCAGTTCGGCCAAGGAGGACTGGGAGAGACTAGGGCACATTTCATTTAGGTGAGTGATGTTTGATAAGGCTGAGATCAATATTGTGGGCATCTCTTGACACGAAGTGTCCTTTTAGGAAAAAAAAATGCGGGAACTGTGCTGTTGGTCTTTACAATTGAGTGCTTCAGTCACAAGCAGCTTCCCCTGTGAGGTGCAATTCTCAGATTCTCAGTTCTGGGGGGGCCCTGGAATAATTCACCCTTCCCCTTCTCTTTAGTCACTGTTAGTCCTAGATACCATGTGCTGTATTTATAGGACAAAAGCTTTCCAGCTTCCAGGCTGGAACAATGGAGGATCAAGCATGGGAGACTGGATTTTCAGAAGTGTACAAGTAATCTGGAAGCAGTTTCTTGGAAGAGTCAATGGGAATTGTGCTCCCAGATCGTGTAAGTATTTTTTTGTAAATCCTAGTAAACCATTGAAGGTTTTGTAAAAAGTAAACAGTCTTAGACTAAGTCACTTAATGAATCTTAAGGAAGGAGGAAACAGAGACACTCTCTTGGAGTATACAATCTGCTTTTTCTTGCATGCAAACAGTTAGCTTCAATGTGTGACCAAATTCACTCATTACTGAACTCATGCACTGTTTGATCCTATGAGGCAGGCTGAAGTAGTTGGTTTTATCAGAAAAAAGGAATGATAAACATGGAATATTCTGGAGTCTTTAAGACTAGCTGCATGCTTCTGCTATGTTGATAACAATAAAGCAACCTATTTGTTATGAGAATCATTCTACCTTGTTTACTCTGGAAAGATAATTGCCAAAATCTTAATTCTTCCCCACACAGAACTTTCTGGGGATAAAATAGCTGTAAGGAGGACAAAAAAAACCCCAAACAAACTACTAAACCAGGAAAAAAAATATAAAACTTATATAAAACGGTGCTGTTAATGCCTTAATATTAATTTTATTTGCATCTGAACAAAAAGGCTCATTGCCTCTGCAGAATAACATACAGTTTCATAATGCTATTTCCTGTGCTTTTGGAGAGCTGGCAAGGGATGGAGAAAGCTGCATGATTTTTAAAAATTGCGATGCAATGCAAAGCTTGACCCAAATTTTCCAGACAGTGGAAGGTTTGAGCAAAATCAAGTCGAAGGAGAGGCAGTGTGGATTTGAAAGAACAGTATTGATGGAAAGAGCAAGCAGTTCTTGCTTTTGGTAGAGAAAAGACTGTGGACTTCATAGCTTGAAAGAGAAGCATTACACTGACAACTCCTCAGTTTCCACCACATCCCCTGCTATCACTGCTTTCCCTGCTCCATTCTTATCCTCACACAACCTAAAACTCAGTTTGAAAGAGAACCCTAAATAAGTTCTTCTCCGTTTATTTCCCTTCACCCCACTCCAGTTTTTTTTTCTATGCCATTAGATTAAAAGCCAAACAGGGAAACAAAACAAAGCAGAAGGGATTAGAGAAATGAGTCATGAAATTGAAAATTTATAAATTAAATGAAGCCCTGGAAATGAATAGTACAAGTGCATTTGTGTAAGAATAAGGAAAAAATTTTCCTTTTAAATAACAATCAAAATTCTAAGGGTTTAATTTTACTTTTCCTCCTCAATTTTACACTGATTGAGTTTCTTTGCAGGACCAGTTCTGCTCCTATTCACCCTAGTTATCCTTCTTTTGACAGGCTCTTGCCATCAGTATTTGCTCTAGCCAGCAGAAATCAAAATGAGGTAGCATGTGTAGCAATCTTTTTGCAGTGCACTAACATCTAATTTGAAGATTTTCTAAATAAATATTAAAAAAAATAATAAGATATACTAGTCCTACTGTAGAAACCTTAATGGCAATTATAGGAAACCAGATACCATGGAGTTTACAGGTAGAAGTGGAATAAGATTCTCTATGGAAGGGATTCATTAATTTATTTTCTAGACTAAGCGATGCCAGTTTCCTTTTGTCTGGAAATAATGCTTGCAGTTCAAAGATCACCTCTGAGCTCTGGTTATAATATGTTAATGACATAAAATCATCCAGATCTAAATCATTTTAGAGATTGCATTTTCTGATCTGTGGTACGCTAGTGTCAAGTAATAAAAGCATAAATCAGCTGCAGCTTTTCATCCTGCATGCATTTGTGCACAGCACATCCACTATTTTGACAGACAGCAGCTAATGCATCAGGGAAGACCTCAGAAGAGTTTTAAATATCAACATAAATCTGATCTGGTTTGCTTTCATAGTTTGCCATTATTTTAAATGAAATAAAATTAGGTTGTGTCATGAACATCATATTCACAGCAAAGATCAATACATATGCTTGGTTTGTGACATTTTGATTTGGGGAAAAGGTTTTCTTTAGCTACTGCATGTCAAATCCTAAGGACACGTACATAGGTTTGGTGTATCACACCAAGCAGCTGCTTATGCTCTCTAGGAAGATGTGCAAAGAGAAGCACTGGAGGATTGTAAAGAGTAGCTATTAATGAAGTCGCACTGCATGAATGTTTTAGAGGCTGAAATCTGGATATAGCTGTCAGCTGTGTGTTTGGCACTTTTTCCAAGCATGAAGTGGGAATATGTTTTTTCTCTTTATCAGGGGTTCTGGGCACAGTAGCTGCATCTTCTAATTATTATGTATCCAGGCTGGTCTTACACACATCTCACCTTCATCAGCTGCAGCCTATTCTGAACAACCAGGCCAGATCCAACAGCGTCGGGAAGAATGTGATTATTCACTGCTTTTTAAAGTTAGGACCTGAATGTATTTCAAGGCTGGAGCTGATGGCACACTCCCGTCTGTGCTCATATAAACAGTAGACATGCTAGGAGGATTATGAGATTAATGTTTCTACCATGTGCTCCCTAATTCTTTAGTATTTATTTAAAACGTGCTAAGCGGTGTTTATTTTATGGTTGAACGGTCCAAGCACTGCACTGTAAGTTTGTGTCTGTTGCTGGCTATTTAACCCCAACAGTCATGGGAAGTAGAGAGTGTCATACCTGTCAGAAAAGCACAACAGCACACATGGGACTGAGCACCAAACCATTTTTATTACTGTTGTTGTTATCAGTAAGCGCTGCAAAGTCAGCGTTGGAGGCCTTGATTAACACAGGGCAAGAGATAAGCTCTGGTGAACTGATGCCGGGAAATTCAGAATAGTGCCTTCTCTGGCTATTGCTTATTCCTACTACAGAACACTGCTTGCCTATCGTGTTTTTACGTTATCCATTTTCCGCTGATTGATTTTTAAAGTGACTGAACATATTCTTTTTATATCATCAAGAGCTTAAATGTGTGCACAGAGATTATGCAGTGAAAAGAAGGTTGTCCTACGAAAACAGTTGAATGTTGTACACGTGTGGTTTTCCCTTTGATTAGAAATCAGTTCTTGAGGAGCTGGTTATATGCATTGTGCAATTCCAAGATAGATTCTTTCTTTTGCACAGGGATGCTAGCAGGCGTCAGACAGGAGGACAAATAGTGTTTTCTAAGATAATGTGAGCATTTATCAGCAAAAGTGATAGTTGTGAGTTCTTTTCCCTCTGAGTTATTAAAAGTCTTTGAGGTATAAATTTTAATGAAGAATGGATTGCAAAATGGGGAGAAAATAAACAAAGCTGTACTTATTACATGGGAATGTGCAATTTCCACATGGTCTATTACAATATAGTGAAAAAACATGTCTAAAATCTAAAAAATGAAATTACCTGTATCATGCCATTGGCACAAGAGCCATACCACTGGCCATCTTTGTACTGGACTTGATGTGCTTTTCAAAACCTTAAATACAAAACCTTATTGTCACCATGTACACATTGTTTTGTCTTTATACCTTACTTTTCATGTTGTTGGTACCAGTGAGACCCTGCTGTCAACTGCTGACCAAGCTGCTGCTCCTGCTGGTCAAGAGCATGCCCTCTGCTTGCTTAATATACTTCTGAAACCTTCTGCATTTTCCAGGAAGATTCTCTGATTTCTCTGGTCTTCAGGCTAGACTCACTTTATTGTTTTTGTGATTTGTGCAGTGGTCTTCCTTTGTGTTCATTTGAGATTAGAGATTCGTCCCAGCAGTTAGTTTTGTGTTTAGGTATTTAAGTGAGTTGATAGTTGTTTGTGTCAGTCTGAAATGTGAATCATCTTTTTGTCAGACAATCAGCACAGAAAATTCTTGCAGTTCAAATTTCCAATGACATTTGAAATAAGTTAGGAGAAAAGTAAATGTTGCTTCTAAGAACAGGAAGATTCGCCTAAACAAAGCTCTCTGAGTAATACTCTGCAAGTTTTAGTAGTGTTAAGATTTTGCATCAAAAGTAAAGGTTGAAAAGTATGGATACAGAAAGCCAGGATGTGTATTTCCACTATGCCTGATTCAAACCCTCATTCCAAATATGCCCCATTCCTGATTTGTCTTCTTTGAAATCCTCTCATTTGTAAGCGTGCCATGTTTTATTGGTAATTAACTGCTCATTAGATCTGGTGTTTGAGCCTTGCTGTCCTGTGCTGTAGGTGAATAACATTATTTAACGTTTCATTATTTGGGATAATGCCAGGCAGAGCGAAAAAATCCATCCCTGCAACAACACAGCACCTAGGTCACTGTCCTCTGCTGAAGATGTAACTTCAAGTGCAGCCTAAATTGATTGTTCAGGACCTTGGTGTGGGATTTCCCAGGTGAACATGACATGACTGGCAGTTCTGTTTAGTGATAAGGCTTCTCTTCACTTTATTCAAGAAAAAAATCTTCATGCATGCATGAGAACTTCTACAGTCCTTCATGCTGAGCAGCGGACATTCTCACAGAACAGCAATAGTGGGACCTGGCTTGTCGTTCCAAACTGTTAGGCCTCATTCATCAGCAGAGAGGGTTTACACTGAAAAACTGCTTGTGTCTCCATACAAATAGTAATAGTCGCAAAGACCAAGGTTTTCCCATCAAATACTTCTAAGGAACAAGAAGCCTATATGATGTATTAGATATATAGCTTCTTTTATAGATCTATATAACAGGTCTAAAGAAACAATTCATAACACCTCTGGAGTGGAATAGGGAATAAAACCCTTTGTAGCTTTCTTGAACCTCTCGCAGTGCTTAGTAGAAGGGACATAATTTCCTTTCTGACTCTGTTGGAAAATTCAGCTGCCTAGCAGAGTGAGGGATTATTTTAAAAAATTTTTAATTATGTGAACAGTTCTTTGTAGCTCTCCTTTATCTCTCTAGTTTTATTATTAGTAGAAACTGCAAAATGTAATTTTCTACTTTTAAAGAAAATAGTCTTGAAATACTATGTACAGTTTCTTAGAAGAAAGCTAGAAGCCCTTCCTTTTGTTGAGATCAAATGTGCTCAAGGATGGGTGCTCCGTTTCAGCCCTGATCGCGTATAGATATACACACTTGTGCGTATATGTCTTGTTATTAATACTATCCAAAAAACCCCAGACAACAGCCATCACTTGCATCTAGCTAAATATTACCAGTAATTCCATGAGTACTGGTGGCCACAGAGGTCTTGAATGATACATCACTTTCATTGTGCCAAACTGCTACTAAAAATTGTACTTAGCAGTCATTGAAATCATCTCAGCAATTTTTGAAATTTATTTTTTGTTGTGTAGGCTGGACTTTCTCCATCACATAAATTGTGCAAGAGAGCTTGTCACACATGGAGGTGTCACTGAGGTGCAATGTAAAAAGGCAACGGCTGATTTATATTCTATGGGATGTCAGAAAACTGCCTGTCTCTCATTAGGCAATATTGTAATTCACCTTTGCATATGAAACAAAAGATAAGTTTCTGAAATGAGAAATATTCTTTCCTTCTGTGCCTCACTGAACTACAGGTAGGCAGTCAAAACTGATTAGGGGATATAAAGAGAATTAAGTAAATATGTCTCCGTATACGTTTGCAGCGAAAACAAACGAAAGGGGCAAATAGGTAATGAAAAAAAGTAGAAGTGAGTGTGAGTTTTTTAATATCATTGGAATAGTACTACATGCCAAATCTTCTCCAATATTTCACTTTGCATAATTCAAATAGCTATATTGTGCTTTATTTTATTTTTATGTTCCACATTAAAAACCTTGAGCATTCAGAAAAGGGTCATACTTTCTTCCCACACTGAGAATGGAGATTCTTGAAGTGACCCAGTATCAAATGCTCGTGCTGCTGTGAATGCCTGAAATTAAGCATAGCGTGGCTTGATTTGGTTTTCCCAAGGTCACACTGGATCAGTGGAATCAAAGGACAAGCTTTTCACATTTCAGTCTTGTAAGAAGAAGTAAATAACTCGCAGCCTGAATCCCCCCATTCATAAAAAGCTAATAGGACTCAAGCAAGTTTGAATATCAGTTAATTAAAATATGAAAAGGAAAGGAATTATGAAATGTAAATAGCCTAGTGAAGTGAAAATTGGAGCATATGTCCTCAGAATTAATAAAACCAGAAATTTTGAGAATTACTCTTTATGTACCAAGCTAAGCCTTTAAATTATATGCATTTAGTTTCTCAGCTTTGCTCAAAGATGTACTAATCCCAGTAAAAAATAATGTTCCTGTCATTATTATATTTTTATACACTTCTGCATCATTATAAACCCTTTGCAGCCCAGAAGGAAAATAAATAGGTTTAGTATTTGAGTCACCAGTTAAATGAAAGAAGATAAGTGGAATTTCTCTGAGCAACTTGGATTGAAAGAATCCTCTACATTTACAGCATAACTTTAAGTTTTTGTGGTGGTGGACGTTTTTGGATTTAAGGTATTATGCAACATTTTATAATATAAATTATTTATAGTAAAGAAAAGCTTTAATGCTGAATAGGAAAATTCCCATGTTAGTTGTTCTTGCTGTTTTTGAAAGTTGAGGTAATTCTGTATATTGTGGCATGCCTAAAAATTAAGCAGATCTTAAGGTCATAATCTGTTGAATAGAGAACTTTTAGCAGGTCATGGCAGAAAAACTACGGATGTACATGATGGTTTTGCTGAGGAGTCCTAGAGATTGACTCTTCTTCTCTTGGTCTTTCTCCTTTCCGACTCTGCCCTGTGTGTCGCTCTCGTTTTGCTCAGCTCTCTCTGCGACTCGTCTTTATCTGTGCCTGTTGTAGCACAGCTCTGCTCAGAGAGTCACCAGCTCCCCCAGCCCGCGCTGCGAGCTGCCCCCGGGCTGTGTGACTGTGGCAGGCACAGCCCTTAAACTGGGATGGAGTTCCTGCTCTCTTTGAACAGAGAATTTACTCGGGCTCAGGCACTGCTAACAGCGCTCTCGCTGCTTTGGCCAGCTGGGAGTGCACACGAGGGAAGCGTGTGCCCGGCTGAAAAATACTGCTTTTTTCTGTGACTGTGTCACATTGCTGGGTCACTCTAAATTTGCTGCCTTGTCTTTAGTTTTATACTGAGTGATTGTGGGTGCACTGGCACAGTCTGCCTGTGCATCATGAACTCTTCCTCGAATTGTTTACAACTTGCATTAAGTGCGTGTGGGATATATCTTTGTATTTGAAGACTTTTGTAATTCCTAACTCTTACAATCTTTTTGATTTTTAAACTTACTCAACTGTACTGTTGAAAAATTATCTTATTTCTTGAGAAATATTTTTAAGTGTTGCTAGAAGGTAAATTTTCATAGTATCAGAACAATTTCACAGTATTGTGATATTGTAGGTCTAGCCTGAAAAATATTGCTAAAAATTTCCAGCTCTTACTGGGGTCAGTGGGTACACTAATTTCTTCTGCAATAGGTGTCTGGTACTTCAGTTGTGCCTAATTTCAGGCCTCTAAGAAATTAACATTGAAACATACATTCCCATGATTGTGATCTGCTTGCAGATAAACCCTATAGTCTCTTTCAGCATGATTTTTCAAACCACCATTATAAACATTTAATCTTTCAATCAGCCCTAAGAGCTATTGTGTGCATGCTCATCTGCATCTTTCTGTTGGAAAGATTGCTTCAGTTTTCAAATGCCAAGTGAGCATATCGTTGTGGTGATTTGCAGCTGTGTCATGGTGTAAATGTTAAAGATGGAACACAGTATTCAACTCTTTGTATATAGTATTAGGTAATTTGCCTAAGTGATCTACAATGGGTATTTCAGCAATAAAGTTTTGAAATAAAATACCAACTACATGCAACACTGTGTTAAGTAGTAATTATGTAATATCTTACAAATCTATAATCATATACTGAAGAGGTTATGGCAGCTGCAGGTTTCGAGGAATTCTGCAGAGTGAAGTGGGGAAGTTTAAATAGTCAATGTTCATCCTGCTATGTAGTTATCCTGGTAGGAAATCAAACTGTTACAGTGAGCCAGTGAAGATTTACTGTCTGGTAACCTGATGACATTGTTAAGGCACCACTGAATTTATGATGTCCCAGATCACTTCTTGTGACTGCCTGCACTTTTCCTGTGGGTTTTATGAAGACAGAGAGGTATCTTTTATTCCAAATCATGTATTTTACCTTTTCTTTCTTAGAGATGGTTTAGGATAGGATTTAAAGATAAAAACCGAAACACATGATCTTCTGATTTCATAGTAGAGGCTAAAACCAATGCCCTGGATTTTCTAGTACTGAGGGAAAGGAGGGGCTGGCAAGGTATCTGTAACAGGTGATAAATCCTTTTGAACATCTGGGCATTTATGCAGATGATTGTTTTGAATTTTTTAAGTGTTAGGTCAGTAACACTGAAATGAGTAATATGATCTCTGCCACTCTAGCATGACATGTATCCCAAATATTAATGAATGCATCCATGTAGCAGAGTAGTAAAAAAAAAAAGTTATCTCCAGTTTGCAGACACAGAATAAATATTGAATATAACTACATTCCTAAATCTGCCAAAGATAGTAGAGAAATTATCTGTGATTTGCCTGAAATTAAAGAAATAGAAAATATTTGACAAGCCTGGGAATTGTACCCACAGCATGTGGGTTTTGAGGAACACCTTACCTCTGTCGTCTTCAATTAATCTTGATAATGATGAAAGCATCATATCATCCCACAGAAGACTCGATGCTTTTCATCTAGAGGTATCAGAGGGTATTTAACATTGCTAATGTGAATTCTAATTCATGTAAATTACTTCAGGAGTGTAGCACATTTCTACCCAAACACTTTTTATTTCACTGAGTACTTGGCATTTAGTTAGTCTTTGGAGGATGATGCATACTAAAACATGCCTGACATAATATGAAAACAGCAGTATTTTGTGGAAGTCATACAGCAATAATACATAGATAATAGGACTCTGCTGACAGTGATACATAACAGCCACTTTCTTTTTTCTGGTGAAGTCAGTACACGCTAAACACTTTCATTTTATACTGCTAAAAGCTCAGAAGACCCCATGATTGTTTTAGTCCCTTTTTTCTTGTTTTCCATATACTTCTAGCTGGTAAATGGTATGTTAACCTCATTCAGAGGATTCCCCAGTCCCTAACCAAAAGAGGAAGCAAGGATGTAATCAGCCCTGGCCTCATTAAAATCTTTCTAATGTAATCTGTTGTTCCCAAAAAGCTTAGCCTCAGATCTACCAAATGTATTTTAATTATGTTTTAGATGGATTGTGTCTGGAGCTATGCAGTTGCTGAAGCAAATTAATCCATTACATCAGCCAGTTTGAATTCTTTGTATATTTACAAAAGACTTACGGAGTAGCTAAAGAGACTCAATACAGCTTTTTCCACAGTGGTTTCTTATATTTCATCTTTTTGTCCCCAACCTATGCATGGATTCTAAAAAAAAAAAAAAAAAGGAAAAAAGGCTTTAGTGTGATGCATATTTTTTACTCACAAGAAAGAGATTAGGAATGATACTAGCACAGGTGCACTCAGCAGTGAAACTATAATAATTTATCTAATTCTGTCTAAAATCTTCAGCACCTGTACTGGAATTGCTACAGTTTGGAATTTATTATTGAAAACATGTAATAAACAGTAGATACGGTTGATGATGTTAAAAAGAAAAATAAATTTTCAGTTAAAGTGGGCTGTCTTGAAAAATTTCATTTTCCATGGCAAATGATCCCGTTCTGTTTAATAAACAAACACTAAGCAACCTGGGAAGTTGGTGTGTTGACCAATTCATTAATAATTTTTTAAATCTTGCTAAATACAGTTTATTGCCTTCAAAGTACCACTAATTACTTCAATTAACTTTGAAGTGTATCTTTTCTTTCTCTGACTGTGCCTGTAATTTGGAGCTCAGGAGGGCTTTCTGGTCTTTAGATGTGTTTATTTCATTTCAAGATAAAATTCAAACCTCTTTAGCTGCCTGTATCCTTAAAGGAAATGTGGGGCCTTGTCACAACTTTTCCTTCTCCCTCTATGTGGTCTCTTTGGCTGAATGGGAGTATGGATGAAGTGGACCTGTTGAGGTTTGGTCAATAAACCAGTATGGTTGGGGGTTTTATCCTGGGGGATATTTGTGAGGAATGATGGTAAGCACGTAGACAGAGATTTTAAAAGCAAAATAATTTAAGTAAATAGGCTGGCACTGAAGAGAGCTGAACATTCTACAGTCTATACGTGAAAGTCAATCCTATTATTCTGGCAGCTAAGTATGTGTTTAGGAGCTCATCTACAGGGTATTTTTTTTTTTTTTCTGGAAGTGAGAATATAAGGTCCCCAAGAAAGATGAAATACTGATCTTCATCTCATTATCTCCTCTCAATTGATTATCATCCTCAAATGTTGCAATAGAAATGTCATCTAAGAAAATGCAGGGAAAATTGTCTTGGAAAAGAGAGGGGGAAGAGGATAAGAGGAAGAGTAACCCTTAGAGAAATGATGAATGGAGGAAACATTTCACATTTTTATCATGTGTCTCTGTCTTTTTGTTTCTTCTTGTCAATTTATGGAAGGGGGATGTTTTCCAACAGTGTGGATGCTGTAGGAATCCCAGAATGAAGTGCCAGGACTGCTCAAGATGCTGTTAAGATGCATCTCAGAGGAGCAGCCACCTTGCTCAGTGTCTGATCAGAGATTTCCTTATTAGCTAGTCAGGGGAGGTCTGAGGGAAGAGTATCAGTTAGAAGCCCTGGTATCCTGGGGCACTGCAAATGGTGTTGAAGGCTGAGCAGTTTGGCATTCAAATCACTTTGGCCTGTGCTCAATGCAGATTAACACAGTGGCACTGCACAGGCAAGAGCTCAGCTGCAGAAACAGCATCATGCTGCTTTGCTTTTGTTTTTTCCAATGTTAAAGTGCTCCCCAGGAGATCCTCTATGTGGGCTAAACATTTGTTTTTCATGGATTTCATATTCCTGGGGCTTGCACAGTTCAACCTTTATGTGCCAGCTCAGACCCTTGGAGCCTATGCTAGTGAGAGCTCCCAGTAATACCATGTGAGGTGAAAGGCTTCTTGAAAACTGGCATCCTCAGCTGATTTTTTTTATACTTAAGCAAACATGGGTTTCAAAAAATTCTACATTGTTTCCTCCTTCCTTTCTTGTTCATTCACTTCCTGGTGAAAAAACCTGAAAAACCTCTTATTTACAGGATAAATAACTCTTGGTCATTTTTCTCAATAATAACTTTTTTCTTATATATAAAAGGAGTCAAGAAGGTGGATTCCGCTGGTAGTCTGTAGGTAAGGTTTTTAAAGTGGACTTAAGTTTACTCGAGAGACAGAAGAAGAGTCTCATAGCCCCATACCCAAACATCTGCCCATGCCTGAAGTTATCTACAGTGTGGGCATTTCAGTTATAACAATTTTTGTTATGTTCAAAGCTTTACTGTGCTGTCATACTTAATGACAAAAATTACAGCTATGCCTTGAAAAAGTTTAGTAGCAAGATAATATTCTGCTCCCAAATATTTGTATGGTCATGCTGCTCTTACCCTCACCATTGCTTTGCTATGAAGTGAGAAAAAGAGCAAATACATAAATTATAGCAGTTAATAAAATTGTATTCAGTCTGAAAAATGTTGCTCAAATTTCATCCTTAAGGTTAATGTTTAAGTTGTATTCATTTACTGAATTGATTCTTTCCAATCCGCTCAGCTTTGCTTCGACATTCACATTTGTAAACTCAACCCCATTTTAAACTACCAAATCTTACAAGGTTTGGCATTAAAGGCAAATGTTGTTTTCTATCAGTTATGCTGTATACAACCTTTATATTGCTAAACTAGGGAGAGGTTTAAAGTCTGTGATGAAAACATGAAATTGATGGTATTTAAATTGCTGGTTCTTTCTTAGGTACACCTTTTTTGATATATAAATTTAGAAGCTTTTTCTATGTCACATGTAACTTTGCTGGGCTTTATATAACTTTTCTCTGGTTTAAAGGGAACACATTTTTCTGATGAGCATTAGCATTGCCCTCAGTGAAATTCTACTGCATTGCAGGACAGCAGTTTATTGCAATAAATTCAAATTTATTGGGAGTTAGTGAAATTGTTTGAGTATAAATTTCCCTTAGCATTTCCAACATTCTTTCAGCCATTCCTTTCTCTGAAAAATTCTGGAGAAGGCTCACAGGGGACCACTGTACAGTGCTTGTCTCTATATTATCAAACTTCATTTTTTTATTCAAAGTATTTTGCCTTTGGTCTACTGAATATTTTTGTTGACTGGTTTTGTGAGCTGATGGTTGCACCCTCAATCATAAGAAGACTGATCTAATATCTTTTCAAAACTGGGAATATAAAACCCAATAGTTAAGTATTTTAAAATGGAGGGGAAGAAAAATAAATTCAATATAGGCACCAAATAAAGGTTTACCTATCTGCTATGGAAACATTTTTCCAGTGACGCCTTCAAAATGAGCTGACATCTGCAAATTCAATAGGTAATTTTAACTATAATCAAGTCTTGAAAAGCAGGAGTTTTTTTTTTTCTAAACCGAAATGTGTCCTATTTTCATTATTATGTTTCAGAAAGTGAATACTTCTACTCCCACCTCCAGGAAAAGGAATTTACTAGTAACACAGCTTCTTAGAATCAGGCCTGAGTGGCAAGCTCCTTTCTAATGCTGCTGGTATTGAAAATAGTCGCTGATTTAATTCTTGGATTGTTACTACAATTTGCTTGTCCTTGTTTTGATTGTGGAGGGAAAAGACGAAATATTTGGCTTTTAAGCCTAAACCAGCATGCAGAACACCACCTTCCTCTTGACTTCAGATACAAGCACGTTGTGCCTGATATCTGTTAACACCAGCCAATGCGGCTTCTGATGTTCCCTGATTTAAGCCTCTGACTTAGAGGGAAATTTGTTCTGTCAATGTATTCAGGAACTACAGAAAACTTAAATGATACTGGATGACAAACATGAACACAACTCTTTATTGGCACAGTGAAAGGGGGAACTGTGGTATGATTCTTTTCTTTTTTGTTTTGTTTTAATAAATGAATGGTGTATCCTCTGGAACTGATAGTTTCCTAAACGAAGTATATTGCATTTTTTTTTTTAATCTTTCATTTTCTTTCAGTTTCTGCCTGCTTTTCTAAAGGAAAATTGAGAATAGTTTGTCGTAGTCTAGAATTCAAAAGGAAAAAGAAGAAGAGGATGGTAGGCTGATAAGTATTCAGGCCCATAGGACTTATTGAAAAAGGATCACCGTACAGAATTGCTGTTTTAAAAGTAATGACATGGAAGAGTGATACATATCAAAAAATAAATTAGACTTGCAGAAAAGCTAATATATAGTCTAAATTTGTTTCCAAGATGGTGAAATAGTTCTACAACTAAATAATTTGATATAACTGCTTTGTATAATTTATGCAACTTTCCCTTAAAATAATGCATTTGGTAATTTTTGTATTTCCACCATTTTGGAACAGCCATAAAAATAGTTCATTTTTTTCCTAACTGAGATCATAAAGGTCACTATCTAAAGTAACGCTATTCCCCGCAACTTTTCCAGCTAAATGGTTCCAACTTCCTCACCTATGAATGAACCTCACCCTAAAAAGTTTATGTTCATTGGAAAGATTAGTGGGTGTTACCTTGTTCAGAGCACCAATAACTGAGGATAAACTGATTTCAAATATGGAAAAGTATTCTGTGGAATTCCTCTAGACTGAGCAATGTTCTTGGGTTCTTCAGAATCTCTTATAAAAACGAACAAAATTATTATAATCTATAAATTATATCCCAATTGCTCTGATGTATGACCAGACTCTCATCTGTGCAGATATGTTTTCTTGTGTCAAAGTTCAATATAAGATAATTTTAATATAAGGTAATTTGTTTAAAATACTGTGAGTGACAATTGCTTTTGGTAACTGTTAGCATGAAAAACTGTATTGGGTGATATATGTATGCATGTGTGCATCTTTCTTGATGCTGAAGAGCTAGCATTGGTATTTGCAGTATTTCTGTTTAATTTTTTAAATTAAGTTTACAAACCTAGATGTAAGCATTGAAGAGTCTCAATGGAATTAAATATTAAAGCACATTGAAGCTACTTTTAGTGTTGCAAAATGAGAAAATAGAGATAAGAAAGAAAAAACATGCTCAGCATGTAAATTTACATTTCCAAGTAATAGGATTTGGCCAGGGACCACTGCATTGTATTCTTTTTTCTTTTTTTTTTTGTTTTTGTTTTCTTTTGGCCTCTCCTGTAGTTTTTAAAGCAGTATGAATGTGCCAAGGACTATGAGATTTTTACAGTGGTGCTATACCATAGGAAAAAGAAAATGTCTAAGTCAGCAGACTATCATTGATGATTGTGTGCTAAATTTCTGGACATTTCTTAAGCGGGGTTCATGATGTTAGCAGCAGTTGGTCAAACTGCATTTATTTGGAGCAGTCTACATCTGCTCTATTGTCACTACTATCCTCCAGTTACATGCGTGCAGCCAGATTCAGTGGGAATTCTGGCTTGCTCTTCCTATATAATCTGGACCAGGCATGCATGATCTTCCTGTCCCTGGTCTGCTGCTGAGTCTGTGGTTTTGTTGTTGGACTTGAAAGGCATTTGATCACAAGCCCAGTTACCACCAATAACAAATCTGAATTTGTTTCTTCTCCAGATGTCATGCTCCTGACTTCCCCCATGTAATGTGTAAGAATTATATTCCTTCTGATACCATGATAATATCGGAAAGCTTCATTGCTGTCCTTTCTACATCTCTGTTTTCTGTCCAAATTGCAACACCCCAGAATCATGGGGAAGCTCTCTAGAAGTTTTGTCCAACCTCTGCCATACTTATTATATTAAGAACCATTATAATCTACTTCTCCTAGCTGTTTCTTCTGTTTGTGATTCCCATTCTTACTGGCATTCGGAAAAGAAATTTAAAAATAAAAACTGAGTTTTATTTTTAGACACTGTAACTCACCATGAAGAGTGCTGCAATAACAAAAGCAGACTGTGAATGTAATGTTGAGAATTCTATGTCAATATCCAGTGCCAGAACTGCAGGTTGAATTTTCTGTTGATTATACAAAATTGTGAAATGGATTTTAAGAGGAAAACAAGTAACAGAAGGGATGGAAATTGAGTGTTGTGTGAAGCTGCTAATTCAGTTTATATCAGTGAATAATTTTCAAAGCAACTGGATAAATTCTGGTCTCACTTGTTCTTTAGTCATTTCAGACATTAATTTCTGAGAATCATATCTGAGGTAATAACTTTCAGTATAGAGCTTTGTCTGTACACTTCTAGCTCTTACTTGTAGCTCTTTATTACTTCTGCGTTAATCATTGCCCTTTTTAATATTCTTAGACATTGAAATAAGTAAAATCAAAGACAAATATCCTGGATACAGCAACAAAGAACACTGTTATAAATCTTAATTACTTTTCTTTTACATTGGCTTCAACAAATCATTCAGACAGAAATAGGACCAAACACTATTGATGCTGGTTTCTATTGAGACTGAGTTAATTTTAGCAGTAAAATGAATTTTTCTATCCTTGAGAAGACAGCTTTGTGTTTCTTCTTGATATGCATCATTTCCACTGAACAGAATCAGAGCCAAAATCCTCAATTTTTCTTTTTCCAGTGACAGTAAGAATTGGATGCTTAACTTCTGAGATGATGAATATGAGACCCATTCTAAAAGCAGAAGTGTCTGGAGTTCTCTCATAAACTACCCAAACAAAACTGCTTCCCTTCCATACTCTTTTCCTTTTTTTTTAGTTAAGAAGTCTGAAAATATTTGGTCGGAGTCTTATCTAGGGTTTAGTGAGGAGCAGAAAATCAAGAGGCAATTCTGATTTCAGGCATATTCAGCGCACGTGAACTTCTCTCTGGATGAGTTTCAAACTTCACTGGCTGAGTGCTAATTCAATTCAGGGTCTATTAAGGGCTTTCAGGAGAGTGATTTTGTCTTTAACTTCTAGCAGTAACAAAAGGCATATTCTAAGACAGCAGCTTTTACGGCAATAGTGTGATGATACACTCGTGAAACAGCTGATTTGCATTTGTGCTTGGCATTGCAAAGTGCAGTGTGTGTTATGCATTCATTTTAACATTGATAAATGAAAAAGGAACTGAACAAAAACCTGACCTTCCTAATTAATCATCCCACGTGATCATAAATCTGTTTTGATATTATTACCTTTTAAGTAAATTGCCTTTAAAAAGAGTACAACACTTACGTGTTTCTGAATATAACTTGAAATGTTTAAATAATGACCTAACTTAAAATATGTATTGATCCTGTTTTATGCTCTCCTAGTTCTAATCTGTGGCAGTAGACACTGAAGCACCATAAGGAAATCAATGTCTTTCTGAGCAGCCAAGAAATGGAGATTTTGCCTAGAAACTCTCAGAACAAGGTGCTCTCACCTTGTAGGTAATATGTAGACCTGCAAACCTGACCTGACATCTCCTTACCCACAGAGCTATTAATGTTAAGCAGAAAATTAATGTGGGCCAGTCCTTCAGCGCTAACCATGTGTTGTGATCTGATGCCTTCTGACATCCGGAGTCACTTTAGAGTTGAAGTAACCTGGATATGGGAAGACATTAAAAATGTACTCTTCTTTCCTCTCGTCATCACTTTCCTGGGGTGCGATGGTTTAACTTTAGGATCTTCAGTATTTTGTTGCTGACTGCATTTTTCTTATCCCTGCTATTAAAACCTCTGTAGCTGGTGGGTTGACCAAATGCCCACCCAGCCACTCTCTCACTCCCCTTTCTTGATGGAACTGTAGGAGAAAATAAGATGGAAGAATTTATAGGTTTAGCTAAAAAAAAGAAGTCTACTTACCAGTTTCTGTGACAGAAAAACAGACTCACCTTTGCAAAAAAAAAAATTATTTAAACGACTCAAAGAAAGGCTACCTTGTTTTTTTTCTCATTTGCTATTTCAATTTGAATACTGGAAATGTTCCACTAACCAAAGTAATTCCTGACGTAACTTGGAATAGTACTTTCTACTAACTCTAGTTAGTTTCTACTAACTCTACTCTTTTCTTGTCTTTTTTTAAACTCATCTATCGCTAATATTACATTTGATGAGTGTTTCAAGGAGTAATAATTTGCAAGTTAGATATCCAGAGCTCTGGATATAAATTCAGTTATCATGATAGTTCAATTTGAAAGAGATAATTAGGTAATCCTTAGCTCATGTATCTTTAGTCTAACATATTTCTGCAAGTCAATGTGTGAAGAAAGTAAATGATCCTTTTGGCTTGGGTAGAAAGATATGAATGTATACAATTTTTCATGTTCATAGCATTAGATTGTCAGGATCTCATGGTGAGAAGATGCCATATTATTCCTCTGAATTCCTCCCACAGGCTTCAGTTCAGGATTTTCACCTTTACCCTCTCTGTGTTAAATGGTCAGGCTAATCTTCTTCCTATGCATCAAATGCATTTTACACTGTCAACTGCAGACACTGTGTCAATGGCTTTGGGTTGCTTTCTGCCCAGTTTACCCATTGATTCGCTTTTTGCATTGAAATGGACTTCATCATCTCATGGGCTGTGTAAGCTTGCTTGACTTGAAATCCATCCTTCCAACTTGTTCTTTTTGGCTTGCAGCTTGGTGTTTCTACCCCCCAAGTACCCTCTAGCTTTTTAAACCATTGAAGTTTCAGCATTCATGTTTAATAGCTGTGACGTCAGGATTGATTAAATCCAGTTGACTTAACCTTTCTGAATATGGGAGCAGATTTTCAGCTTGTGTAAAAAAAAAAAAAAAAATCTAACCAGAACCTGATTTTGCTTTGCTTTAACTGTATTTGCCACAAATGAGGATCAGTTCAATTGAAAAGAAAACCTAGATCTATTAAGAGATATTTTTCGTTTAGTATGGCATTATGGATAAAACTTCATTTTGAAAATACAGCATGGAGAGAAAACCCATTCTCTTTATTTTACTGTAGAAGTAGTAGATAGCCTGGAAGCTGGTATGCAGTTCTTTAGTTGCTCTGCCTACACAGCCAGTGTAACTTCTCCTTCTCCCCAGGAATGAACAAGCAAACAAAAGAAAAACCCAACGCTGATCAAACAGGTTACTAAATGTGAAAAGTCACTGTTGAATTATTCTGTATTCCAAGTAATTGTTTTCAGGTGTCATCTCAGTTCTGTGAGAGTTTTCAATTGTTTGATAGTATTTTGAGAATTTGGCTCTGTTATGCCTATTGATTTTCTTTCTTTCAGCTATACCAATTGAAAGATCAGAAGTCTTCTGTTAATATGATAAAAAAATATTTTTATTTACTTATTTTTTCTTTTTGTAACAGTGTGCTCATGAAATATAAGATATGTGCAGCCTTAGGACTGTCAGTATATAAAATTAAAAATCTATACTGAGCTAACATGCATATTTACCACGTGTTGACATGATTTGAACCTGTAGTATTTTGCACTGCAAGAAATATGTGAAGTTTGTTTTATTTTTTGACCAGAGACTTTTAGAAATAAATGGGATTAAAAGGGTTACTAAATTATTTTATCATTGCTCAGGAGAGATCTTGAAAAGGAAAGACAAATCTTTCTATTGAAATACTTTAAAACAGCAGCATTCAAATGGTTTTAAAATGCATATCATTTTCTAAGCACTTACCATATGTATTGTACATGAAAAGCTGTTTCTGATACCATCTACCCTTGTTTTTTTCCTAAAGAAAAAAAAAAGGAAAACTTTAGATGTAAATCTTCATGTAATGTTGAAGCCCCACTTGGCTCACAGTGAACACTATAAATTAAATATAGTGGTAATCAGCCTCAGCATTTAGCATGTGGTATGGAAATCTGTGATTTCCATTGATTGCAGGGAAATTATACATACGCCATTTACTCAATATGCGAATAGAGCAAAAGCACTTTTTACCACTGACATTGGTATATTTTGCAGTTAGGGTGTATCTTTAATCCCAGGTGGGCACAGGGCAGCTCACAACTCCTGTGTCTGGCACAGCAGCAGTAACTAAATGCATGCTTAATTTGAAGCACAGAAATAGTTTCTGTAATTATGACTGAAAGATTGTCCTGCATTTAGCTGCGTTGTAGCAGCCGTATGCAGCCTGTGCTGGCTATCTGGTGAGTACCACGTCTCACGGACACCCAGCTGCTGTCAGTACTTCTGTTTCTTTATAAACTGATCAAAGTTAAACACTCTGCTTAAAAACTTCTGTCTCAGAATGAGGATGCTTCAGCAATAGTTGTGTTTTTCATCAGTTGTGTTTCCCCTTATTAAGCTGAAGAATTGGCTTCATGGCTGTCTTCATCCAAGATCTTACTCAACAGTTAATAAAAGAAACCCATTTACATTTACAAAGTATGTCTTTTGTTTAATTAATATGAAAGAGTGAGGGGGAGATGTGTCTTCTGAGGTCTTCTAAAATAATGAAGTATGTGGACTTTGGGTTGCTACAGTATTGTTCATTCCTAGAGGAATTGCATTCTTTTACAGCAGGTTAATTAATTGTCCTGCCTTGATGCTCTCAGAAGTGTAATTTTTAGGAAACATTTTAGTTTAGTTGCAAATATGTCACTTTAATTCAGGTATTATGTAACTGCTGATGTAAAAGCTTTTCCACTAACCCATGTTTTCCATTTCTTTCAAAATACATTTTCCTTTTCCAGGTAATAATAACTGTTAACTCAGCAGGTAGACCACTCTGAGGTCTAAAACAAGTGCATCTTTAAATAAGGCTAACAAAATGTGAATCTTTAAATAGGGCAACCAAGTGAATGGAGCTGAACCTTAGCTGTAGGAAAATGTAAAGGAATGTCACAATAATCAGTGGCTGCAACCACTTAAAAAAACCCTAGACAGCTGAAGGGCTAGGAAAGAAAGTACAAATTAGGGGAAAGTCAAAAATTAAGATACTAAAACCACAAAAGAGCTCTTGTCACGAACAGAGTCTTACAAAATGTGGTAACTTAAATATGCGTAGTGACTTGCAACCCCCCCAAATTCAAACTGCCTTGCAAACTAATGGTAACTGCTAAAAAGACATCTGTATGTGAAAAGTGGAGCTAGGGTACAGTTGGGTAGAAGAAAAAAAATTTTTGTGCAAACCTGAAAACTGAACAAAATGCAATATTCTGCCATTTCCCATATGTGAACTCCACACAGTCTAAACAGTCTGCATTTGGACTTAAATATACAGCTGAATGATTTTTCTACTCAAATATTAGCTCATCATAAAAGCATAAAGTGATTAAATATATCCTGTCTGTTTTGTACTATGGAGACATGTAAGCTTGAAATCAAACTGTAAAAATGAAGTATTGAAGTTTAATTGAAAATTTCTCTCCCTTGAATTAGTGTTAATTCATTTGACTTTGGTAGAAACTTAATTTCCAGTTTTGAATGTTAATGACATGTAATAAAAAGTTAAATACAGGCATGTACCTTGTAGGAATAAAAATCAGGAGGAAAAGTCATTTAGCTAATTAAAATACTGTGGAAAATTTGAGCAGGTTTAATCTTCATTTTATGCATTTCTTATAATGCTCTTCTTAGTGACATTATGTTATGAAAGGACTCCTAGAAATCTGTTGAAAGGAGAAAGATGGAGTCACTTCTTGGCTTTTTTACTCTTTGCACCTGTCTGATACATTTAAAAAATCAACAGCACAGAAATTATGCTCTTCTGAAAAGGACTGCTGAGTTTTTTTGACACTTGTATTGGTGGATCATTATGCTTAAAATTAGGAGTAGAAATTGAATTTGGGAATTCAGATACGTGAGAGATCTATTGAAGAGTATTGCGAACTTACTGGGATGGTGGTTAGCATTTGAAAGATGCTTTGGTTCTCCTATTCACCTGCATCATTAGACTTTAATTAAAATAAGGGTTAGGGCTGGTTTGAGAAAACTGCTGCTAAGGACCTCTGGTTATTAGCTTTCTTTAGGCTTAGAGAGCTAAAATTATTTTTGATCCCAGGTGAAACAGTACTGATGAAACAGTAGTTTCAGTGTGTGCTTTTGTAAAATTTTAAGATGCCTTCAGCTATGATGAAAACTAGGATTGGGCTGCAGTTAGGAGTAAGATTCCATAAATTGGGGTATAAGAACTCCATTTCTTTTTTTTGCTATGCCAGTGCCCCAGTTTTTGAACAAGTGCTGGTGTGAGGAGAAACAAGAGCTGACTTCTGCTTTCACTATGCAAAGCAGGAGGCATTGCTCTGGTTCAAGTTTTCAGTTAATGTAAGGGGTTTGGATAATATGTAATAAAGGAAGACCTACAGGACTACCTGCTGCTACTTGTATTGACTGGTTAAAGCTAGAAGTCAGGTTAGATTTTGGGAAAAGAAGACTGAAAAACTCAGTTTAATAAAGGTTTTTGAAGTGTCTCAGGGAATGACAAAAAACACAGCTCTTAATTTTGGTAGGTTTTGTTTCATGTAATTTTGTTAAGCTCGAATCAGGGCTTGACATTCCTGTATGCCTGTATGTGTAATTAGCAAAGGTGATGGAAACAAAGGCAAAAGTCTAAGCTGGGATTTTTTTTCTTTTAGGCCAAATATTTGGAGGAAAACTCCAATGTATGAATTTGTTCTTTGCAGAGCCTTAGTAGCAAATGTGGCGGGACTTTTTTTTTTCCTCCTCCACTGAAAAATGAAATATGTCAGTATAGTTGCCAAACCTTTGATCACTCTTCACTGTGATAATTTCTGGGCTCAGGGAGCTCCCACACAGATGGTAAAATAGGCTGATGTAGTATGTCTGAAATGACAACATTTCTCATGCTAGACAGAAGCATGGCGTGCCTCTGTGAGGGATATCTGCCTTGCTATGACTAGCTTTGGTTGGCAGGCATTGCTTTGGAACTCTTTTTTTCTGCTTTGGGAGCTGTTGTGCACCTAGGAAGGCAAAACATAGCCCAGCATTAGATGAAGGGGGATGATTTAAAGAGAGACGTTGTAAGTTACAAACATGGCATCTGCCTTTCTTGGCAAGAGAACTGAGAACCTGGAATGAGAATGGTTGGGAACGATGGGGATTCATTTCACAACAAGGTCAGAAACATAAAAGCAAATTACATGGGCCGGTCTGAACATTATTTTTTATTAAAAATCAGTGCTCAGGCTTACTGTTAGATGCATTATTATGACCATATGTTAGGACTAAAGCAAAACAAAATGCATTTGGAAGATGCCATTGATCTTTAATGAGTGTGCTGTCTGTGATTTAATGAAGCATACAGCTTGTCCAGTTCATGAAGTGGAAGGGATTTTCATCAGGGACATGTTGGCATGGCAAATATTTGGTACGTTTTAGCCTTCACATTGTCATTTTTACAGTATGGTCTGCTGCAGCATTGAAGATGATTTGACCTTCATAATGCAGCAATAATAAAGGCAACTGGAAGTTGAAAAGGATTTCCAGTGAATTGACTGACTATGGCAGCATTATTTGTTTTGATAAAATTTTTAAACTTCTTTTAAATCTTTTGGTGTGTTTTTCTTTTTTTTGATGAAAATGAGGTATCAGTGCTCATCTTGTGTGTAGCAAAATAGTATAATCTCTCCTTGCAATCAGCTTTTTAAAAAAAAATATTTTTAGAATGAAGAGTGCCAAAATGCATATACAGTCTGGAAGTCAGTATTTCAGGTTTATCAAGTTTCTGGAGGTTTATCAAGTTTTTTGGATAATGTAATGCCATTGATTTCAGGAAATTCAATTTTCAGAATTTCAGGGGGCATCACAAAACTCGTTGAGATAAAAAAGTATTCATACATAAATGCCGCAGAATCTGACGCTTCGTGTTTGTCTCTCATGTGAAATTTTTTTAGGTCTCCAAGTGTAGAAGACTACTTGTGCACAACATTGCCCTTGATATTTCTAAATCTTTGACTTCCAAAAGTGCTGGGCTGTGCTGCAGGGAAGTATCAGTTTTCTGATATCATTCATCTTTCCACATCACAGTCTACACATCTTTCTCACATCACTGAGTAAATGGACCTTATGTGTCTTTCTAAATTTTTGCTTTGTCTTATGTGTTTAATCTATAAGCAGGGAATCCACACTAAAATGGATGTAGAGAGCTGAGACTGTGTTCAAGTGTAGAAGTGTCAAGCCTTTTTTGTTTCACTGGGCCCAGAAATGCCTGAGACATCCTAGATCTTTGCCAGTATGATGTTTTTAAGAGCTTAACTATATATGCACACACACATACACATGCATTTCTATTTTTTCCTGCATAATTTAATTACTTTTTGAATATTATGTTTTGAGACTTGTACGATGTATTTAATTTAATTGTCTTATTTATTGTGAACCTCAGTAAACAGCCTTTTATCAGACAATCTCCAAGTTTTTCTTAAGTGAATGCACAAAGCCTGAAAATTATGAACAGAGATGACAAAAAAAAAAGGCAGAACTCATTTTAAACATACAACTGCCATTGATTTTTTTGGTGTTATATATTGCAGCAGAATTCATTCCTTTACATTGGTAGATATGAAAAATGAATTGAAGGTACTGTACAATGTATTTTCAGTTTGCATAAAATATCACTGAAATGACAATCAAGCCTAAGTTCTGTTTTCAAAACCATGAAGTCTTTTAATAAGTGTGTAATACAAACTTGAAAATGGAATTTAAAACCCTAAATCATTGAAAGCTGTTCTTAGCCTTTCAATACATTCAAGCAAAGGGACTATTCTCGTGTGTCAGGTTAGGGATAGGCATAATTCTTTTGCAGAATCAAGGCCTAAAGTTGTCACTTTAAATAGCACTGATTTATTTTACATGCATAGATTAAAATGACTCTCCATTTGAACCTCCTCACATCAGGACCTCTTAGCAGTTCCTTGTGGTCCAGGTGCATAAAGTGGCCTCAAAGTAAGCTCGTCTGAAAGGAGGAAAACTGAAGAAAATAAAACTGATGAGAACAAAGAAAGAGAACTGGAAAAGGGAGTTAAAATTTTAAATATCATGGCTGTGCTATTAAATGCTTCTAGATTTTAAAACATGATTTTTTTTTCAAAAAAAATTACCAGTAATTTAAACATTAAAGATTTGACTTCGATGCAGGTGATCTCCTGTTGACATTTGCATCTCGTCTCCATTAAAAAGAAACCCACAGTCAAATCATAATGTACTCTTGTACATTGTACACATGGATATTAACACTAGTCCTTTAAATGTTTTTATTTTTGAAAGAAAGGTAGCATTTTTGTGTCCTATTTGTCTTGTTGCTTTAAACACTTGCACATGTTAATCTTCTATTTGCTCAGCTGTGACCTCAATACCCAAGTTGTGTTACCTGACTTAAGAGTAACATCATATCCAACATCTTACGGACCTTAATGGCCAATATGTGTGGATATGCCTTATATTGCTTTAACTATTAATCACTGAAAAATAGTCAGAAAAATTACTTGTAGCCCAAGTAACCATTAATGATCAAGTATAATGTGTCTGAAGGACCTCAAGACTGTAGCACCATTCTACTGGGGAGGAAAACTGTGTTGGATTCTAGTTGGTGGACCTTGGCAAAACTCCTGTAAGAACGCCAAGTGCTCTCCACTGCTTTCTTGTAATTATATCAGAACTTGTGAGGGTACCAGGGTGAGGGGAGCTCAGCTTTATGGCATGGCTTTAGAGGACTCAGCTTCAGAAGCCTTGAAGTAAACAGATCTGTTAGTCTGCTTTTTCAGGTTCTTTTTAGTGGTTCCAACTTCAAAACAGCTTGAGGTTACTGCAAAATTCTCAGAAATACCTGCACCAAGGAGGCCTCCTTTTGCATATTGAATGCAGCGAGGCCAATTCATTCCGTTACCTTTAGTCCAGAGTGAGCCAGACAAGATCCTGGGAGACCCATGTATTGATGTAGGGTGGTCACTGTTTTCCTTTTCTGCAGTCTGACAGAGTTTGAGGGGAGTGCAGGAAGACATTTCCTCCTGTAGCCGAGAGGCTCTGTGTACATTTCCTGCGTAGCTACTTAGTGAGTAATTCATAATCCAGCTGGATGATCTCCAAGATCTTTGCCAACCTAATTGATTCCGTGTTTCTGTGATTTGCATCAATTCCTGTTGTGTTACACTGCCCTTATGTTACTGTGCATTGTCTAAGCTGATGAAAGCTGGAGAGAGGAACACTACCATTTCCTTGGGTCCCCATCCTGTACTTGTGTGTGTAGGTGCCTCTCTTGGGGGATTTTTTGTGGTGATGGGTTATTTTCAGCCATATTCCAGATACAGCTATTGTCTTTATATAAACCAATGCCGACTCTTAATTTTTGCCTGGATGTTGCCCTGCTGCTGAAAGCTACTAAAAACAATAATGAGGAAATTTCAAAACTTTACTTTTCACACATTTGGAGATTGAGAAAGGAAAGAGCTTGAGAGCCACCTACTAATGTTATGGCTGTAAGATTTTCATATCACTAAAGTTATCTCCCTGTTTAGAATTAAAAATATCTCAATTCACATAGCAATTTGCAGACGTATTGAAATAATTGTCAAGGAGAATGTAGATAGATCTAAAATGCTCAGTGGGGTAATTTGGGTGGTGATCCTGGTTATCAGTAAACACTAAAAGTAACTTAAAGTTGCAGCTACAATTCTGTACAGCTGTTCATCATTGTTCTGTTCCACCCTCAAGACACAGAGTAGTTCTCTAACCAGGAATTTGCACGCTGTCCATTTTTTGTTGCATGATGAATATCTGAACCTCATTTCACCTGCTATCAAACACCTACAGTTCTGTTTCTTAATATATATTTAACCTTTGAAACACTTGAAGCTTTGAAAATAAGACAAGACCATAGATCTGATTGGCTCATCTGAATGTATCATGATGAATAGATAATGTTGTGTTTTCTCACTGTGGTGCTATTACTGTGCTTAGGTTTTACACAAATAATAAGGTAAGTCCTGCTCCAAGGAGTTTGTGATCTTATTTATTAGTGGCACTAAATTGTAGTAATGGAGTAGCGAGTGGTGCATTTGGAAATTAAGAACTAACTTGAGATATACAGCTGTAACTGCCTTAGCCAAACTTTAGAGTCAGTCATGCAAAGAAAGTGAACTTATAAATAATATAATTAATTGCTCCATACATTTACTTTGAAGCTCTTTTTTCTTTTAACTGCTTTTTTTAAGGCATCCCATGGCTTAAAGGACTATGATATAAACTAGTATACCTTTCTGCAGAATAATTTAAGACAGTTAAATTTTAATAATGCCATTATGAATCATGGGGTATTTACAAACTTCCTCCCCTCGCATTGCATCTGAAACTGGATAATGCAATTTAAAAGGATCTCTATCAGCTTTGTTCCCACAGTGAAAACTATTTTCATTGTCTTGCAGCAGCGAGAGAAAAGCTTGATAGCGTATTCCATTCCTTAGCGAAAAACTCACATAAAGTAAATAAAATAAATTATTGGGCAAAGGTTGTCTGTCTTTGGATCATGCACAAAATCTTGCTATCTCCAGAAAAGAACAAACTGACAATTTTACAATAAACACAGGAGAAGCTTTGCCAGTAAAGCTTATCACTACTCTATAAAATGATGGAGACATTAAATTCCTGTCTCATCACAACAATACCAGAAAATATCTATTTTAGTCTAGCATATCATTCTGAGAATGAATCAGCATGATTTTTTTTTTTTTAGATGGCATTGTGATTGTTTTGCCAAGAGGCAAGACTAACACTTAGTTTGATTTTAAGGATACAAGATATTTGTTTCCTATAAGTTCTGAGATGAAATCACAAATCAGCAGAGTCAACCTGAATGTTATTTACACAATCAGAAGAATCCATACCCTATACATTTCTTTTGAAGAGATGCCTGCAAAATTTCTCTTTTTGGCATGTCTGTTTTTCCATGTTTAGAAACAAAGCATGAATGATACATTTTTTGTGGTGTTGTTTATCTGTTGTTATTTCCTTAGATTTTCTCCTTCTGTGGTCCCTCCCCATCCCTCCCCCCCCCACCAAATATCTGCTGATCTTATGCTTTTTGGTGTCGACACGATTCTTTGGCAGAGTCATTTTTAAAGTCTTATGCTCAGGAAATGTGTAAACATGCTTAAAGTTCTGTAAAAAACATAATTATAGAAAATATAGAATTAAAATTTTGAGCTAAGTTAAATTTAGTAATAAAAACCTCTGCTGTTGGTTGGGTCAGTGGAGCATGTGTATGTCCAAGAAATCATGTGCTTCATCCCCTCAAGGGAAGCACTGGAAAAGGCAGCTGTTTCATACACACTCAAGATTATTGTCCCTTCTTTCCCATGAACTACTGCCAGCCAAATTGCTCTTTGAAGCTAAGGGATGGCAGCAACTGGAGCTGTTGCATGCTTCTCACCCATGAAATAACAGCAAATTCGGTACATTTCACATTAGAATTGCATTAAAGCATATACTTGATAGCAGCTCACAGCAGTACAACAAAGCCTCCTAATCAACCAAAATGTCAATGTAAGATGCAGAAGTAATTTTGTCCTTGGAACCAAAAGGCCATCCCCCATAAATCTACTTAATCTTTACGGCACATGAAGCAGGTAATGAAAATTATTGGCATTGTGTGGGTGTGAAGAGTGTGAGGCAGGGAGAAGCCTGACTGATTTACCTGGCATCTCACAGCAGGCAGCACCTTGGTCACACAAATTCTGGGAAGTTGTGCTTGCTGCTTTCCCATGAAGTAAACAGCACCTCTGACTTGGAAGGAAATGGGAGGAGCCTGGTACCGGCAAAAATTCTGATATTGAGGAGAATGAGAATGGGGAAAATGGGAACAATGTATACTACAGCACATGGCTTACTGGAGTTCAAAAAAAACATGATAGAAATCAAATAAGAAAAACTAGCCAAGCATATGCTCCTTCCCAGCATATGTTGTTAGCGTAGTGGGTTTGCAAGGTCAGCGCTAAAGTAACATCACAAAATAAACAGGAAGTGACCTCCGTCAGCTTTTATCAAAAGTTCGCCCTAAGAAACTTACGCACTTTGGTGCCCTTAAGAGATTATAATATAGTCAGTAATAAATGGGCTCTTTTCTGATTTTCAGTAGCCAGAGAGCCACATGTGGTTGTTCAATCAGAATGTGGCAAATTCATCTGAGATCTAAGATAAAAAAGCAAAATAAAACTTTTTTTTTTGTCTTGTTGGCAGCATCCCATGAAAGGATCCCATGAAACTTTAGTTATGGGTTTTTCCTATAGAAGTCATGCATTATGTACAGTAGCTCTCTCAAAGCATGAAGAGATGTTGGTGGAAAAGATTAAATTATATGCTGCAAAGAATGGAACTTCTCAAGAAGAAAAGTCTAGAGTAGATAATGATAGTCTACTTGCCTGCATTAAAGGATGCATTTTAATCTTCAAAGATCAATTTATAACCTACAGTGTGGTTCTCAGTGACCCTTTCAGCCTAATTTTCCTATGTCTCCTGTGCATTTTGAACTGCTTTTTCATTTCTTTCTTGGTATTGCTAAATTGGTAGAGAACACTGTTGTTTAGTGTTTTCATTTTAAACAGGGTATTTATTTCTAAATGTCTGCAAGGGGTGAAACATCTCATACCCTGGAAGTAAAAACATATTAAGGACAGCACACTTCTCATTTTGCTCATTCTCTATCCTTTTATATGGGAAATTACACAGCCCCTTCAAAAGCAGCCTATTCTCAGCACTAGATCAAATTAAAAGTGTCAACACAGTTTGGATGCTTTCAGTTTTTATTTTTGCCCAGCCTCACATTGTGGGTTCATGGCTACAGGCTGGCAGATCTGCGGTTCCAAATTCTAGCATTTCTGGGTGGATTTTTCTTTTTTTCCCCCCCCACTATTCTTTTCTGTGGAGTAAAATTCTTCTCCATAAAGCAGGCCAGTAAAAGAGGTTTCCTATCGTTTAGCTGTGTAAGGAGAACTCATTGACCCAGTGAGGTTTTCTGCTTAGCAGAGCTGAAGCCTCTGTGTTGCAAACCAGATGTTGATACTTTCTTTGCTCAGACTCATCTTTACTTCAGAATAACAACATCTTTGTCTAACTATGACAACAGCTGGGAGAGGACTATATCCCTTCACCAATTCAAATAAAGGTTTTTATGTTAAATTTAGCACGAAATATAGCTGTTTAAGCCCTTCAAACATAAATGGAAAGGTAGATACATTCCAGCAGTAATTCATCCTGTTTTAATTAATGTGAACTCAAGACCTTCCCAGCTTCATTTTTTCCTTCCATTGACCCAAAAAAGACATTTGTGTGAATGGCTTAGATTTAAACAACTCTTAGTAATCTAATTAAATTGTTTAAATCTCTTTAAAACATATTCACCAATGCGTTCCTTTGGTTCCCCTTCCTCCTACTTAATGGCTACCTTTGACATGATGCCCCTCTCCAGAATCCAGGGGCTGGCTGGAGCAAAGAATGTTTTTATTTTACCTGCCACCTCGGCCCTTTTGAGGATACAAATGCTATACAAAGACAATTTTTCTGTGATTTAATTCTTATCTGACTTTGGACTCCATAGCCTTCTTTCTTTATCCTTCTCTTCTAAAAAAATAGGCAACTTCTAGTGTGCAAAATCAGCAATGTTTTTGATGCTTGATAGCATAATAAAGGGATTTTTTTAGTCTTAAATTTTATCCTTCTGAGACTACTGAATCTTGAAAAAATGATCAGAAATCTCATGAGGAAAAAAACTTCTTGAAAAGTCCTTAAAATCACAAATGGAGCAGAAAAATAACAAGTTCTTCAGTCATGGTTATAATTTTCTCTCTTCAGATTTTAATCCACTTAGAAAAATCAGGCAAGGAGAAAAAAAACAGCCTCTAAAGCCAAACTTGTTATATTTCAGAAAAATGGGTAATTTGCAGTTTGTGTTGTGCTTCACTTTAAGTGAACCAGTCTCACCATGTCACATCTGCAATCACACCAAATTTTGCATTTTCAACTTTTGCTACATCAAAATGAGAATGAATGCAATTTACTCTTATTCTTTGTGTATTATACTAGAGCTAGGAGCTAGTTAGTGCTCTCTTTAATGCCGTTGTGTCTGGTTTATCAGCTCAATTTTTGAATGTTTACACAGTTTAATTTGAAGTCAGGTCGCCATTTTCCTAATGTTACAGACTACAGCAGGTTTATATTTAAAACCCTAGCAAATTATGACCTTGGTGAAATGAGTTACCATGATTTTTGTCTTCTGGCTGTTTATTTTACCTCCATAGATAGCAGAAAGTAAACAAGGATACTGCATTTGTATTTGGACTGGATTACTGTACAGTAATGCATTACCGTTCAGCCCACAGAGTTTAGCTGAGAGAGAGGTTTTCGTTTATCCAAAGAACACATTTCCATTCATACATCTATCTATAGTACTCATAAAATGTAGCTATAATGGATAACAAAGTTACTTCACTTTTATACTTTCCTTCCTGATCTTTCAAATTAATCCCATATATCTGCATTGGCTTCAAAAGTATTTATAAATTGATTTGGAATGTAATACAGTTATCAGATGATTTTTTTATTAAGCAACTGTTTATGGGAAATTTACTTGAAAGAAAGATAAGTTGGCAGACATTTGTACTATATATTTCAGAGCATTTTACAAATTATTTTGCACAGATCTGAGTCCAGCTCTGCATCCAGCACTGTCCTGATTCCTCTATGTTCACAAGCCCTCTATTCCTGCCCTGTTGCTGTTGCACACAGGTTGCTTTTCACAGAAGACCTAAGGATATGGCCTAAGTGTCACTTTGCATAGATGCCACCCTGGGGGACCATGAATCTTTGGTATGTTGTATGAGAATATAAAAGCAGCCCAAGAGACTATGTAAGTGTTATCACCATCATGAGTGGACAATTGTGTGACAATATTCTGTGTTGTTTCTGAATTAGGTGGTAATGGTAATATTAGAACATGCTTTCAGGATTGACTAGTCCAGGTATTTTCAATGTAACAATTTATCTGATAAGAAAGAGTTGTAGTTGTTTATCAGACTGAGTGCTCACTGGTTATCTGTTTGTGGCTTATGCTATTTTAGATGATTTATAAACCATAAGCTTATTAACCTGAGGAGTTCCACGAAGTGTTATCAATGTATGTATTTTATGCTGCAAGTTTTGCAGATGTTTTAGTAGAGGAAAAGTGTGATAAAGCTAAGAAGGACGAGACTGCCATCCCTGCTCCTCTCCATGTACTGCTGCAAGCACAACGAGAATATGCCTTCATTGAGTTTTGTTCTTTTTAAGAGGAAAGATTTGACATATAGCAATATTTAACAAAAATGAGTATTTGGTTCACTAATTTAACTTAGACTAATTAAGCCTCTGTTCTGGCCATCCAAAATAATATTCCACTGCTGGTTTTTTTACCTAGTATTATTTTATTGTAGTAAAATAATTCCTTGCGCTGACTATAAAATAAAATTCCTTGCTATCAGTGGTACTGATAGCATCTCAGAACTGATTCTCCTTACCCTCTTGTATGTTTATGGCATTACTTTTCATGACAGCAATAGTCTACTGCTGGGTGGATTTCCCTGTGGGACAGGATTTATAGACATATAAATAAAATGAAGTTCGCGCTAGAAAAACTGTATTCCATTTGGCAGGCAGATTTGTCTTTCCCATAACTTCAGTCCTTCCTTGATGAAGAATTTGTTAGAGAGATTTATTTTTCTCTTGGAACAGATCAGATTTATGCTGACAAATGTATGGCCATACAGCCTACAGACTAACATGCGCCTTTAGGCATGGTGCAGAATGCTGATAGAGAGGTTTTGCCATCAGGTTATCTCACTTTCCCAGGTTCAGCATTTTTGTAAACATGTCCAGTGATAAAACACTCCTAGGCTACAGTAAAGTCCACTGATGTCTCTAGTAAATAGCTCAAAGCAGACTTATTCATACAGTTTCTCCAAGAGTAATTCTGTGCCTTGGTTCTTAGAGCTTTACGGCCCAGCAAGAAATACGGGACCCTATTCAGAAGAGCATTCAGCCATCAGCAATCTAAATATAGTGGCATGGGGAAAAAGCTTAGGTAAATACTACCAGGAAGTCTGAGACTGAATGGTTTTTTGCATTAACTGATTGTCGCAAGGTTTTATGCATTCAGCTCACCTTCATTTTAATAGTGTCATGAAGTTTTTACTGTTTCTGCATCATTGCTTGAAGGTCAATAAAAAGATCTGATAAAAGATGACTTTTACTTAGCTTTATCTTCAGACAGATTATGTAAATCTGACATTAGGATGTCTTATCATATAATATCCAAATATTCAACTCTATTACTTAATATTCGTTATGTTGGAAGCTTTCTAGTTTCTTCGTGTTGAAATTTCTTTTCTGTGGTGGTCAGTCCAACAGCAGACTGAAAAAAAATTTTTGAGGCAAAATATTCTTTCTTTAGCAGCAGCAATGAAAAAGCTCTTTTGAAAAGACTATGTTAGCAAATCATATTATAGAAAAATATTTAGTTTCAAGCTGTATAGTCTATATCAGATTTTACAAAAATGTTTCAGAAGACAAAGAGCAAAGTGTAATTGAAAACCACTGAAATGAAAAATATACATGTGTATATTACAGACTGAACAGCAAGGAAAGGAGAAATTTGTAGCACTTTCACTCTTGTGAACTTACTAGGGTGAAATAAATCAATCCTATCAGAGACAGAAAGGCATTAAATAACACCACTGGGACCAGAATTTTCCTTGTGTGTTGTTTCCCTGGACCTGTACTTTCCTCCCTGCCCTTTCATGCTGCCAAGGTTTCGCTCTGTCCCCTGGTAGGTACATTATGGGGCTGTGACACATGCAAGAGAAAAACAGTATGTTCATAGGTTATCTGTGTTCTTTGCAGTTGTTTCTTAACAGGCACTTTCAGTGGCAAAGCACAGGACCCCTGCTTTGGCTATTACTGACACGAGGTTAAAGTGTTGTGTGCTCTTCAATTGGCTAATACCAATTAATGTATCTCAGGCAGATGGAGCTTGACAGATGAATTGCACAGTTCTGAAAGACTTTACTGCCTTTCTTTACAGCAAGTTGAAATTAAAATCCAGTTAGATTTGTAAGTCAGTTTATTTTTAAAATTCTCTGATATAACTAATAGTCTCTGACTTCCACTTTTCCAGATATCCCTGCTGCCCCTGGATGCAGTCCAAGGATGCCTGCCATTTATTCAGGCAGTTTGCACTGCATTAAAATATTTTCTTTTGAAAGAGGGACTTCTAAACCAGACGACTAAAGAAAAATTCTTATCTTAGTAAAACCAGTGTAAATATTGAGAGAGAGATTCTGTACAGGTATTTTTTTTCTTTTTTAATTTATTCTATATCATAAAAAAGCTGTTAGCCAGTGCCTGTAGTGTTACTCAGTTGTTTTTCTAATTCAGAGCAGATGTAGCACCCAAAGCTATACTTCTAACTCCTTTTAAGAATCACATAGATTACCAGTTTTATTTTCTTAGACTTGTAAAAGCCTCTATACCAAACCTGGTGTGCATGCTATGTACAAAGTTACAGAATGAAATGCTACAGGTTCTGCACGAATGGCCTGAAGCTACCAGGAGGCTACTTAGCCTGTCTGTTATCCACTGATAACAGATAGTCTTTGATATTAAGGACTATCAATCTTTGATAATAACACTGCTCATGTGAAACTTAGATGTTATTGTCTTAGAATGTCAAAGCCAGCTTGACAGCATGCACTGTAAATGTTATAAATTAGTCCATTTATGTTCATTCTTACTTTCGACTCCCTGAAGGGGACTGAGTGTTGAGTAGGACCATAATTCTGTGTGCTCCCTCTTGGTTACACTGATTGAAATTTTGTTGGAACACATGAGGAAGCAGACAGAAACATCTGCTCTGTAGTGTATTACCTGTGTAGTGTGCATGTAGCTCATGCTTGGCACAAATGTAGCGTATCCTCTGATGACAATACTAAAATATTCTCAGAAATCTTGGTGCAAACTGGCAAGGCTGTGGCATTAAATATTTCTGGTCTCTAGATGAGCAAGCAGTTGGTATCGATGGAGAGAAGGCAAAGCACCAGAAAACACACATGAACTTGGGTATCTAATTACAGTGCGTATCATTTTACTAAAAATGAGCTGTAGGGAGCTGTAACTCAGTGAGAAGTCAAAGTGAGATGTGCTAGACACTACACTTGAACCCTACCGGTGAAGATGTTGGAATGATATTTAGTTGGAATGTTTTTGTCCCTTTACAACTCAAGGATTGTTTAGTTACTCAGCTTCTGAGAGGTGAAAAACATAATTACCACCATATTTTTCAGAGTTGCTTAAAGTTTCCATCTGTAAAAACTTCCTCGAAACAGTCTTTTTCATTCAGGCTGTACCTTGAATACTGGTAAGTGAACAGAAATTTGGGGAAAGAGCTATAATATCTGAAAATTAAGTTGTTTTACTGATTTAATTTGAATACTTCAAAAATAATAGTCAAAAAACCTGATGCATTAGAAGGTATAATCAGAGGTAGCTAGTCAGGGACCATTCTCCATCATTATCAGGAATTTCATAAAAATATTTCTTTAGTGTTCAGGAACCATAAAAAAGTAGGCGGCATTAAGAAAGGAATACAGAAAAATGCTGAAAATAATATAAAGCTGTCACATGTATTACTGGGACAATATTTTTTGCAACANCCTTGCCGAGCTCCCGGTCGGCAAGAACCTCACACAGTGTTGCCGTGGTGCCCAGGGCTGCCCGCAGCCGTGCGACACGGGGCGACCACCGCAACACAGAAAGTTCCTTTTTTTTGTCTCATGTCATACAAACCCATGTCATATCGGGTAATCCTGTAAGGGGCACAGATTATAGATGGTAGAAATATCTCTTATTTTTCTCTTAGCTTACCACAGCTTATTAAAAGACATTATTAGGGCTTTCTGCTCTTGACTGAAAACATTGGGAGACTGAATGCATTAATATTTAGCACCAGAATCCTAATTTTTAAGCAGAAAACCTTGCAAGGAAATATCAATTGGATCCCAGAAAACATGGACCTTACAAAATCGACAAAATTGAAAGTGAATGTGAGCTACTCTTACTTTAACCTGGTCTTTCACATCAGGTTCCATCTCACTTCCAAGTTAACTGAACACTTAAGATGTGAATTTGGGCGGCTTCTTTTATTTCCCTGTTTCCCATAATTTTAATAGTATTAGTGCTAATTCTTTATCTGTGCTCCTGTCTATTCTTACTTCTGTTAAGGATTTTTGAACATCACAATAAAGACTAAGCAACTTCAGATTGTGCATTGTTATAGTTAAATATATTAATATCTTGTTGGAGGCCATAGCAGTGGCATTTTTATTGGAGTGAGAAGGACTGTTTTCTTCCTCCAGAGCAACAAATACCCGTTTCAAAAGTTTCAGAACTTTAAACCTGCAGTATGTCAGCCATTGGTTTGCAGTTCAGGAAATCATAAACACTATGACAGTGCTATATCTTCTGTAAGTCTACCCTTGGGGCAAATTACCGTGACTTCCACACAGCTACCTTAGGAATTAATTGGGTCCATCATATTCAGAGCATCAAAAAGATTTAACATCTCTTTGCTCTCTACTAGCTTTGGGAAATGTCCTGTGTTGTGAGATCCCACGTTTCATTTAGTTTTACTAGTTCCTGAGGGAACTGGCTTTTTAATTACATTTCTGGCTAAGAGGACACGGACAGGATGGAACAAGATAAATGGTATTTCCTGGAAAATCAATGGGCTAATTAGACAGAAAAAGCAAAGCTCCATTTTACTTTTGCTTGAAAGTCAAACCTAACTGCCCTTACAAGATACGACTCTTGCTTATAGATGTGGCTCCTTCCTTCAGTTATGAATGACATTAATCAAGATGGTATGAGACATAGCAAGAGAACACACAGGTCAGTAAAAGAGGACATAGCAGTTCTGATTTTGACATCACTCATGGGTTCAGTCATGGTTCTATCATGAATTCTTTGTGTTTCCTGGATGAGTCAAAATCATTTTCTAATTTTGCAGAATACTATTAGAATATTCAAATAGGTAAATAATTGTGTTATGCCAGAGTGTAGAAAGCTTTAGGTTTTTTTTTTCTCCTTTTAAATCAATTTTTAGAAAATTTGGATTCTTTCTTTTTTGTCAGCTGATATCATTTTAGAATAAATGTCTACCTGATTGTAGTCTTTCTTTGGACAAAATCTCTCATTCCTTTGAGTTTCTTCTGAGCAAGTGTCAATACTGATTATGTATAAAGTTCCCTTTTAATAAGATCTAGTTCATGTGATTTATGAGGTGAGCGTCACTGAGTATTAAATGTATTTTTACTGGAAGTTTCACAGTAAAGCTCATAATGATTGCCTAACTCTTCACCAGTTTGCATAGATTTATTAGCTCTTCACTTTCATGTTTGAAAATTTGCTACTCAGTTAATCCAAAGGTGCATGCTAAGTTGCTGAAGCTGGAGTTTTTAATGACTTTTTTTTTTAATCTAAACTAATAGAAAATAAACTAAAATAGAATATTGAGAAATTCCCAGATCAAATACTTGGGTTAAACATGTTTGAAGCTGTTAGCCATCTTATTTTCACTTCTAATTGTTTCTGTAATGGTCAGTTCTCAGCTTTTTAGATTGTTACATGCCGGCTGAGCTGTTGTTGGGGTCATTGTGACTATGCTGGTGGGACTAAATGTGAAACAGGGAGCAGAAGTTTCCTTATTGAATTCTTTCTCCTGTATCCCACCCCTGCAAGGCCCTCTTGCAACTCTCCTTTGAGAGCGGTGTCTTTAATATATGTTGTGCACCCTCCATAGTTTGTCAATTTGGTACTGAATTGGGACCCTTTAACCCAGAATTGGCTGTGGCAGTGTATTGGGTCTTGGGTTTGTACTCTAGGATTCCATAGCAACCCTCTCTGTGCCTGTTATGTTACAAAATATTACAAGAATTCTGGTGCTCAACAGAGTGTAGGAGGGAAGGAAGCAGTGAGTTTGCCAAAAAAACCCCCAAAAACTGGAAAGCCTGAGGCATCAGCAGCCCAAATCAACACATCAGTTGTGGAGGTTGTTTTCCTGTTTTGGGAGCCATTCTTTCTTGTCTAGGTTTCAGTTTTTCCATATTTAAACTTGTTACTGTAATCTTTTGCAGCAGGCAGAGGAATGTTGTTAAGTTTAATTGAATTTAGAGAACAGCTTTTTAATCCTCCTATGACATTCACTAAAGGAACATCTTGTATTGTTGTTTATTTTCCAAGTGTTTTTACCTGGTTAATGTTGGAGAAGATAAACAAATAACATGTACAGAAAGGGAAAAATGGTCAGAAAATGGGGAAAATTACCCAGAGAATGGTGAGAAAGAAATTAATGAAATTTAAAAATGGAGATTGGGAGAAAGGCTTACAAAAAATATAAGTAGAGTGAGGGTAAAAATCTGCATTTGAGTCTTCTTTTATGTTTCTTTTATGCAGCATTTTGGTCATATCTGTTAATATATTCCTAGTATACATATTCTGCTATACTAGAAATGCAGCTAAATTTTGAGCACAACTGCATTATATGTATATCATCTTTTATGTGCCATATCTGAAGCTCCTGAATAGTAAATGGAAAAAAATTGTCTTTGCTTTTCTCAAACCTTGATTTCCTAATTCTTTTACCTTTCCTTATTTGGAATCATTTTCTTCGTTATTCCCTTCTACCTGGGTTTCTACCCCAGGAGCATTTTTGGTATCAAGTGTATTTTCTGTTGAGAACTTGCACAATTCATTCCTTTCTTTTGAGCAAAGATCACTTCCGTGTATGCTTATTCTTTCTTTCTTTTTTGTTTGAGTTTTGTGTAATATCGTTTGGCTTATAAATTGTCATTTTCAACTTCTTAAGGGCACAGATGTTAGGAGAGATGATTTGCACTGTTTTTTTAATATAATTCTGTCAGAAATCTCTCCTAAAAGATTTCTTCCATCTCTGTTGACTTGAGGCTATTATTTTTAACAATAAGCAGTTTGAAAAGTCATAAATTTGCCACATACTTGTTTCTAATCCCATGGAAGGTTAGTCATAATTCTTTATCTAAATGCTTTTTGACACTGCATTAATGAGTGTGCAGAGGTGCAAAGATCCACAGCATGTGGTTATCTCAAATGTTAGTGCTGTTTGTTTTCAGGCCAGTGGATGGAATAAGTTTTGAGGTTTTGCCCATGGGAATCAAGTTGTTTGACTTTATACTTATGGAGGAAAATTTTGTGCTCGTTTTGTAGCTGTTTATTTTCTGATGATCTCACATTTTCTATTCTTGACAAGTCTGAAGTAGTTTGCTCCTAAATTCTAGTTTGGGCTTGTAGTCAGGAGAGTTTATCATAAATGGGATGGGGTTTTGAGTGAACATCTAGACTGAAGTTGTGCAATGCTTGGGATTTGTTGGTCATCCAAGATATACTAGTCCATCTGTATGGCTGAGCATGGACTAGGTCAGTAAGGGTACTGCAGACCTCAGCACATGTTCAAAGACTTCTTTCTAGTCATTAAATTGCTTTAGTGTTGCTCAACAGGGCACATGCACATCACAGACTGGAAAGGGCATTGGGGAGGGGAGACAGCTACACAGAATGCAAAAATTTAGCAGTGAAATGAGGGTAGAGTGTCAATACTAAAGAGTTCTTTTCCCAAGAGTTGAATAAACTTGACCGACTTAAGTTTTTGATTAAATACTAATTGAAATACTGTGTCATCGAAGGGAAAAAAAGTTGAGAAGAGAAAGCAGGGAGAGTCTTAGGAAGCAAAAATTATCTAAGTGAACCATGAAGTTGCATTTGCAAAGAGGACAGGGCATGCAGTAATAGCAGCTACTCTGAAATCGTGACTCTGACCCTTTTAACAAGCATCAGGGGATGTTTAAAGAGTGTTGGAGGTTTGAAGGTCACATAGTCATGACAGGCGTGTCAAAATAGTTCAGAAATGGTGTATAACGTGATAAACACTTTTCCTTGGTGGCTTTTTTCACTGGTCATGGGGGAGACAGCAACCACAGCATGAAATATAGTTAGCAAGTTCCATACTAGCGTGCTAGAGGGTGTGTATATAATATATAAGTGATTGGCATGTTATGTGTGCTTTTGGCATCCACGTGAAGAAAGGTCCTACTTTATTAGATGTGCAGTGAGACGTATGGTTGCCATGGGAACTGCTACTCTAGGTGTGTTGTATGTGCTTATTGTTAATGTTACATTTGTATTGAGATTTTAACACAGGATTTTCGTTCTAATTAGACTGGTTGTATGTACTCCTTCCCTGTTAAAAAAACAGCTCAGAACAAATGAGTGTTTTCATTATTAGATGTTTATCAGGGCCAGAAACATGAAGCAAATTGCTTTCTATCAAGGTAAGGTGAGAGAGGACAGCCATTGAGCCTTTCTCTTGCATTAATTTTACAAGAAAGGAAGGATAGTTTGCAATTAACACATCAAGATAGTGCTTATTTACTTTGGTAAACCTTACTGGATACTCAATAGGTTAAATTTAAATACAATGCATCCATACTGTCATGAGAAAATATGTAAGTATGATTTTATTAGAGAGCTTGGATAGCATTTAATTTTTGAGCTTATTTTCAGAAGCTTTTGGACAGACCTTAAACAGAAAAATCCACTTCAAGTAAACGGATTATAATGTTGAATTTTCAGGGAAACCTTAGAGACTTAGGAGGAGAATGGTCAAGGGACGAACAATTTTGTATTAGTGGGATGATAATGACAATTACAAATGAGTTATTCTAAAGGAACAGTAATGTTTTGTAGAAACTGTTCTGGTGAGTGTCCAAAATGTAATTTATTTGGCTTACTGGGAGCAATCCGAAAGTTAATCATTATTGTGGGAATGTATTCCTTAAATTAATGCAGTCAAGTTTTTGACTAAACTTTTAGTTTATTAATAATTAAAAACTTCCTTCTGCTTTTTCAAAGGAGCATCTTCCTAACTATTCTATGTGTTTCTGTATTTTAATTTAGCTGTATAAAAGTGCTTCAACCTTGTTAGCAGGCATTGAAGTTCTAGAGGAACAATATAATAACTTTGGATAGAGAGACACATGCATTTGTCTAAATTTTTAAGTAACTGAAAAAAATTTTGGAATTCATTGTGGATTTTTATCAGCGTTTCTCAATAATTAAGTAAGGACAATTTTGGGACCTTCTGTAGTAGGTTTTCGTGAAACTTTGTTCATGTGGTACTTTCTTCTGGATTTCTTTATTGGAGGTTTACACTCAAAGAAATAAATTCCTATTAGCAGAAAAGGAGGCAGTTAATTACTCAGGACATAGTATCTTCTAGCCAGGGGATAGTTTAGCTATAGATCCAAACTTTCCACTGTTACTTGTTCCAGTAGCACAGACTATCTTAACTAAGAACAAAGTGATAAAAGTAATGAGCTCTTAACAAACCTATTATAAGAGCTGAGATAAAGGAGGATCACTCAAACTTCCTAGAAAGCTGGCTTTTGAAAGTTTCTTTGACAGTACAGGGCAGTAAGAAGCTCCCATTGTGCTTGGAAGTAGCCTGTTAGCCAGCTGTGGCTGGATGCCTTCTAATGATTTCAAAAATGGGAGATAAGGTATCATTTAATTCCGGATAACTGGAGAGCAAGAGAATTTGCTCTCTTGGAGTTGATTAGGATACATTTTGATCCTGTTTAGCTTGAGTTTTCCTCTGCTCAGTGGCTTCCAAGTGAAAATTTCCTTTAGGAGATCTGGTAGGCATTACTGTGAGAAATACTGCTTGCATGAGTCCTGAGTTGTAGTGCCTGAAGAGGGTGTGGTGATTCAATTTTCAAAATAAAGCTAACATTTTTTTCTCCATACCTGTTTAAGCTACTAGCTCAGGCTTAAAAAGCCGAGGAAGCCTGTTGCCACTGGAACAGGGCTGGGCAGTGTGTAATGTATAAAGGATACATAGATCACTAACTGAAATGACACATGTAAGATGTGAGACTCGCAAAATGAGATCCTAATTATTTTCTGTGAGAGGTTATCTTCCTTAGAAAAATAAGTCTCTCTAATCTGAACCTCAAACACACAAGATGTCAATAGAATTGCACACCTGGCTGAGCTCAGTGCACGCTGCCATTCCAAGGCTTAGTAAATTTTCTTTAAGAAATATTGGTGTGATATTATGAAGTGATAAAAAAATCAATGAGGCAATGATTTCCCAGTCAGATGGAGTGCTTTGTTGTTAAATTATTTCTTTCACCTGGGGCTGCAAGGGCTAAAAAAAGATGGAAGGGATTGCTGAGTGACTTGATGGAGATTTACTTGCTGTGTTATTCCAGTGAAGGCCAAAATGAATCTGCAAATGATGTTTTTGACTATAGGAGGCTACCTGCAATTATTCACTCTGCCACTCATGGAAGACATAATTGATTAAATTCCAAAGCCTATTGACTGTATTGGGGCGATTTAACTTCCTCTCATCTTGATATTCTGCATTTATACGATGCACTTAAGGTAGTTCAGTTGTGGAGTTTTTTTCAAACAATCAGGAGAAATAGGGAATGTATTCACTATTGAGAGCTTCTGCCTGAATTGTTGGCATTTTGTTCCTGGCAAGGTAGAATACGAGATACAGGTTTAAGAACTAAAGTAAGATTTGGGTCTCGTCCCAGAGCTTCTAGTGAGATGGTTAAAACTGAGCTGAAAAATAGACAAGAATTCCTGGTTTTCCGTGTCATTTGTGTGATTTGCTGCCAGCTGTGACACTCATAAAATTATGAACATGTCATTAAAATGCCTGTACTAAAAATTTCAGAAATGGAACCTTGTCAGCACAATTGGCTTTCAAAAAATGAGAGAAAATTAACACTATTAAGGGCTTTGTCGTATAAATAATTGTAAGCATGTAAGAATGAAACATGTTGACGTCATCGCAGAAACAAAGGAAAAGCGATTTAAGTCTGAGTGACTGTAAAATTCAAAAGAAAAGTTATTTTGTTTTCAGTTATGTTATCAGTAGAAAATAGAAAAAGCAATCTTTAAAATCAAAGTGATGTCTTGGGAAGTAAGTAACTGCTGTGAAAGTCTAGTATGTTAACAATTTAAACTCACTAGAAAAATGTCTTTGAGAAGGAAGTGGTGTTTTTGGGCTGCCATAGGCAGTAGCTGGCTGCATTTTGGCTGTTGCTGACCCTGTTTCAGAGTCCTGTGAATCTTCCCCAGAGACAAGGTAGGAGATGAGCATGGGTGATACATTCACCAATTTGATTTATCTTTATTTCTGTCTCTCTCTGTGTTCTCATTTTTCGCTGATGTTTCCAGCAGTGTGAACCTCAGGAATCTGTAAAAGTGGAGTGATCAGTGTTGAGATAGACCTGTCACAGGGGAAAAGAAAAAGCATTTCCTGTCTTCTGCTGCTTTATCCAAATAGGAAATGGATTAGGAACTTTAGGAAAAGTTAGAGGTTAATGGGGGAAAAATCCCAACAGAAATTGAAAAAGGTTGTGCTTGAAAAACAGCCAACCCCCAAACCGTGCTATCTTTGCCAATGCTTGTGAATTACCATATTGGGTAAACGACAGGAACATATTTTCTTTGCAAATTGACCTGCAAATTGAGTTTTGTCCTGTAAAAGTGATCAGGTACAATATGCAAACTTATTGTTTTAGCAGTGTGGGCTTAAATATGTAACGAGATACCAGAGTTTGCAGTAACACAGGTGAATTATTTTCTTTCTTTCACTTGGGTCATGTGCTAGTGACATGTTGTTTAAGAATTATAACAGCTTGTAAAAAAAAACCAGTAGTTTTTACTTCTTTCTTAGGGAAATTTTAGCTCCTTTGTTGTGTTAAGTGTGATATCTATGTGGTATTATAGTCTCAAACTCAAAAGTTATCAACTGCATCTGTAAAATGTATAATTGTGAAGACTTGTCTTGCAGTTGTTTTCATCTGCTTGCAATTCAGAAATCATCATTATCCTTTTCAGCAACTGAAGTCTTGCTACTAAGGAGCTTTTTTTTATTAAAGACCAGCTAAACAAGTATTACTTATCAGTAGTATTTTAGTGCTGCTCACCATCATGCAAATTAAGTTACCTAAATAGGCCAAGTTGTAAACCACTTTATTTTCTGTCTCATTGTAAGATGCGAAGCCTGACTTCCTGTTCTCAAAATATATGGCATAATAGCAAGGGGAGGTTGACTGGCTGATTTTGCCACTTGGGAAGTTTTAGGTGATAATTTAGCAACGTTAATTTAAACTTCAGTGTTTCTGAATTTTCAGAGCAACAAAAAATGAGACAATATTTCCTCCTTTGTTTTCATAAACCATATGGAAGTAAGATCCAGATAGCCCCTACTCTGAGAAGCTGTGACCCCACAATTAATTGGAAGCATACTGCTGTGTGTGATGTGGAGATATTTGCTGTAGGATGATGGTCAGCAAGGCTTCACATTTCCATCCTTCTGTAGCAAAGGTAATAAATTTGAGTTATGAAAAGCCTCTCTCTAGACTATTTTAAAAATTGAAATACTAATTGTAGGTTTGCAAGTAGAGCTGTGATATATAATTTTAATTCACTCATGCAGTGGTCACAGAGAGAATCAGAGTAAAATTACAGGCATTTTGGGAAATAATTACATATATTTTTAAAATGTTTGTTCTGAAAGGGCTGCTAATACGATAAAAAAAAAAGAAATCTCTCATGTTATTGAACAAGTAATATGACAGAGGCTAAAATAAATAAATTGCTGCTGAGATTTAGGAGAACTCATGAGCATGTGTTGAACATAACAGCAATCTCATCAATTATGTATTAAAGAGCACAGACAGGGTAGCTTTCCAAAAGATATGTTGTTATTCTGAATCTCTGAAGTGTTTCTGTTGTTTTTGTCAATGTAACTTTTTCAGAGGCCAATTAGTCTTACAGAAGAAAAATATTTCTCCTTGCTTTTAAGCTCTGAGCTTCAAGTTGAAAATAAAGGGAAGATAATTTCTGTCTGGAAAGCCAAATATCTGACTTTCATTGTATTTACATCCTTTCTTAACCGATTATTGATTCTGAAAGAATCCTGAGATGTGTCTTGATGTTTTAGACTTTGTAATGTCTTAGGACTGCCAGAAGTAGGTTTGTACTTGGATTTCAGATTGACTGCCACTGAAGTAATTACACATCTCAAGCTGTGTATCTTACGATGAGTAAACTCATTTAACTTTGCATCAGAGAACCTGTGTGTGCAGTTAAGAAACATGATGAAAAAGGTTATTCCTACTTTCTGAAAACATTCGAAGAAGCTGATGAAGAGGTAGGATAAGCTAGTTCAACAACGTGTAATTTATTTTTTCAGATGGTATGTATTTATTTTTTAGCTTTGGATTTGTTTTCTGTATTTCAGTCTTCAGATAATTCAGATTTTAATTGGAGAAAATAATGGCCTTTTTTTTTCTCATGATACTTCATAAAATACTTCACAGAATCACAGGATATTCTGAGTTGCAAGGGACCCACAAGGATCCTTGAGTACAGCTCTTAAGTGAATGGCCCATACAGGGATCAAACCCACAGCCAGCCATGGCATTATCAATACCATGTTCTAACCAACTGAACAAAATCTCCCCAAATATAAGAATGTATTAGAGCACAGAATTAGACTTTCTTTGTCTAAGTGGAACCAAAGTATCTTGTCTACGAATTAAGAACTGGGATTTATCACACAGCATGTGAGGTACCCCAAGAGCTTTGGTGTGCAATGGTAAGTGGGTTTACAGGGCAAAAGGGCACTAAAGGAACGCTAAAGATTAAAGTAAACATCAAATTACAAGAGAAGAGAAATATGATTTCTAACAAAGCAAACAGATGTTCCAAAGATTTAACCAATTTTCAACAAAGGTTGGGGTCATAAGGAAGAGCAAAAGATGCTCATGTAAAATCCTTGCATTTAACTCTTTTGCTAACATCTGGGTTTACTAAGTACTAGAAAATGTGTCTGAGATGATTTTTTCAGTGATAAGCAATCAGTGTAAGGTGAAAAATAACATTATAAGCTCTGATATTGTACTGAAATTGCTGAAGGGCAAAAGTCTTCCAGGACTGGTGAGGAGAGTATCAGTCCTTTGTGGCACATTGTTTGAGCAAGCAAGTTTCATAACTTAATGAATGCTGAAATTTGAAGCTCAAGTACATATGCAATACATATCAGCCTAGCAGTGTTTAGATATTTTAACTGCTGGGTGGGGTTTTCGTTTGTTTTGTAGTGTGCTGTGTTGATTGTTTTGTTTTTGCTTGGTTCATTTTTAGTGGGTGGTTTTTTTTTTTTCTCCAGTGCAACACTTGAGATATTTTTATTTCTGGCTTGGGCTGGATGCAGACACTTGTGCCAAAATGACAGTTTTACTCCTGTGGTATTGATTTCTCTATACACTGTAACCCCCTCTGTCTGTGTCTGCGCTGGAACTTCTTTCTGAACTACCCCATTCAGCTGTGAGTCTTCCAGGGATCTAAGGTCTTGCTCAAACACAGCCCAGCTCCATAACTTGGGGTCAGATGTCTGAGAAAATTGTTAAGCTGTAAGAAAAAGCTGGGAGAGAGCCTTTAAGAAAAATAATAAGAAAAAGGGGTAAAATTACAGGTGGAGACAAAATTGTAGAGATGAGGACAGAACAGAGAGAAGAATCAATGTGGGAAAGTATTAAGAAAAATAAACTAAAGAAACAGAAGAGGCTGGTTGGAGGTCAGCAGATGTAGCTGTAAGCCAGTTGTGTCCTTGGTGGCAGCAGAGCTGGTGGAGGGGTGGCAGCTTTGTCACTCAGGGTGTCTACTCCAGGGAGCTCCAGAGACTGACCCATCTCCCCTTGGGTCTGCCTGCCTGGCAGAAATCCTTTGATTCTCTTATCAGGGTAGTGAATAGCCCAGCAAGTCTTAAACTTGCTGTTCTGTGTGTGTTCCCATGCATAAATAAAAGCTTTATAGTTTCGAGCTGCACATGCACTGCTGGTGCAGTCTCTTTGCATGTGCCCAAATAAACTGATTGAAACAAGGGTTGGCCACACCCATCCACCCACCTGCCCAAACAGGCCATTCCAACAAGGGCTCTTAGAAGGAGGAGGGGAAGGAAAAAAAAAAAAAAAAAAAAAA